>BFEA01000475.1:648975-701524 GCA_003427395.1 Chara braunii
CTATGTAGAGTGTGTAGTTTTGTGTGCAGACTATGTTCTGTGTAGTACTGTGTGCAGACTATGTAGAGTGTGTAGTTTTGTGTGCAGACTATGTTCTCATATACGCAAATACTGTCCATATAGTGTGGACTAAGTAGTATACTGTGTACACAGTGTACTCATATACTGTCCTTACAGTACTACTTAGTACTGTGTACATAGTACATACTATGTACTCATATGCTTTTCATACACTGTTTACCAAGTAGTACACGGTGCACACACTGTGTTTATGTATAAATGCTAAAACCTGAGGACAGAGGGAAGATGGTGATGGGAAGTCTGGAACAGAGTGAAGGACAGTGACGATGGCAGGGATGGGACAAAGGACAGCAGAAATGATCAGGCAGAAACTCGCAAATCGTTAACAGGCACCCCCCACTTTTCAGCTCATAGGTTAACCCTCCAAGCACTGAAAAGGAGGCCATTCAGGGATTTTTTTCACTTCAGTTTTTTTTTTTTTTTTTTTTTTTTAAAGCCCTGTTTTTCTTTTGAATAAGGTTTGTGTGTGCGAGCTGTTAACCCCTTCTCCAACAGCTTACAGAAGCCAAGGGCACGAGCCCGGCAAGGTAAGGGGGTAGAAGTCAGCTGGATTCGGGAAACAGGCTTCGACTCCTGGGGTTCATGTCTCATTTCTGAGAGTCCAAGGGGGGTGACTGGGAGGAAATTTCTGCGCTATTTGCTGTGTGGAGAGGAACACCGTGGGGATTGTTTTTTTCCAGATTATTTTTTCCTTCAGTATCTTAACTTTTGAAACACCACTACAATTCCCATACATCGGCCGCGGGCAAGGGCCACGAGGCCCCACGAGTTTTGGAGGCCGGTAATGCGACAAAAGGGCGGTGATGAAACTTATCAATGGCGGCCTGGTTCCTGAACAAAAATGCGTTATAGGTTATATTGTTATAATCCTGGCCAATTTAAAACTACACATTAATCAGAAAGTACAATGCTGTCCAATTGCAAAAAGAAATGAATGAACTTGAAAGGAGAGAGAGGGGAAGAAGAAGAAGATGATGTACACCAGCATAGACCAATGATAATGCTCTTGGCACGTCGCATCTCAGGTCCCATCTGGAACACTTTTATGATCGGAGACCGGATTGTTAGTCTGACCAATTTCTACTACTGCATCCTGGGATAGTCCCGCTGTTAGAAAGTAATCCAACCGTCTGCCCTTGCCTTTCGCTGTGAACAAGTGAAGTCATCCCTAGCTGGGTGAAGATCCCTGTATGAGTCCCTCATATCCCAATCCGTCGTTAGGTCTAACAATACAGTGGTGTCGCTTGCGCAACCTCCGCTGCTGTTTGGAATGGCGTCCAGGGATGTGTTCCAGTCCCCAGCAACAATCATGTTGTCAATGTCTGGTAGCACTACCTGCAGTTCCTCAAAGAACCTTATCCTTTGCTGTCTTTCTACTGGGGCATACACTTAGACGATCGCCCACGGTATTCCCCCAATCCAGAGCGTCACCCATGCCCAACGTCCCCAGAGATCCGGGTAGTAGTCTGTTATCTCTGCATCTAGGTCCCGGTGCACTAGGATCTCCACTCCACCCCTCGTTCCAGGGCCCAAATTTGCGGGCCGTCCCACCATGCCAACTTCATTTCTTGAATACACGCAATTGAGATTCTATTCTCGTGTATCCAAGATCTCACTCTGTGTCTTTTTTGGCGCCCTGCCGTATCGCCAAGCCCATGCAGGTTCCACGTTGCAACTCAAATTCTAACCATTAAACCACCAGTACTTGGCCCAGCTATCGGCCGCGGAAAAAAAAAGAGTAGAAACGTTTCTAGTCGGATGAATTTGGGCGCTCCTGTAGTAGCCCGTATGTTTCCTAAAATCGTGGCGCGTTAACGGGCATGACTCTAGGAAGTACTGGTGGTTTAGCAACTTTGCTCCCCTCTTGTGCTTGGACGTGGGAGCACTGGGAAGTTGAGGAGTCTTCTTGTGGCCACGCCTGGGTCAACAATGTGCGAAGATACGAGGAGTCCAACTTGCGTTCCGTCGGGTATCTTATCTTTAGCTCCATGAGGCAGTCTGCCGTCAGCATCATGGAGAAGACACAGATTCTACTCAGATCCTGTCTGCGAGATTCTGCAAAGGTTGCCACAGGGGGCAAGTCGCAAGGCAAGGGCTTCCATCCCCACCAGTTTCGGCTCCGATAGGCGAGCGTCAATTAACGGAACGAACAACTTAATCTTATTCCCGCTTGGTCCGTACTAGAGTATACGGGTTATCGGTATGTCTGGAATTGCTCTCGTCAAAAAGTAGCCGAGGTACAAGTTATTTACCACTTCATCGATTGATACTAGGGTTGGCATGTCCGTCACCTGTTGACCGAATAGGGTTTGAGGTTCGGCGCTACATTGCCACGTCACCACCCAAAAGTTGCCTCTCACCGCTGTGCACAGACGAGGGACGACATACTGCGGCATGTCCGTACCGACGGTACCGGTGCCTCTTGCTGGTGTTGCAAGCCTTCGGTCTCTTGTTGTCTTGTTCCAGCAGAAAGGTTTATTTTGTTGTTCGGTGAGCCACAAAATACGATCTCCCGAAGTAACTCGGACGGTACCGGGTTCGGAGTGGCGAGACCTATTTTTGGCTCACCGAACGTTCCGAGTCACTCCAGGAGATCCTTGATCTCTCTTGCTGTATGTCTTGGCCCGAGAACCTTAGCTTCTGTTGATCCTTGATCTCTCTTTCTGTGTGTCTTGGCTAGAGAAGCTCAACTTCTGCTGTTTACCCATTGTTAGACATTTCGATTGGCTTGGGGTTCTCGCTTCCTGGTTGGTGTCTGGCCCTAGGTTGCTAGGTCCTCCCTCTGTGCCGCCTCCTACTGTTAGTCGTATTGGTGTTGACGTCGCCTGTGCCGTCTGCCTCCAAACTGGCTCTGTTCCTTTCGTTGGTAGGTTTCCTTGCCCGCCTTGTCCCGGTGTCTCCTGGGCTCCTCCTCCAGGGTTGCCTGATGGGGCTACTCCAAATCCTTGTGTCGGGATTGGTGCTTGTCCACCACCTCCTAGATTGCCACATGGCGCTCCCCCGGTATCTTGCAGATGAATTTGAGTTCCCACCGGTCGCCTAATGGGGCTGCTCCAAATCCTTGTGTCGGGATTGGTGCTTGTCCACCACCTCATAGATTGCCACATGGCGCTCCCCCGGTGTGACACCCAACCTCACGCCCAACGCCACTTCCTGATCGGAGTGGGATGTGGGCCTGGAAGTGCGAAAAGGGGTGTGCCAAGGATTTCTGGGAAAAGTGAAGGAGTCTTAGGGGTATGAATGCAATTAGGCAAACAAGGGGCGCGTGGGATTCAAGGCCCGATGGGGTCGGGGTACTGTGGGCGGCGGTTTATGGGGAAGTCCCTCCGCGGAGGAGGCGGTCCCGAAAAGTTGGGCCGTCGGGGGCCTCCACGTGGCGCGGGCCACTGCGTATTTGGGTTGGGCCTTCGGAATTCCGGGGTTCTCCGTTCACCGCTACGTCGGCAGTTCCCGCAAGGCGTGCTGGGCCAATAGGGGGCTATGGCCGGCCACAGAACGACGCTGAGTTGATGATACGGGAGAAAGAGGCGAAAAGGAGGGAAACTGGTGGTGATGACGACAAATCCCGGGTGGGTGAAGTAGTAGGTATGGTCGGGGGAAGGGAAATCAGAACATCGGGGGTCGCTAGTGGTGGCGCAGTGGAATTCCCGCGGGCACAGTCGATTCTCCGTGTGACAGGGGTATCGCAGCCTTAGGAGTTCGTTTATCCAAGGGGTGAAGTAATCCGGGTCGTAGGATGAGTCTGAGCTCCAAGATCGCGTCATGGTGTTATCGTGTATGGGATGAATCGAGTCGGGTTATCGTCGCCGCGCGCGAGCACGTGCAGAACAGGCGAACTTAGTTGCGCCTCAGCGTGCTCGTACGGGATGACGGTTCTGCCGCGAATCTTTTCTGGGCGGGCGAATCAGTGCACGGGGATGCGTGTAGACGCGCGATTCGGGTCGCATTTACTCATGTCCTCGAGCGACGTTCGCGGGGCCCGGCGTCGGAACGTCTTATTGCTCCGTAAGTTTGGTTATGCACGATGCAATCCCACCACATCCCATTCGTGAGACAAGCAAAAACGAGGGCAAAATCGCTATCGGGGCCAAATTCTTATCCCCTTTTACAACTGCATCAGGTGCAGGCAAAAATTGGACACAAAGTCACACAAGCAAAAGCAGAGACAAAGATTCTCAATAAGAAGATAGACGGGCAACCATAGCATCCATACATCCATACATCCAGCAATCATACACATAATGCAATCGAGATGGTCATAGCAAGGACAAGTGTGAGCAAAAACCCAAGTCCAGATTCCAAAAAGTCGAAACAAAAACAAGAACGGACAAACCGTCCGGAGCCGCAATCAAAATGTATGTACACAGATGAGGAGGGGGAAGAGACAAAGAAACAACAAATCTGCGTCCATCGACCTCAACTCTCTCCTCCTCTCTCTCTCTCTTCTCCGATGCGGACAGTCCCTCGTCACGCACCAACCCACGAAGTTGTCACCCCGCTTAGTCCTCCCGCACCCGTCTGATTCGCGAGTGCCCACGGTCCGTCGTGGCCCACGTCAATCCCGTGCGTTCGGCACCAGCCCATCGGGTCACCCAACTCCTACTCTACTCACCTCTTACTTCGCTCGTGTGCCGACCCTTCCTGATCGCGCAACCCCGAGCTTCCAACAACGGGTTAAAAGAGCTGACTAATCGCACGACCGAAATTTATAGTGTGCATGTATGCGCGAAGAACACGGAATTACCAGGACTTAGAACGGGGATTAGAGAGGGAGCGCCTGCGTTCTGCATGATCGGGCCGCGGCATGGGGGACGTAGCCCTTCTCCACGCATCGATCCGAGCATGCAACCCCCAGCAAAAGAAAAAAGAGGGAGGGCGGGAGAGACGAAGTGCAAGAAGAAAGATACGGTTACAATAACGCCCGCCCAAAATTACAGTTACACACACGATTAAGGGCGCCCGCTAATCAGAGTACCGTTGTAGCCGCATGAAGAAGTGCGTAGACAAAAGGCGCCGCGCGGCAGAAAAATCCTAATTACTGAATTCCTAAATTCCTATAAAAAAACACGAACTTCAGGGGGAAAGTCCGAAATTCTGAGAGCTATCGGGGCTCGACAAAATTTGAAAGAGATTCAAAAGAAAATTTAAAAAAGAACGAAGCAATGTCCGCGCCCAAAAGATCGAAACCGAAACAAAAGAAACGACGTCAAAATTTATTAATCGCACGTGTGGTGGCGCGCCAGCCATCACCCGACCAATCAATCAACCGGCCGTCCCAGGACACACCCAGCTCCGAACCCAGCCATATGAAAAGAAGAGACGAAAAAGACAAAAAAACAAGGGCACTGATGCAATTTTCCACCGATCCCAATCTCCCGTAATCGGCCCAACCTTCCCAACTTAGGACCTGTCGTTGCAATCGCGCAGAAAATCGCGCGTTACAGAAAGTGGTTCGTCACACCGGTATCTTGCAGATGATTTTGAGTTCCCACCGGTCCCAACCCTTGGACGGCCAGGGAGCCAGTGAGATCCACAAAACCTTTGTTCGCCATTGCCATCGCTTCCCAATAATAATAGTTCCTAAGAGCGTCCGAATTTTGGGGCGGAACTGCTCCTTGCCACGTCATGTTCTGGCTCGAGTTACCATGCGCTGGCATCCCAAACTGCTCGTCTCCTAGGCCGAAGCCTAGGGGTTGGGCAGCCTGCAAAACATTCTCAAGTGGGGAGAACGCTGGGTTGTCTCTTGTTGTTGATACGTAACTTGCCGTGGGCTGCACTCCTTGTGCAGGTGGTTGTGGTCCGAGCGGTCCCTGGTATCTTAATCTTGTTTCATAACACGCCATCCAAAGGAATTTGGACTGCCATAACCTAGAATGTGTTCTCGCCCTCCTGTCTTCTCATCTCCATGAATTCGACTCTCGTCATCCTGGGTTTGAATAAAACCTTGTATTCTTCTACCACCAAGGGGATCGTCAGGTTCCCTTCGCTGATCATGTACCACACGACTTCAGGTGACTTGGCTATGTATGAGACAATACTCGGACCCTCCACCTTGACTCTTCCTCGCGGTGTGTTCTCCACAAATTGGTCATTTCCTAATTCCCACCCATCTTCAAATGCCCTAACCAGATTATGTTTAATATTTTTTAGTAGGAATCAGACGGCGTCCTTGTAAATTATGGTCACCGTGCGTTCATTCAGCCATTTAAGCTTGATATCGTATAAGGATGTGTTTATTTAACTTAAAATGCACCTCTCTCCCATCGATTGCCATCTCCCCTGGGGCCTGGGTCAATCTCGGTGGGGTATACCCCGTCATCAAAGCATAGCGTCAACAGCTACCTAATGCCATGATCTACCGGTGACCTCCTGTCCCTCAGTTCCCTCCATCGCTACTCCTTCCATCTTCTCTACATCCTTTGTCGTTCTTTTTCTCTCTCTATCCTAACAGTTCCTATGAAGCTCCCAATTGACTATGTCTAGTGCATTAGAATAGGCTAAGCGTCTTCTTCGAACTCCTTAAGGGGGAGATAACCCCCACTTAATCAACATATGGACAGGCAAAGCTTTCATATCCACCTCTTGAGGGAGGCGCTTGTGCAGGAAACCAGCGGGCTATCAACGACGGTAGCGTGCAGGGCGGTGAGACAGGTTCTGCTGGACCCGGTAACGCAGCGGTGGACCGCAGTAGCACCGACCAGTGCCCGGACTCTCCCCCGGCCAATAAACACGAATGATGCTGGCTTGAGTTACCTTGAACATGGTATGATTTTTATTTTTATTTTATTTTGGGAAAAGCATGTAGTGAAGTTCCCTTATGGGGCTGAAGCTTCAATCGGGAAAAAAAAAGAAACGATAGAAAAAAATATATAATAAATGAAGTTTATATATTTTATTAGAAATATTAATATGACCATATAGTATGTTTATTTAAATTAGAATTGTTTGGGGGGCGCGGCGGTCGGCACGTTAGGGCTCCAAGTTAGCGCTATAGGTTGAAGTCCCGGTATTGGTAGGGTTAGCGCTCACGGCCTTCGGTTGGTCCAAACTGTCGTGGTGTGGGTACCATCATGATGCCATCGCGAAAGCTGAGTCGTCTTGCTCGGTAACTTCCGAGCAACCGACCCGTGGGGAAGGGAGACTTGAAGAGCGTGCCCTAGCCTGCACTTTTTTTTTATTATATATATATCGAAAGGTCCAAGGTGTAGTAGAGGGTGGTGACCAGGCCTCAGGAGGTGCCCGGGTACTCATCCGTTGGGAGGTCAGATGGATTGCAGGGACCCTAGGGGAGTCACCTCTCAAGGTGGCACCATGGTATCGTGACCTATACTAATGCTCAAATCGCAAGTCGTGATCTGCGCCAACGCTTACCGGTTTAACCCGATCGTCTTCGTGTAGATACTAACCCGAACGCAGTGTTAAGGATGACCCGGGCACAAGCGGGGTCCATACATGTGCAGTCATCCCCCGTCTGCACCACACCCCGCAGGCTCTATGGGCAGCGAACTACCCTTCCACTAAGATGCGATATCATCTTGAGTGTTATCTACGTGTGAGACAAGTTCACGAAGTTGGGGCGTCGTCATGTAGAAGGTATCATCGGGTAGAAGATATATTGGGCGTGCGCCGAGTAGACGCTCGCCTTTGAAATGGGCACAAGTGCAGAGTAGGCTTAGAGGTCAGAATGGAAGGACAAGGGGAGAGGGTGATATCCCAAAAGCCAACAAGGACAGAGAGAGAGGAGAGAGCCCTACCTGGCATGAAGGTCCAAATGTCAAATGAAGACCGCATTCGAATCCTCATAGCCAAGTGCTACGAGGACGGAGTCTTTCCGGAGCGACTAAGGCATGACGAGTTTGTGGTTGAAAATAACATCAGGGTTTTCAAAGTCAACATTGAGATAGACTGTCTGACCACAACTTCAAGTTGGTTAAAGGAACACATTGTAACGGTAATCTTTTAAGGAGCAGCCCTTGATCTGCCATTGAAGGTACGGGAATACCTCATTCATGCATACGAGAATGAATGATTTCGTCGTTGAATGTTTGCAAGAGGCTTCAAGCGGGGTAAAACACATTTCAATAGGCTCAGAAATCACACGTTTCTCTGAATCATAGTATCGTACTTCCACATATCCACTTAAGGGAAAGTCTTTTCGTAACGGATGACCCTCAAAACCATAATCTGTTAATATACGACGTAAATCTGGATGGTTGGAAAAATACACACGAAACATATCTCGTTCCCACCAACCAGCTACCGAAAATATTTTGACTACTAAACAGATGAGAGTTAATTCATCTACACATGTATATACACGAAGACGTGAGTTAAACTGAATACGCAGTTTGTTATACACCACTTCAAATCTATATTTTCGAGAAGGATAATCAACTCCACAAATATCGATTAAAACTGGCGAGGGGCCCAATGTAACGTCTTACATGGCTAAATCCAGGGACGTGGCGCAATGGTTGATAGCAAAGGTGGAGTATGTAGTCATTATTCGGGGCATTGAATACAAATTGTTATTCAAACCATGGATGACCAGGGTGGAGCTAGAGGAGAGAAGACACAATGAAGAAGAAACGAAATTCTGGGTTACGACGCTTTGAGTTCCGCTGAGAGTCATGTTTCACATCCCTGATCTTATTAACCAAGCGATGGGCACCATCTTAATGCAACATCCTCCTGAACCAGAAATCGATGAACGTGAAGTTGGAACTTTCGAGGGAAGCGGAGGAGCGATATAAACCAACCCTCTTCATGCAACTGGAGGACGGTGAATTGCATAACGTGGAACTTGTTTGCAATTACACTTCGTGGTGTACACGCTGACGCTGGTGGTATCACACAGAATCAGATGGATGCCCTAGGGCGAGCGAAGAGGAAGAAGAGGCAGTAAATGGGAGATTCGGAGGCCCGGAGGGGAACGTAATCGACAAAGGAGATTCAACCAAGAAGAGGTGATTTATCAGAGAGGCATAAGAGATGTAGCTAGGGATGTGCCAAACAATCAAAAAGGAACGAAGGACTTAAGCCTTGAGGAAGATGGTACTAAAGAATCGAGCAACTAAACACCAGGGACATCAGCACAATGAGAGAGGGGGCAAAATTGAGGCGGCGGAGGAGGGGAAGGGTACCGATATGCAGGGAGAGGAGGAAAGCCCGGATCGACCAGGGGGTATGAAGTAGGGGCAAGCGGAGGGATTGTAGCAGCTGCGGGAGGGCACAGCGGCAACCAGGAACCAAACAAGGATCCTTGGGGACCCCTACCTAAACCAAGCCCACCAATACCAGATGTGGCAGCAACCACAAATGAGGGGAGTGTCGTATAACCAATGGATGGGTTGTATCCGAGTTTACAATTTATGAATCACCACATATCACACCCGAGTTACATCGGAGGAGGATGGGCTGTTGCAAGTCAACTTTGCGAAGTGTAAGAAAATGATGTCCCGATCGACCGGCAAGCAACACACGGGGAAGGGGCAACACCAGCAGACTCATCTCAACTTTTGAGAACGGTCGCGGGAAGGGAAGACAAAAGAGACGAAGAAAGGACCTATTCGATTTTGGATGGGGTCGAAACTCGGTTAGGAGACAAACAACAATACGAGGAAACATTTTTCCTGCCCTTGGTGTGTACGATGCTGGGGCACGAAGCCCTTATTCTTGGTCTGATTCATAGGAACGGTCAAAACAAGGGATTCGTGAAAACCTCACAATCGGAGAAAACCTAACATTTCTTATAGAATGAAAAAGTAGAAGTCAAACTGTTATTTTTTACACAAAAAGAGAACATTTTTAATCGTTTTGCAATAAAGGAGGCAAAAAGTCAGGTGAAACGTCTAGCGTTCCTCAAAATGTGCAAGAAAACCCTTCCTTGCAAAATGCTTTTATATGACTATAAGTCATTCTCAGTAGATTGGCAAAAAAACAGAGTTCAAACACGGTAATTTTTAAGGATGACAAGGCAAAATTGAAAGATGTAAAGAAAAACTTGTTTTGGTGAATACTCATTTATAGGATTATAAGTCAGTTTTCGCAGTTAGGTAAAAGCCAAGCTCTATAGGACTATAAATCACTTTTGAACTTAACAATAAAACCCTTATCAAAAAATATATGTCATTTGAAGTAAGACTACAAACAACTTTTGCCTCGGAGACACCTTGAAATTCTTAGCCAAACACGATTTTAAAATAAAAATATAAGGAAAAAAATTAAAACAAACAATAAAAAATAATATATTTGCCCATGTATGGGAAACCATGTTCAAGCGAACGTATTCACGAACAGGAGAATATGTTTGCGCGTTCAAAAAAACCCCGAATAAATTCATTGTGCTACACATCTTATAGGACTATAAACACAATTTTTTTGGATAACAAAAAATTATGATATTTCAGTTTTTGAACCTACGGTGCTTCACCGAGTCAAGATTTTCTATGAAAAAAACCACATTTTTTCTTGCCCGCTCCAGTAGTTCTGAAAAATTAATTTTCTGTTATTTTTTTTTGCGGATGTTTCACTTCACGTAGAATTTTGTTCCTGGAGGAGACCTGAAAAACGTACTATCATAATCTTGAATAGATTTCGTGCAAACCTAACAATTTATTTTGTTAGGTTTTCACGAATCATATGTTTCAAACGGTCTTGTCGGCGTCGTCATTCTATGACACTCTGGGTCTGGATATGGTCGAAGCTAGGGTTCGATAAATGTACATAGAGAGATTTTGCTTTCGCCTGGTCCCGATAGAATCGATGCCTAAGATCAATACTGACACGCCCTCGAAAAAACGCATAAAATTCTGCATACGCTTAGTTGATGACAGGATCCCGATCCCTCATTGGGCGGGGCTTCCAGCGGTCGGTCTAACCTGTATTCCTCTTCGTGTCTTGTTAGACAACTCGTCGACTGAGTTGTGGAATGTGATAGTGGAACCAGGTGTGCCAGCAAACTTCTTAAAACGGTTGAACAACGAAATGCCGCTGGCTAAGAGCTTGGAGTTAGGCTTCATTCAAGAGGTACTGTCGGAAAGATGACAATCAATGTCGCCACCTCCGACAGTTAACGAGCATGGGCTAGGCAATACCAAGCGTATCAAAGGTGCTAACGCTTGAGGCACGTCTAATGGTCAGACTTAAATTAGTAACATGAAATTTGCAGCGGTGGGGGGATACGAGCAGAAGGCAAAAGGGAAGGAGGTTGAAATCTTAGATGCACGAGAAGTCAGTGGACGTGATTTTCCTTCAAGAAACGAAGTTGTCAACCCAGTTTGATCAACTCAGAGATTGGTGGGATCATTGGGATGAACCATAATTGCCGTCACCTGCCAGAGGATCGAGGGGAGGCACGACGATATTAGTGCATAAAAGAATTGAGGCGGAGCTTATAGACTATGACGTGGACTTATGGGGGAGGTGGTTGTGGCTCAAGCTAAAATGTGAAGGGGTGTCCTTCGTAGTAGCAACGGTATAGTACACTCCCAATGAGCCGAAGGTGAGAATGGAGTTTAGGAGAGCCCTCCCATACTGCCTGCCAAAAGAAGAGCACATGATCATAGGAGAGGACTAGAATTCGGTCAGCAGTCCAGAACTGGAGTCAGAAGCAGAGGAGGGGATGAGGCGAGACAGGGAAGCCTTCCTGAAGTGGAAAGGAGCATGGAGACTGCAGGACATTTTTCAAATCATGCAGCCAATAAATCCAGGCTTCACATGGTTCACCAACACGGTAAAACACAGGAGGAGCTAAACGACGACTCAACTATTTTTTGACAACAGACATCTTCTCGGAAGGTGCTCTAAGAGTGGGGGAAGAAAATGTTACCCTCTCAGACCACAAACCGGTGACTCTAGTCTCCTGCGATGCAGTTATTAGTCAATAACAGGAGAGGTCCGGGCTATTTCAAACTCAACGTATAAAACTTGGAAGAGGATGGATGACGAGAGTGGGTGGAAAACTTTTGGAAGGACTGGCGGGCAACGAAAGAGCGTTTCGATCAGTACTATGATTGGTGAGACGCTGGACTAAGCATCATCTCAGCAAGGCTCAGTGTGTACTCGAGAATAGAAGCGCATGGTAGAAACAAGACAGAAGTTGATTGCAAACGAAGGGTGGAGGTTATTGAAGGAAGCTGAGAAATGAATGGATGAGATCTCAAACTGGGTGTGGGCGGAAGAGAGAATAAAAACACTTAGTGAAAAGGAGGCCCTTCAGGTGGAGAAACAAGCAAGGTGGGAGGAAATCCTTAAAGAGAAAGGGATGGTAAGCAACGACAGAATGACAAGAGGCAGTTTCAGAAAGCTGCTACCAAGGTAGCTGATGACTCAGATGAGGGAACTGCAACACCCTTACCTTCTCTGGAAACCACCAGCTAATCATACCAACGAAGAGATGTGTGAGTATGCTGCAGAATACTTTAAGGATATCCTAACGACACGCACGTCGTACTGGACTTGGGAGACGAACCTGACGGACGGCAACACCTTCTGGGACACCATGCATGCCAGACTCTTGCCCAACGAGAAACTAGACTTGGATAGGCGAATTACGGAGGAGGAGCTTAGGTAGATGTTGAAGAAGATGGCGAAGGGGAAGGTACTAAGCAACGATGGGCTCCCAGTGGATTTTTTTCAAAACTGCTAGCAACACTTGAAATCAGATGTGATCTGACTATATAATGACATCCTTACCGGGGGAAGACTGGGGAGGGCAATGTCGAATGGAGTGATCTCCCTTCTATAGTACAAGAAGAGAGATTGAAGCAGGTGCGCAACTGGAGACCGATCTCCCTTATAAACTTCATTTATAAGATATTAGCCAAGACACTAGTTTGCAGGCTGGGGAGAACTTTCCCCAAGCTGGTGGGCAAAGACTATGGCGCCTTCGTACAGGGACGCTCAATTTTTGAAAACATCCTGACAGCAGTGGAGTCTCTGGAAATCATTGGCAGTGAGAGCAGAGATGTCACAGCCTTTCTCATAGACTTGGAAAAGGTCTATGACAGGGTTAACTGGACATTCGTAACAACGACTTTGTGCATGACAGACTTTGGTGATCCCTTCTGCAACTGAGTAAAAGTACTATACGCCTTCTCTATAGCAGTGGTGCAAGTTAACGACGCGACCTCCGAACGGTTCCAGCTATCTCGATCGCTCCGTAAAGGCTGCCCTTTGGCGCCTTTACTCTTTGTCCTCCAGCTTGAGGTGCTACTGTCCGCAATCGGGGCTCACCCAAGAATTAAGGGACTGAGCCTACCAGACGGAGGGGACTGTAGGATAAAAAAAAACCTTAAAATATGTTATTCGCATACCCCGGTTCATGTGGCCGTTCGTCGAACCGTCTTTGGCGCCGACATGCAACCACGGGTGCAACGGATGCGATTCCCCTCAGCGTAATCGATTAATCTCTCTTGTGCGGATTGAACGGGTCATTCGAATTCGTGTCCACACCATGCAAAACAGCAGAGCAAACTGTAAGCACGATTACTAAAGAAGGGCCAACCAACCCTCCACCCCCCCGCACCCCCCAAAATAGAGAACGGAGACACCCTTCCCCCTTTTGTTTTTTATATTTTTTTAGTTGGACGTTGAAGTCCGTAGCAGCTGTCAAAGTCAAAACCCTTGACCTATTTAAAGGCCTCCGCAGATGGAACTCAGCTGCCACAAAGGGCCTTGGCCCCCCTACCCGTCGCTCCCGCAGGTAGCTGAAGAGGGTAGGTAACGCAACCGTCTTGGCGGTTGTTTAGCGTCGAGAGGCAAGTCCCTCAAGGCGCGTGTCAGCCGACACTTGAGTGTCGAATGAGACCCTCGACAACGCCGAGGGCCAGGCGAGTATGGACAACACATAACATGCCATCACTTTGATAGTTCGTGAACTCATGCATGGCCAGTGTTTATAAGGAAGCCTGTAATGCGGCCCACATTAATAGATGTCTACCTCGCGCTGCCTGCATGTGGTCGGTGATATTTGGTTATGGGCCGGACACTCCACCGGCCAGGCTTGAATCTATGTTGTTAATTTGTCGACACATTTCTGTTTGTATGTTGCGCCCAGTAGGACGTGTCCTATCAGCAATTAGACGTGCGGAATGGACGGTCGAACACTCGCAGACAGAAGTTCGTCGGGATCCGAACTTCACAGAAATGGAATCGACGGCTAACCGGTTATCAACGGGTTGCCGTGAGCTGACTGTCGGCCAATCGTCATAACGAATGCAAGGCTATGACAGTCAGGAGACAAAAAAAAACATGGCTCAATGACCCTCACCCCACCCCTGCAAACTCCGATTAAATGCGCGTCGATTCGAAGGTTGTGCGCTGGGACTGAAAGCCTTTGCAGCACGTGCGGCTTCGATGCCGAAGCGTCTTCGCAATGTTGACACCCGACTGCGTGAACCGCAAAGCACGCCGTGGAAGGAGCATGACAGCGACTAAACCACACTTATCTCGATGTTGGCTTTTATTGGAGGGCGACAAAGATAGACGGCATACAGAAAATGAACACGGCCACTGACACCGTCGTCAACCCCAATAAACCCCTTTTAGGGCAATTCACAAGGCGAGCACTTTTGCGCACTACCAGGCCGCCGTCATAGAAGACGGACGGGGAAGTCGAAGATGTTGAAAACAACGGTCAGATTTACGCGGAGCTTCAAAGTTCGTCGGGATCCGAATTTGGCGGGAGCTCGATTACCCAGGAACCCGTTTTTGCGCGGCCGATGGTAGTGGAAGGGAGCGCCAGCGGGTGCACACAAGAAACGCTATGTCTGGGCGCACACAAGGAAGGCTCTGCCGCTCTCAAGTTTTCGTTGCACGATAGCACGCGCAGAACAAAGGGTAATGGTGGATGCACCACCACACAATTCGGCGCATCGCGACCCGAAGCTGACCCCTGTAAACATCGATTCTCGCCACTGTGTAATCAGATGTACTAGCACAAGAGGTTGTCGAAGTCGGTCATGTGCACTGCGCAGACACGAATCAATCACGATGACTTTTATTGGAAGGCAACGAAGATCGACGGTATACAGGAAATAGACCCGACCACTGACACCGTCGTCAACCCCAATCAACCCCTTTTAGGGTATTCATAAGGCGAGCACTTTTGCACACTACCAGTCCGCCGTCATAGAAGACGGACGGGGAAGTCGAAGCTGTTGAAAATAACGGTCAGATTTACGTGGAGCTTCGAAGTTCGCCGGGATCCGAATTTGGCGGGAGCTCGAGTAGCCAGGAACCTCTTTTTGCGCGGCCGGTGCCAGTGGAAGGGAGCGCCAGCGGGTGCACATAAGGAACGCTATGTCTGGGCGCACAAAGGGAAGGCTTTGCCGCTCTCAAGTTTTCGTTGCATGATAGCACGCGTAGAACAAAGGGTAATGGTGGATGCACCACCACACAATTCGGCGCATCGCGACCCCAAACTAACCCCTATAAACACCGATTCTCGCCACCGTGTAATCAGATGTACTAGCACAAGAGGTTGTTGAAGTCAGACTTGTGCACTGCGCAGACACGAATCAATCACAATGACTTTTATTGGAAGGCAACGAAGATCGACGGTATACATGAAATGGACTTGGCCACTTACATCGTCGTCAACCCCAATAAACCCCTTTTAGGGCAATTCACAAGGCGAGCAGTTTTGCGCACTACCAGGCCGCTGTCACAAAAGACGAACGGGGAAGTCGAAGCTGTTGAAAACAACGGTCAGATATATGCGGAGCCTCAAAGTTCTCACCACCATGTAATCCGATGTCGTAGCACAAGAGGTTGTCGAAGTCGGACATGTACACTGCGCAGACACAAATCAATTAGAATGGCTTTTGTTGGAAGGCAATGGAGATCGACGGCGCACAGGAAATGGACCCGGCCACTGACACCGTCACCAACCCCAATAAACCCCTTTTACGGCAATTTCAAAGGCGAGCAGTTTTGCGCACAACCAGGCCGCCGGCATTGAAGAGGAATGAGGAAGTCGAAGTTGTTGAAAATAACGGTCAGATTTACGCGGAGCCTCAAAGTCCGTCGGGATTCGAATTTGGCGGGTGCTGGAGTAGCCAGAAACCTGTTTTCGCGCGGTCGGTGCCAGTGGAAGGGAGTGCCAGCGGGTTCACATAAGGAACGCTATGTCTGGGCGCACATAAGGAAGGCTCTGCCACTCTCAAGTTTTCGTTGCACGATACAATGCGCAGAACAAAGGGTAATGGTGGATGCACCAACACACAATTCGGCGCATCGCGACCCCAAACTGACCCCTATAAACACCGATTCTCACCACCGTCTAATCAGATGCACTAGCACAAGAGGTTGTCAAACTCAGACATAGACACTACGCGGGCACGAAAAATTTAGAAGTGCTTTTATTGGAGGGCAATGAAGATCGACGGCACACAGGAAAAGGACCCGGCCACTGACACCGTCGTCAACCCCAATAAACCCCTTTTAGGGCAAATTCGAAAGGGAGCACTTTTGCGCACTACCAGTCTGCCGACATTGAAGACAGACGGGAATGTCGAAGATGTCGAAAACAACGGTCCGTTCTAAGTTCGCCGGGATCCGAACTTGGCGGTTGAATTTTTCGCGGGACCTCGAAGTCTGCCGGGATCCGAACTTGGCGTTTGCTGGACTGGCGAGGAATCGGTTTATGCGCGGGATGTCGGTTATCTCGAGGATGGGTGTTGAAGTGCACAGAAGGAACGCTATGCGTGTGTGCCTGGTCAGGGAGGCCCTGCTGCTGTTCTCAAGTGTATGTTCGACGAGAGCACGCACAACAGAAACACAACAGAAATGGTAGTCGGTGGTGCACCACGTTAGAAATCGGCGCAGCGCGGCCCCCAATAGAACCCCATAGACGCCGATTCTCCCCACTTACAGAGCGAGCTTGCGCGGCGATGCAGTCACAAATGTTGTGATCCGTGATGACAATGAATGGACCCATGAAAAGAAATCACCATGGCTGGTGGCCCCCCCCCTACAACCCCATCTAACGACGATTCGTCCAGTCGAGAAGGCGAGGCCCGACTCGCTCTCTGCCAACGTCGACATACGATAGCGCGAACCGCCATGCGCGCAAAGACACGGGAATGTCGGTGGCCAGATTGCACGCATGTCGATGATGACACCACCGTCGGCAACCGCCTCAAACCCGAACGAGGCAATTGGACAGGCTGGCACTTTTGCGCACCCAAACGTCTCTGGCGACCACAACACACGCGAAAGGCCAGGCCATCGGAAATGGCTGGTTAGATTCTAGTCGAACCTCGAAGCCCGGCGAGATCCGAACTTGCCCTCAGAGGCGCGTGCTCTCCCAACGGCTGCGCGACGACAACACAATGCCACTTCCGTGAGAGCACTACGCATGATTGCTGTAGTTCGCCGGTATCCGAACTTCCCATCTCGCCAGGCAACGACACGCGACTCGCCTGTTCATGTTTGGCGGATGTTGGTTTCGCGCCTGCAGTCACAATGGTGACCCACCGTTCCCCGACGAATAAGACGTGTCCCGGAGGTGGCCGGGTTGTTCGTTATTGAACGAGGTCATTTTTTCATGTTCAGGTTCTCGTCACGAATCATGCGGCGCTCACGTCGAAGAAACGACATTGTCATCGCAGCGAGCGGTGGTGTCGTTCTCCATCGCGCGCGCGCAACGTGCACATTCTTCGTCTTGGACCCCGCGGATGTTGCGCGCACAGCACTGGCGTTTGTCGTGCGCAATTCGCTGTCGCGTCCCTCGTTACCTGCGGCAGGCCTGCGCGCTCAACATCCGTGGCCTCTATGGTGGATCATGTGCACGTCGTGTGCGAGGGATGGAGACGACACCAGCTCTCCCGGGATTGACGCCGTAGTCTCTCCGGGGAGGGAGGCACAAGTGTTGTGACGAGAACATGAAAGCGGAACGACGACCCCCTCCTGTTGATGAACACCATTCCTCTCACTGCACACCACGTGGACGGTGGACATCGTTCGCACGGTGGCCACCACGCGATGCTCAATTCCAACCCTAGTCGCGCGCAGCCCATGTGGCGCCCGCTGGTCGTTCAGCACACTCGCCACTACCACTGTTTGCCCTGCGAAGGATTCGAACCATCAGTCGTGGATTTGCAGTCCAATGCATCTCCTCTGTGTTAAACAATGTCTGAAATGTTTGTCGAGAAAAGTGAATGTGCGAGGAACTTTTGTCGACGGGATCTCGTGTTCTGCCGAAAAAAGGCGATTTCGTGTTTGCCTCAACCACGCGGGAGTGTTTTGCAATGTTCAGTATGGCAACCGCGTGGGAGTGTTTTGCAATGTTCGATTGGCTCGTATTCAATGCTAAGCGAAGCAGGAATCATGGGGCCTTTCACGAGGAACGAAGGAGTGCGGAGAGAAGGAAATACAGAAACCATCGGGCCCATCGCCAACCCAAGCAGGAATCGTGGGGGCGATCTTGTGGAACAAATGAGAGTGAAGGAGAAGGGAACAGAGCAACCGTGTGCCCCAATGTCTTCGTCATCCGCTCCCTCCGTCACCGCCACTTGCGACATGATGATCATTAGGGTGTTGATGAAGATGATGATGATGCTGATTTGCGATGCAGACGATGATGATGACGACATGACGATCATCTGGGTGTTGATGAAGATGATGATGATGCTGATTGCGATGCAGATGCTGATGAAGATGATGATGATGACGACGACGGTGGCGTTGTTGATGACTGCGACGATGTCGGTGATGATGATGATGATGGTGTTGATGATGTCGTTGATGATGATGAGGATGATGATGATGATGATGATGATGATGATGATGATGATGGTGTTATTGATGATGACAACGATGATGATGAGGATGATGATGATGACGTTGATGGTTATTTGTAAATACTAATCCACAACACAATCAAATAATTCAGAAAATGACGTTGATGATTATTTGTTAATACTAATCCACAAAACAATCAAAATAATTCAGAAAATGGCAAAAGAAACATGTCAAAGTTATATAAATCAAAAATGGGTTGGCGGACGATGATGATGATGATGATGATGGTGATGATGATGATGATGATGATGATGATGATGATGATGATGATGATGGTAAGCAAGAGTGAAGGGGCTGCTCGCGAGGAACGAACGAGTGGGAAGCAAAAGGGCATACAGAAACCATGTGCCCCAATGTCATCGACATCCGTTCTCGCCGTCGCCGCGACTTGCGTCACGTGGCGCGATGCGGCTGCTCCCATGCGCCGGCAGGCATGTGCGATGACTGACACGCGGGCAGGCAGAAAACCACTTCACCTAAATGAGGGCACAGCGCACACGATGGCGCAGCTCTCCGATGGGGCACAAGTCTTGGACGACGGGCAACTCTTCGACAATGGCGAAGCGCGCACGATGGCGCGACTTGTCGACAAGGGCTGAGCGCAGACCACGGCGGCCACTTGCTACCGCAGAACGCAAAGATGGAATGTGGAAGCGCCGACAACTGGACCCCAGCAGCGGGCAGAAGGACGGGAAAGAGTTGGCGACGAGAGGGACGCCCGCAGACACGTGGCGCAACAGCAGAGCAGCAAAGGCGATGGAGGACGTCGCCGAAGGAACGTCACGTGTGAATGTGCTCGTTACGGCTGGAGATGCGAATGCGCTGCACCAGACCCCAGGCAGCGGAGCCCCGAACTGTCGTCGCACCCCATGGAAAGACCCGCCTATGTCCCCCCGCATAGCCTCGGACCCCGCTCGCCAGGCAGGAGACGCAAATGCCCGCGAACCCCTCCAACCTCCCCTCCCGCGGCACCCCGCCGCCCCCCCCCCCCCCCCCCCCCCCCCCCCGAACGGACTGGAAAATACAAGCTGCCCCCCCGCGCTGCCCGAGACCCCCTTGGTCGGGGCCCGCAAACCCGACGACACGAACGCGAGCGGCCAGGGAAAAGGGCTCTATTTTTTAATGACGTCCGGGAAGGGCTGGCCCACAGGGACTTTTTTTGTCATGTCGTGCTCACCAGGTCCCCGTCGGGGAAATTTCGACGCGGAGCCACCGTTCGATACGAGGATCGAACAGTCGTGCGGTGGCGCACGGTCCCCTCGCGATTTTCCGAAACGGAAGGCCCGAGGGGGCCTCGAGTCCCCCGCGCCTACAAGTACGAGCGATGCCCTGGGCATTAATGTTGCACTTTGTGTTTTTTGCTGGGGAGATGCTTCCCAACGGAAGCCTTGCACCGCCGTTGTCGTCAACAACACCACCCTGCACAGCTGGAGCGCCATAGCTGGCAAAGAGCAGGGACACAAATTCCTCACCACGCTCGTTTCCCGGCAGTGACGCACCCCGCATGCCCTCGCATCTCCCTCCACCTTCGAAGTCGCTGTCCACGTCATATTCTACGTCGCGTGGCGATACTTCCGGCGTCCACCACTCCACGCACTGCCCTCGCAAAAACAAAGCACTCCACGCAGCACACTCACGAACGAAAAGCATAAGCCAAAAGGTCGACAGATTGCTGTCTGGATTGAGGGCGCAGATCGCGCGAATCTCCACTCGACAGTATCACACGGTGAGTGCGGCCGCAGCCGGGACGTGTGTGTGTTTGTGTGCGAGTGCGGGTAGGTTTTCTGATGATATGCTCGCGCAGATTGAAAGAGTTCATGTTTGCGTGTGTGCGGGTGGATGTGTGTGTGTGTGTGTGTGTGTGTGTGTATGTGTGTGTGCTAGTGTGTGTTTGTGCGTGCGCGTGTGTGTCTGTGTGATTGTTTTTGTGTTAGTGTATTCGAGTGCTTGTTTTATTGTGTGTGTGGTTGTATGACGTGTATGCCACACGCGCGAGGAAGGATCGTGCGCGCGTCAGGATCTGAGAGGCTTGTGTGTGTGTGGGCGGCATAAAACGTCGACAGATTGTTTGTTTGTGTGCGTGTGCCTGTCTGTGCATAATTTTGCGCGTGCGTGTGTGATCAGGCACATTTAACGCACAGAGATGTGCGCGAAGGTGTTTCAACGTCATTTTTGCGCGTGTGTGTGTGACTGCGCACATTGAACGCGTGGAGAATCATGTGCTTGTCTGGCGAATCATGAAAGGTCTTATCGAACACGCGGTGGCCAATCACGAAACACAATCACATCTTGAGCACTTACCACACTCGATGTGATGCTTTGTGCTGTCCCACTGTCATATCAGCCGTTCGGCACAATGGATGATCGATCAAAACAGGCGGTGGCAATGTCGACACAGCGAATGCATCCGTCGACCAATCGCAAAACACGATCAGCAGAGAAAGCTCCGCGCGAACAAGTGGTGACAATGTATACAACGCACACTCAATGAAACTACTCGTCACGAAACATAAGCCGAACACTCGCGATCGGGTGATTGATGCTCATTGCTATCGCAACAATATCGTCCCTGATCCGCCTAACGGATGATTAATCAGTGCACGAGGAGACAACATCGGGATCACGGAACGCTAACAGATTACTCGCGATCGTTCGATTGATCGTGTGGGCTGTCCCGACGTTGCCACCGCATGTGTGTTTGGCTTGTCTCAATGGCAACATCAAAACCGCGGCGATGTGAGTGTTTGTGTGTGTGTGTGCGTGTCCGTTTGAGTGCTGTTTTATCACCGTGACCTGTTATGTGTTCCTGCAGGCGATGTGCGTGTGCGTGCGTCTGTGCGTCTGCGTGTGCGCGTGCGCGATCAACCCGTCGGCGAAACAAAAGTCGATTGGTCAGGAGATCTGCCACGATGACGTGTTTGATCGGGTGCTCTGTTGGCGGTTGTTCGAGTGGTTGATCTATCAGCACACCAACCGCCAACTGAGCACCCGATCAAACAGCTGATCCTGGCAGATCTCCTGACCAATCGAGTGTTCTGTCGAAGACTACCAACAAGTTCGAGAGACGGGTCGCTCGCCGACCAGATCATCAATCTGCAGACGTTGGAAGCAGCGGCATCGAGCGACCGATCTGCGACAAATCCATTCTTCGCAGAGAATCCACAAGGCAATTGATCATGTGCCCGCAAACTGATCACACAATGTTGTTGGTCATCGAACCTTGTATAACATCGAACCATGTTGGGCATGTAACCTGGCTTCACATCAAACCTCGGCGGGCGTCGAACCTCGTCGGACGTTGAACTTTGGCGAACTGATCGTGCAATCAAACTGAACTGATCGCGCAATCAAACACCGGAAGAAGTTCGCATTCCGGCGAGCTTGTATTCATGGTTCGAACACGTTTCGCAACCCCGCCCCACAACCACAGCTGAGGATGTGCAGAAATTCGAAGTCCGCCGGGATCCGAACTTCAAGAAATTGTCGAACGGTGAGTTTGGCAAACAGGTGTGTCTCTCCCACGCAATTTCGCCAAGTTCGGATCCCGGCGAACTTCATGTTCCCGCCTTTCGATAGACATGTTTGCGGCCCGCCTGCAGGGTTGTGGATCCGAACCTCGCTTGCAAGGTCCCTGGCACAGTCCGCTGGGATCCGGACTTCTCCTGCACGTTCCCTCGCACATACGTAAAGTTCGGATCCCGGCGAACTTCACCGTCAGCATTGTTTGGGTTCAGAATGCGGACTAGGGCGCCTGGGTGATCGCCACAACCTCGGGCTCTTAAACACTTGAAGTCCGCTGGGACATCGGCGAACTCGAGATTTCGTCCTTTCGCGATTCATGTTCCCGGCCCGCCTGCTGGGCCGTGGATCCGAACCTTCCGTGCACGGTTCCTCGGACAGTTGTCAATTTCGAACCCAGGCGGACTTCGGATTCGATAAAATGCGAAGTCCGCTGGGATCCGAACTTCTCGTGCACGGTTCGCCAAGCGGCCGTCAAGTTCGGACACAGGCGTGCTTCAAATCCCTGGTGGTGTGGGATCAGACTGTGGAGTTTCTAGCGCCCGGTGGATTGCCACAACTTTGGATTCGTGAAAATGTCATGTCCGCCGAGATCCGAGCTTCAAAAAAGTTCAAGACGGCGAGTTTTAGAGACACCTTTGTCTCTCCCGCGCAGTCTGGCCAATTTCGGATCATGCCGGACATGACGTTCCCGCCTCTCGTGGGACATGTTTGCGGCTGGCCCACTGGCCGGTAGAAGTGAATACCAACCAAGTCGACCACCCGGATTCAGATCTTGTAGCGTGCGCTTCGTCTAATGCCATAGGTCGTAGATCGTGGAACATGACGTGTTTACGAGTGTCTCCGTGCCTGTGTGTCTGGTTTGGTGTGTGCGCGTGGGATGTAGGGTGCGTAATGGAGGCGACCTTCTCGACACCACGAATCTTTGAGTCGATGTTCTCGACACCTCAGACCATGAGTCTCGAGACGCACATTCTCATGGCAGAACCATTCCGTCCTTGCGCGAGATCCATGCGGTATTTTAACGGTGTGACTACGATCCACGGAGCGACCACAGACGACTTTGATGAGGACCCCTGGATGACCGTCGTCCCGTGCATGGGACTGCATATTGACGAGTGGTGCGATGGGAATTGGGCCACGATGGAGAGTCGTTGTCCATGGGCGAGCCAGTACAAGTTCGCCAACATGTTGGAGTTCGGAAACCTCATCCCGGTGTCTGACGCTGTCCTCGGACACAAGTTCCTGAACCATATGCGCAGAGCACTTGGCTGCATTAGCCGCCATTTCAGCCGCCTCGAGTGCCACTACGTCAGGTCGTCGCCACGAACTTGGGGAGGCTCGCGGAAACAAGAGTTGGTGGACTGCGCTCGTCACTGCTCGTTCCTGGAGCAGTACCTGCTCCAGTGCCTCGGGACTTCTCCACAAGCTCTGTCATACTGTTGTGTGCGATTGACTGTGTCGGGGACTGATTACGCCAGAGTTCTATGTATCGCCGCTTCGAACAAGAGCAGGAACCTCGTCGACGCAGTTGTGCTTGTGTCACGGAACGAGGTGATGATTGAGGGGTCCAAATTCGTGTGGACGCGTGGGCCTGCACGTCCAGATGGTTGGCACGATTTGGTGATAGCAGGGCGGGTCCAAAACTTTTCGTTGCATCGTGAGGTCGAGGAGAAAGTGTCCGACATACGGGACTGTATAGGGAATTCCTTAGCACGACCGGGAGTGTTTGTTAGGATGAAATACATGTCCGTCTTCTCAGAGAGGGCATCGGTAGACGAACCGCAGATCCACTTATACGGATCGTCAATGAATGCTTTGTATGGCTTCGGTTCTCGACGTCGTCCCAGGGGAACCACGAATGTCCGCTCGTCTGAACTAGTAGTCGGACCTTCTGTTTAAGGGAAAAGAAGGGAGAGGTATGAGATGCCATTTTGCTGCATACAGTATTAGATGTGTAGCAGTGGAGGGATGTGTAAGAGGCAAAAGTTGCTCGTAGACACTACACTGCGCACTTGTCGTGCAAATCCCTGATCGTCGAACATTTTCAAAAACCGCCGGAAATCATGTTAAAGGTCTATCTCTGACGCCGTCTCCTTCCATGTCGCGCCGCGGCGAAGTTCGGATCCTGGCGGACTTCGCGTTTTGGGATGTGCGTTGGTTTGTCTTTCGTACTGCTGGTGTCAGGCGGACCGCAAGAACCGCCAGGCACCACAAACACGGTCTTGCATGAGACCGTGGCCCTCGAAAAGTTTGAACGACCAATTACGCCCGTCGACGTTCGCGATCTGAGACCATCGCCGACCGAACTTCATCAACACTATCCGTGTTCGGTTGTCCCCCGACCACCATCGACATGTGCCAAACAGTCGATCATTGTCGTTGTGAAATGCCAAAAGCACTCTTAGGGATCCCACTCGCGAAATGGCAAAAGCACTCTTAGGGATCCCAGGTTCCAATGACCGCTGGATCGCGCGACCATCGCGTTTACTGAAACCCGTTAGATATCCCGGTTTGCGGGGCCTCTTGTTGCATCTGGATATGTTTTGAGCATTGACGGACTCAATGACTGCTGCCATCAAAACCTGCGGTCAGCTGTGAGACCCGGGGTTCTCCCACCATAACCTTGCTCGGACCCCACCTTCCGTCCGAGCTCAAATGTGATCCAGTGTTTATCTAAGTGTGTCTTTCTCGCGGCGTTCTGAAGTTCGGATCCAGGAAGACTTCCTGCGACTCCTGTCTATTGGACAGCCAGTGGTCTTCTGGATACCCCGTGGATTGCGACAACAGCTCCTCTCCGCCCTGTTCCGCACGTGCCATTCTGTCCCGCCAGTGACCCATACAATGTTGTCACGGCTGCTACGCATGTCAGAAGAAGTTCGAATTTCGGCGAACTTGTCCTTCTCAACCGGTCTCTCGTTTCTGTGTGGCATTTCCAGGTCGCGGTTGAGTGCATGGACCGTGTGTTTCTGACGCCGTCTCTGCCTGTCGCATCGTCCTGAAGTTCGGATCCCGGCGAACTTCACTTTTCGGGAGGTGCGTTGGTTTGTCTTCGGACATGCCCGTCCGGTGGTTCGCACAACCCGCCCGGCGACCGGCAGAGTCCGCCTCTGACTTCTGGTTTTGATCAAATGTAGTTGCGGAGTATGTTCGCTCGAGCCCGGTTCTGGAACGCCAACTACATGGGCTGGCTGTTTCTCTCTTTCTGTCAAACCGTCTTTTAGTCGGGACCCTGGCGAACTTCGCGTGCTAGCCTGTCCGTGTTTCGAGTGCTAAGCGGAGGACACCGCCCCGTCCAACGCGAGCTTCGCACATGACCTCCCGTTCATTCCCCATGTGGTCGGCATCTGTATTTCGGAAATACCAATGTGGTTGTCGCCCGACCGCATGACCTGTGTCCCTTTTTAAAGATTGATCTCGTTGCACATAAGAGGTCGTTAAAGGTCTTCGCGTCCAAAGTTTGCCGGGATCCGAACTTCAAGGTCCCGAAATGGTTGGCCGCCATGTTTGACGCCTGTGTTTTTTGCCTGCGTTGTGTTTTGTCTGCGACATGACGCTCTTTGGTGGTTCATTTGTTTTCCGTTGTCGTCCGCAGACAAAATGTCTTCGTCGAGGGGCGAGGGGGAGCCTGCAGCAACCTCCGAGATGGGATCAGGGAAAGATTCCACAAAACGTTCGTCTACGACCTCGAGGTCGTGGTCGGACCACGCAAGGTCGAAATGGTTCGTTGACTGGTGCTGTGGTGATGCTTTGAACCCAGTTCAACAGCCGTGTGGTCCTGTAATCTTCATCGAAGCCAACAAGCGCCGCAGGG
This sequence comes from Chara braunii, assembly GCA_003427395.1. Classification (NCBI taxonomy): domain Eukaryota; kingdom Viridiplantae; phylum Streptophyta; class Charophyceae; order Charales; family Characeae; genus Chara; species Chara braunii. The sequence continues at coordinate 675,197 of BFEA01000475.1, forward strand.
TTCTGGGGGCTGTCTTGCGGTGGGAGAATGCGAAAGGCAGTCGTCGACGGTTCTACATGAAAAATGTGTACGGTTCCAAGGGGAACGTCGTCGCCGGTGCCAAGGGGGCGGTTCTCGACATGTGTCTGTTCGAGGGGTTCGGAGCGGGTGCTGCGAGCACCCCGTTCTACAACGACCTCCGGCGGCAGGGCGGGTTTGTTTTGGGTCGAGAGTTCTTCGACTTGTTGGATGAGAAGGGCATCGCCCTCGACGTCCCTTGCGAAGTCGGCCCCGACCTGGAACTGTCAACGCCTTTGCAGCTGTGCGGCGGTTGTGAGTCGAGCGGGGCAGCGGGGGAGGGGGGGGATCTGAGTTCCGACGAGGCTACACATGTGCAGCGGGAGGATGCCAGAGGTCAGTTTGACGACAGCGAAGATGAGGCGACACCGCGTCCGCCGTTTTCGGCGTCGAGGGAAAGAGACCGGTCTGTGCTGTGCATACTTGGGGTACGACAAGAGGTCGCAGCAGATCCCGGAGAAGAGGCAGTCCAGTGTGGGTCCGACTTGGAGCCCGGCGTGGGCCATGGCGCGGACGACAAGGCCGTGGGCGGTGAGAGAGCGCAGGGGACTCCCCCAAAAAGGAGGGGAGATTGTCAAGAGGACGTGGTACGCACTTCGAAGAAACAGAAGACGAGGACCCCGAAGACTACGGGAGAAAAACGGAAGGGAAGGGGGGTGGAAGAGGACCACCCGGGTAGCAAACGTCCGGCTTCAAAACAGAAACAGCCTGTGTCAGGACCTTCCACGACAAGGTGTGCCATCGACGTGGATGCCAGGTACTTCCTGGAGTACAAGGACGGCATCAGGACAATGCGGGAGTTTGAGATTAGCCCGGCTCAGATCGTCGACCTCGGGGAGTGGAAGGATCTTTACAACCAGCGATCGCTGGATCCTGTCCTCGTGGGAACGATAAAAGAAGCAATGCAGTATGCGTTCGAAAATAAAGAGCAGACGTACGAGTTGCTGATCTTCAAGCTCACACCACTGGGGCTTCAAAAACCAACTCCCGGGACCAAGGCTCAACGTCTGAAGCCGGAGGAGTGGAAGGACGAGCTGGCCGGAGAATACTACTACTACGCGGTGTGCGGGCAACATAACGCGGCTGCAGCCCGGTCGCTGCTCGGGAGCGAGGTGGCCAAGAAGTACAATTTCGAGCGGTGGCCGGCCCGAATGCTTTACTTTTTGGACGACAACTTCGAAGGGTATTTTTTTGTTAGTTCACAGGACAACAAGAAGGACCTGAAGGCGCCTCCCAGACAGTTGAACCTATCTATGAAAGACATTCGGTGGCAGTGGAAGCATGACGGCTGCCCGAGAGCTGTGATGGGGAACCCTAGCAGGAAACAAGATCAGGTCCGGGCTTGACGTAAGTTTTGTACAACGACACTCCATAAGGCGCCTCACAACAACTTGTGGATTCTCGCGGATCAAAAGGAAGAGGAGGCCCTTAAGAAGCAAAATGCTGCCCTGCATTCTTATTTCCCTCTCGCGATGGCCGGGGAAAATGTAAACTGGCCCTGAAATTTTTAGAAAAATGGGAGACGGGTAGATTGCTAAGCCACGACGGAGCGAAGTGGATCGTGAAAAAGAAGAAGGTAAAAAACGTCAAGCCTGGGGTCGCCTACATCCACAACGACAAGTTGGGCAGAACTGAGGTGGTGTACAACATCCCCGTGGACCCGCCGAATAAGAAAGGCAAAAAGGAGAAAGAGGAGGGCGATTGGTCTGTGCAAGTGCCCGACCCGGACGCGCATTGTTGGAAAGCAATGGAATCACTCACGGACAATGAAAAGTGTCGAGTTCTAAAGAAGGTGCTTGCTTGCGAGGTCGTTTGGGTCCAGGCCGGTTCCCCGTCGTTGGCGAAGTTGGGGAAGCTCAGCATGCTGGACATGGTGCAACTGGTGAAGTGCGACCGCGTGCTGGTCCGGTTGTGTAATTACTACTTGTTCAAACACGAGAAGAGGCCGGACGCGGATTGGATCCAAAGGTACCCTTTCCTGAAATCAAGGTCTGCAGTGTTCAGGAAGTTCGAAAGTCAGGGATTGGATAACGAGTTGTGGGATAACACCAGGAAACACGTTTCAGACTCGGCGCTGTTCAAAGACTGCCCACCGTACATGGGTTGCGACCAGGACAACTCGATTGAGGTGACGGAGAAGTTGGCGGGACACAAGAAGTTGTCCGTCGACTGGAGAAACAAGGTTCTCTCCGTGTTGAATGAGAGCAGACTGAAGAGCCGGGAGGTCGCACTTGCCGAAGGCACTGTTCACATTAAATGCAAAGACATGGGAGACGTGACATCCATCGCGCCATTCGCTAACGACCCTTTGGAGGCGGACATGAGGGGCGCAGAGCTGAAGGAAGCAGTGGCTGCCACAAAGAGCCACACGTTCGTCCTCGATCTGTGCGAGCCGGTTGACCTCAAACTGTGGAAGGCCCAAGAGTGGGAGGCATTGGATTCCTATCTTCAGACGTGGTGTCCGTCGCATTGGACTCTCGTTGTTTTCGTGCCGCGGCAGCACAACCTCCCGTTTCTCGCCAGCATGCACCATCTTTCTTTCGTCAAGCTGTTGGAAGGGAAGTGAGTGAGGAGAGTTCCGCAAAAGAAAAGCTTCCCCGTTGGGAACAATTTGTACATGGAGGAAGACCGCATGTACATCCTCTTCAAGGGTGACGATCTGCGCGCCAACACGTCCATGGTCTACGAGGGAAACCTATCCAGGGGTGCCGCTGCTGCAGTGCGATTGCCTCAGAGGGTCACCCAGACGGATGTGTCTGAGATTCTCTTTGTGCCTTGCGATTGGTCGTGGGTGGCGCCGGAACGACAGGGCAGTGTCTACGGGGATATGGAACGCAATCCGACACAATTCGTCGGTCTACTTGATTTCCTTGGGAAGAAGGGAGAGGGTGTCGTGTTCCTTGGGAAACCGCACGCACGAAGCGTCTGGGATCTTCTGAAGGCCGGCCGGCACGTTGTCGCGATGGAAGGGAACGCCGAGCTCTTGCAATTCACGATGCAGGTGGTGAAAAGCGAGGTTAATTCGGGCGGACACAATTGTGAGTTCATGGTCATGAAGCCTACACGGGATAAGGTGTGGAGCAACAAGACGGATATGTGGTTCAAGTTGAGTGAGAGGAAGAGGAACAAAATATACGATTTCTTGTTCCTTTAAACGCGGTCGAGGAAGGACTCTGACGCCGAGTACGTCCGCCGGAAGGACCACATGTTCGCACTGCTCGACAACTACCACTTCGCCTCCCGCATGAACGCGAAGACGTTTCTCGATAGGCTGCAGTCGCTGTACTTCGTGGAGTTTGAGGAGCAGTTGAAGTTAGCCAGTTACGCTTCCCTGATCTCCACTGATGACGAGGAAGCCACAGGTGTGGAGTTTGTCGCCAACGCGAAGGAGGAGGAGAGCGACACAGAGAGCATTGATCTGCAGTACGACCCACCTCCGGCGGACCACGGAAGAGGGTTGTCATCGGCCAGTCCGTCATCGAGCGTTGCAGTCCTTGTGTCACCGTCGGCCAAACCGCCACGGGGCACCACGCCGCTGAAGTTGATGGAGAGACTCAGAGCTCTAGCCGTCCCCCCGACCGCCTTGCGTCCTGGGTCCGACATCCCGCCCGATCATCCATCTTGGCAGGATGACCACATCCACTTCCTGCGTGAGCCACAACGTCATTCGCCTGAGCTGGAATGGGGCCATGACATGGTGTGGCATCCGGGAGTCATCCAGCCAGCGATACGAAAGGGCGAGTGGGTCATGGCCGTCGCAATCCCGGGCGCGGGATGGGCGTCATTCCCGCACGAGTCGAAGTCCAACTTCCTGCACCTCGCGAGGATTTCGGTCCTCTAGAAAGTGATGGCCGAAAATGACACCTTTGCACCCGGCAACCTGTCCCTCATTTCCACAGCCGGTCGAATGTTCGACGAGCTTCAGGACAAGTGCTGGTTGGAATTGACGGAGGACTACTACGACCTCGACACGAGTCCGTCGAAGGACAAGTGCTGGTTGGAATTGACGGAGGACTGGAAAGTGCCCCCTCCCAGTGGCCCGGACGGTAGTTCCGGGCGGGGGGCACCTGGGGGTGGAGGGGATGGGGGTGGTGGCGCGGGGGGTGGCAAAGGAATCCCGAGTAGTGGGGAGAGGGGGTCTCACGGCCGCAACACGACACCGGGAGGCAGCGGCGGGGTGGCGGGTTTCGCCGTCGACCGGCCTCCGTCGATAGGCACCTGCCCGGCAGTCACTCCTGCGGAAAGTTGAAGTCTGCCGGGATCCGAACTACGTCCGTTGAGGAGCCCCCAGAGCGGTCCGGAATGCAAAGCCGCTCGAGGTCGGGGGAGCCAAGCAAGGATCTCGAAATTGGCAGCATTGCGGCGCGAGACAGAAACGTGGAAAAGGTGTCGCCTGAGCAGGAGCGACGACCGCAAGGATTGCAGCGAGAGGCTGCAGGTACAGGGTCCGGCGACACAGAGACGACGAAGTCCGCCGAGATCCGAACTTCTTCGGGCGGGGGGTGTCGGCCAGGGATTGTCGTGCCGTTGAGAGGGGCACCGTGCACGGAGACAGAAGGGCAGTCCTCGGGATTCAGCACGGGTACCGCGGAAGGGGATGAGTTTCGTGGAAGGGAAGTAGGGGAGAAAATGGAGGAACGGAGGGGAGCGCTAGAAGGGGAGGAAGAAGGGGAGGAAGAAGGAGACGAAGAGGAGGAAGGGGAGGAAGCGGGAGAAACGGAGGTACTTAATTTGCTTGGAGGAAGGGAGGGTGCCGGATCTGGAGATGACGAGGTGGAGCACAGTGAGGACGATGCCGGATCTAGAGAGTCATCTGACGAGTTCGGACAACTGTACAAAGAGCATCACGAGGATGATGTCGACGATGATGCAACGGCAATAGAGATGGAAACACAGGTCGTTAGCAGCCTTTCCGGACAGCCTGAAGATTATGAGGTCCGACCACTAACGTCTGCTGTCGACTTGCAACACCGCTTCAACGAGGCATCCGTCGCTATCAGCCCGTCTATAACAAGTCGGCATATAAGCATCGACAAAGTTATCGACGGTATTCTCGGCGACCACAACGTGTCTGCCCGTTCGTCCACAACTCCTGACATCGACGAAACTGGCAACGTCACGTCTCCCGTTGCAGCTGCCTTCGCTTCGTCGCCGCCGAAGTCCCTAGTCCTGTCGGACACCCTTGCCACCGGAGAGGAAGGCGAGGTCGGGGGGACGACAACATGTCACGTCCCCAAAAAAATCGAGGGTCAGCGGTCAAGCTCTCGACGTGCTCGCTTTGCCCGCGCCAAATTCCCCATCGACGGAGCGGAGAGAGAAGCAGACTGGTAAGCCGTGAAGAACGCCACACTGCCTGCGCGTCCGGATGTCATCGGATTACAGTCCGCGCTGTGCACACGATGACTGTCCACACTATCTGTCGATACGGAAAGTTCCAGATGCCGCCATACTGCAGCCACCAGCCCTTCCTAATACATCTCGTCGGCTTATCTGTCACTCGACCGGGTTGTTGGTCGAGGGCGGCGAAAAGTTCCTCGACAAACTTACACTCCATCCAAGGAAGGATCTGCCCCGGCTGAGGAAGTGGCCAAGGGGCTAAGGAAGTGGCCAAGTACATGGACTGACGGTTTTCCCTTCTCGGGAATAGTGTCGGTTTTAGTCCGTCGAGATCCGAACTTCCTTTGTCAATGCGTGATGTGGTCAGTCTCAGTGGGGCTGGTGTGTTGAAAAGTCCGCCGCAGTCCGAACTTCGGGGACTGCTGGCCTTTGGCTTCTGTGAGTTGTGGTGGTTTTCCTTTGCGAAGTGCGGGGGTGTTAAGCTAGAATGTTGCAGTCGTTTTGTTTTCCAGTATCACAACCGCACCTGGGTCACATGACCACGCGAAATCAGGGTCCTATGGTCGGAGAGTTCCTGCTTGATTATTGCGTCTGTGCGATTGTATGGTTCTCATTTTTCGTTGTGTCTTTCTTCTGTTGTACAGGGGTGGGGTCGTCTCGAACACGGAGATCCTCCAAATATCCTGAGCACATATTGCAGAAAATCCCCGGGTTGACTACAAAACACAAGGATATGTTAAAGGCGTTGATGTCGAGATCGGGAAGAAGGAGTACAACGTTGCCATTGAGGAATGTTTTTCCCTTCTTGTCCCAGAGAAAGGGACATATCCACGATCTGTGAGTAGGGGTCAGGCCATGTATGAGAAGTACTTAGCAACGCGTAATGCTCCGGGGGACAATGCCTAGAACTCCGTTTCTCACTACCCCACGTGTCCTTTGCTCGATGTTGTGCAGTGCGGGCCGCAAGTGCAGCACGTGGGAAAAGTTTCGCTACAGCGATTGCGCCTCTGAGCTTACGGGTTTTGGACGACATTTTACGAGGCTCGGTATCGTCTCACACTGTTCTCTCTATACTGGACGATGGCCAATTTCGGACTGCAGTAAAAGATCTCCTCACCCTGCTGCATGTCGACAGTAGGGTGAATAATGAGGTGGTCAATTTCTATATGGCATTGTTGGGGTCAACCGCATGTGGGTCACGTGACATCTTGTCGGGCCTTCAAGTCTTCAGCTTTAATTCGTTCTTCTTCAGTAAACTGCGACCTCAAGGACACGGTGGGGTGCGGAGGTGGACTAGAAATGTAGATTTGCTTCGTTACGATATTGTCTTCGTTCCTGTCCACAAAGATGATGATCACTGGATCCTCCTTTCCGTCAACATGAGAGATGATGTTATCGAAATTTTTGATTCTTTTCCTCGCATTGTATCTGCTTCTAGTTTTTACCTTTCTGTTTTCGGGTTGATTGTGCAGTATTTGGAACGTCAAACGTCAAATAGGCGGTCGGGTAGGAGTTGGAAGTCGATAGTGCGAAATGTTGTGGTGGATGGAGTTCCAAGACAAGTGGATGGAGCAAGTTGTGGGGTGTTCATGTTGATGTATGCGACGTTGTTGCAACGTGGAGATCGACCGCCTTTCCAGTTCTCTTATAAAGATATTCCGCTTCTTAGACGACAATTAGCATCATGTATCTTAGAACATCGTTGTCTTTGATGGATTTGATTGACTACAACTCTTTTCTTAAGGTGTTCTTTTTGTTGTTCATTGAATTCTGTAAATCGAGATATTATCTTCTAAAGATATTCTGCTTCTTACACGACAATTAACATCATGTTTCTTACAACATCGTTGTCTTTGATGGATTTGATTGACTTGGAAACTCTTTCTTAAGGTGTTTCATTGGGTTGTCTACAATAAGCTCATTGCATGTCCTGCATCATGTATGAGCTTTGTAATCTCTGTCACGTCGCAATCGTTTCTAATGCAGCGGAACATGCCATACGTTATGTTCCATGTTTCGAATTTTGTTCCACTACAAGTATTCTGTTCCATGTTTCAAAACGGAAGTGTAAACATGATTGTGAAACTGATTGGTGGATGCATGAGAAATGTCATCTTATGTGAAAGTGACCAATGGATGCCAAAAGCTTCTTTGCATTACCATTTAAACTGCGGATATTCATTGTGAATGAGCACAATTTTAAGTTTTACACTTGTGCATAGAAAATTCGAAAAAAAATGGTTATTAAAATACACCTTGCCCATCACAACTGTAAACAAGTGTGTTCCTCAGTGCCCTCATGTCGGGCGAGATGATGACTGTGCCTTTATGCGGAAGTCCGAATCTCTTCAACATCCAAACAATCGTCTCGGGTGAGACGATGGGTGTGCTTGCATAACTTAAGGCTAACCTGGTAAATGACAATTTGATGTGTTGACCAACAACGATTCGATCATGACACCTTGCTCATCACATACGTAAGCTTTGAGTCTAACAAGTGTGGATCTCGGCACACTCCCGCCCATTCTCATGGTCACAAGTCTTCTAAACAAATCCGGATCTCATCATACATCTAAACAACCGTCTTCAGCAAGACGATGAACCTGGGCCGAGTGTAACTTTGGGATAACCGAAAGAATTATACTGAGTCTCTCCAATTCAATTTGATTACATTGCTAATTTTGCTTACAAACTTCAACAACTATGGATGTCAGAAAACTTTCGCATTTGGGCCGAGTGGATGGGCACGCCTATGTAGAAACACTGCAGTGAAAAACGATTTCGTAAGAAAGAGGACAGTGTTACAATATAATATCTTTCATCACATTAAATTTTGTGAAATTGAAGTTTGACAAGTAAGGATCCCGGCACACTTCCACACAAGGTTCTCTGTGTGGCGTGCCATTCGTTATTCGTTTATGAAGTTTGCGTAGTATGGATCCCAACACACTTCCCCGCAGGATCACCAGCACGTTTTTTAAGTTCAACAAGTAAGGATCCCAACACACTTCCGCACAGGGTTCGCAGGTGGCGTGCCTAACATGTGTGGGTCTCTACACGCTTCCGCATTTGGGATTTCAGTTATAAAGTTTCACAAGTGCGGATCTCAGCACTCTTCTGCATGTGGTTAAGCCCTGGATGGGCATGCCAACGTTGCTTAGGCTGCAGCCACAAATGAATTCGTTGAAAAGAGGACACATTATAATGTCATATTTTAACGAATAACATGTTTATGTCTGCGTACTGTATTCTCACTGTGCATCGTGTGGTACCGTGTACTACGTGTCTGTGCACTATGCCTGTGGCACCGTGCTCGTTTTCCCGTGTTTGCGCGTGTATCGCAACATGATTGTGTCTGTGACTGTATTTTCACTGCGTATGCGCGTGTCACAGTGTCTGTGTCAGTGTGACAGAGTGACTATGCACTGTGTGCCCGAGTCACTGTGTATCTGTGTATTAGCTGTATGCCTGCGTGTTTCTGTGGGTATTGCTGTGTTTCTGTGTCTGTGTGACTGTGTCACAGCTTCACCAAGTCTGTGTACGTGTGTGCACCACATCCAGGTAGCCCTCAGCATGTGTGCAAGTCACAGCATCCGCATGTCACATTATCTGCATGTCGCTGTACCCGTGCGTGTCACTGCATGTGTTTGTGTCACAGTATGTGATTGCATCATTTTAGCCGCATGTGCGTGCGTGACCCAGCGCATCTGTGTCTGTGTGTTACTGCATGACAGTGTCTGTGTCACTGCGTGACTGTGCGGATGTGTCCGAGTCACCGTGTGACTATGCGTCCACTGTCCCAGACCGTGACTATTTGCCCCATGCTGTGCATGACTGTCCCATACTGTGTCTGTTTGTTTGTTGTAGGTCTGTATGTCTGTTTGTTGGTCTTCGGTCTGTGTATTTGTTCGTATATGTCTGTCTGTCCGTGTCTGTTGCTATCTGTCGGGCTGTTTCTGTCTGTGTTTCTCTCTTGCTTGTATGCAGGTGCCCAGACAACAGCATGACAAAGCGGAAGTCGCACTGTACACAGTCCAGACCCTTAGCAGTGAGTCAAACTGTGTGACTGTGGGTAGGGGATCTGAGGCCAGACTGCCTAGTCAATCATTACATAAGGCCTGGTCTCAAGAAGGTCAACCTTCACTTTTGTTGTGCTGCCTTGACGTTGGCTTGACTCTGGCATTATGGACGGCGAGGCAGGACTGTGGCAGCATGTTGGCACCTTCTTTTCTAAGCGTCGGCCTCTGTTGACGTGGCGCGTGCCACCTGTATTCATTGCTGATGTGGCGCAGGGCACTGTGTACATGGCCGGAGTGGCGCATGCCACGGATCTACATCGATGATGTGGCACAGGCCACGCTGTCTATATTTGTTGATGCGGCACAGGCCGCGCAGTCTATATTGCTGCTGTGGTGCATACCGGTGCCATGCAGGTTGCACCGCTTGCTGACTTTCTGAGGCCTCCTCGTTTCTGTCACTCATGCGAGTTGCATCTTAGACGAGTAGTGTTCCCTCTTCAGATGAACGCCTCCTTGCAAAAGCGGAGGGCCAAACAGTCCTCCTCATGCAAATGTCATACACGAGAACCATGAACGAAACTGCCCCCTATCTTCCATGATTCTATCCTTCCCTCTCTCTCTTTCTTTCTGTGTCTGTCAATCTGTCTGTCCATTTGTGCCTCTCGGTCTGTTTATCAGTATGTTTGTCAGTCTGTAGCTGGTTGTCTGTCTGTTTCACTCCTTTGAGGGTGTGTGTACGTGTACAAGTTGATAGGAGTGTAGTGATGGATCATAGCCGACCGAGGCAAGTTTGAATCTGATTTGCGTTCATGGCTTCGTATTCTCGGAGTTTGTGTGGACGCAAACTGCCGGCTTGTTCGTCATCTGTTTGCATGCATGCTGGACATCGAGGAAGGCAACTGTGATCACAATAATAATAATAATAATAATAATAATAATAATAATAATAATAATAATAATAATAATAATAATAATGATAAAAACACAAATTGAATATATACAAGTTATGCTACCAATTCGATACAGTCAATACCTAGCGTTTTGCTTTAGAGTTTCGATGGTCATAACCTTTCCCTCTACATGATGCTTCGTCCTCTCTCTACCACGCCGGCTTTGCATGTACACAACTGAAATCATTGGTAAGATCAATCTGAAATAGTGACAATAATAATAAGAACAACAACAACAATAACAATAATAATAATAATAAAAAACAACTATAATAATAATAATAACATTACTAATACTACTAATAAAAATAATAAATGTATACTATCTACTTTTCGGTCTGGTACAACCAAAAAGAGAGTGCTGTGTGTTTGGAGAAGTCGCTTCGGTCTCCCACGTCACTTATCCGGCTCACTCACCATGGAGGCAAGTGCAGGACTCACTTCATAATGAATTTGTATGAAAAAAAACCATAAGAACAATAATAATAATAATAATAATAATAATAATAATAATAATAATAATAATAATATAAATAATAACAATAAGTGTATACAGACTGTTCTGCTGGTCTGATTCGCTCACGGATCAGAACTCTTGCCTAAGCAAGGTCGCGAGGTAACGGCTATAGCAATGATCAGCGTAAATGGAAAGTCATTCCCATTCATTCTCTCTCTCCTCTCTCTCTCACACACACACGTTCATTATACTTTGTCGTGTCGGTCATTCCTGATCAGCCACGTGGCCCAATCACATCGAGCGCGTAACCATATGCACGCGCGCAAAGCTCTCTCTCTCTCTTGCTCACACACACACACACACACACACACGCACACACACACACACGCACACACGCACACACACACATTCCATCGATAGGATGAGCAAAAGCGAAATGAATCTTCCGCTGAAACGTGGAAATATACACTGCCACTTCTTGATTTGCTCATTCTATCGACCCAAGTAGCATGCGGCGAGGCGCGGGCTGGAGACTTAGCCGTCGGCCAAGGTTGGAGACTTTTCGTCTCTCTCTCTCTCTCTCTCACTTCGTGTACCAGGTACTAACCTATGAAGGTGGCGTCTTGACTCAGGTACCTCAAAGATGAAGCTGGAGCTATGGCATCCCAGGTAGGTCTCTCTCTGGCTTCCCCCCACGTTTCTCCTTCTCCTTCTCCTTCTTCTTCTTCCTCTTCTTCTTCTTCTTCTTTCTTCTCCTCCTTGTTTCTTCTTCTTCCTTTAAATGATAAGGCTCAATGAACCTTCTACAACACCCCAACGCCAACGCCGAGATCACCGCGATCCGAATATTTCACCGGACCATTCCATCGGTAGGAGCGTCGAAGGTGTGTACACAGGGCAGGGACGTAATCAGCGCGAGCTGATGACTCGTGCTTATCCCTCATTCAAGATCGGTAATTACGACAATCTATCCCCGTCGCGGCGAGCCTCTCTTCCCTGTGCTCGCGCTACCTCCCTGCATGTTCCCTGCTTCCTCTCTCCTTCTCCTTCTCTCCTTTTTTTTTTTCTCCTTCTTCTTCTTCGTCTTCTCTCCTTTCTACTTCTTCTACTACTACTAATTCTCCTTCCTCCCTCTTCTCCTTCTCCTCCTCCTTCCACGCGGTTGCATTCCTCCTTCCCCACCATCCTCGTATTCTTCTTGCGCTCCTGGCTTCTCTCGCATAGCGCTCGCTTCCCCTCTCTATCTTCCTCCTCGTGATACCGAGTATGTTGCACCCCTCTGTCACACCGCCCCGCCTGTGTCATGCACGATATTAGTGCCCCCATTCAATCTTCCACGGTCGTTTCCCGCCACGTACTCGTCCCTTTTTTTCTTCTTCGTTTCTACAACTTACATCATCGTAGTAATGGCTCGATTCAAAAACAATAATAATGACTAATACTCGTAATATTAATTATAGCAGTTATATTAATAATAATAATAATAATATTAAAAATAATAATAATAATAACGAACGTATACAAACTATCTTTGAGGTCGAGTACATTTGTTTCAAGGTGCATCGTGAATCAGGGTGGTCACCTGTTTGCGACGCCGATGATCAACAATCATCGGGTAAGTCTCTCGTTTTCTCTTTCTCTTTCATTCACTCTCTCCTTGGTCGAATCTTGAACGTCTCACACCCACGCATTCCATCGATACGACGAGCAAAGGCGGAATGAATCTTAAGCTGAAACGGGAAAATATACACTGCCAATTTTTGATTTGCTCGTTCTATCGCACCAAGTAGCGTGCGGCGAGCCGTGGGGTTGGAGACTTAGGCTCTCTCTCTTGCACACACACACACACACACACACACACACACACACACACACACACACACACACACACACACACACACACACACACACACACGTGCGCACACACTCACACACCATCGATAGGATGAGCAAAAGCGGAATGTAGCTTCCGCTGAAACGTGGAAATATACACTGCCATTTTTGATTGTTCATTCTATGCATCCGAGTAGCGTGCGGCGTGGCGTGTGTCGGTGACTTAGCCCTCTCTCTCTCCCTCACTCTCTCTCCTCCTCTTCCATTCTCTCCCCTCTCTCTTAAGTAGTCCGCAGATACTGAGAAGTCACGTAGGGAGAGGGTGAAGAAGAGATGGCGGACGTAGAAGAGGAAGAAGAAGTACTCTCTCTCTCTCACACACATACTAATCGTATACACACACACGTGTATAGTAGTGAATGAATCTTTCCTCGTTATTGCGTTAGATTCATTCACTTTATTTTAGTTATTTCTTATTTATTTATTTATTTGTTTATTTACTTTCCCTCGTTTTGGTTGTTGACAATGTCGGGGTGAGCCGCAAAATCGGAGACTCACCTGTTCTCACTTTCGTGCTCCGTCGTCGTCATCGTCGTCGTCAGCAGTTCGTCGTTTAGTTGTCATCACCATCGTCATCGTCGTCGTCCGTAGGTGCACCGCACTCCCGGCGGCAAACCGCCTAGATCACTGCAATCCAGACACTTCACCGGACCATTCAACCGGTAGGAGCAACGACGGTGGGTACAGAGGGTAGGGACGTAGTCAGCGCGATCCTGATGACTCGCGCTTACTAGGCATCCCTCATTCAAGATCGATAAATACAACAATATTCCCCGTCGCAGTGGACTCCTCCACTCCTCCCGCTTCTTCTTCCTCTTTCTTCTTCTTCTTCTTCTTCTTCTTTTCTTCTCCTTCTCTCCTTGTTCTTCCTTTCTACTTCTTCTCTCTCTTCTACTTCTTATTCTTCCTCTTTTTTTGCGCGCGGCCATCCCTTCTGCTCCCCGCGCGCTACCAATGCGCGACCTCTCTGCTCCTCCCCGTATACCATCCCCTTTGTCCTCCGCACGCTCGCCAGTACCGCGTCCTGTTCGCATGCAGGACAGAGCCCTGTCGATCTCGCCCGAGGGTCTGCGATCGCGCCAGGATGTCGACAACTTCTCGGTATGTCAAAGACTTCCCGGGAATGAATTTGTCCCGGAACTTGGGGAAGATACGATAAGTTTAGTAGAGAGGCTCGCACTCGTTAAAGAAAATAAGAGAAAAATAACTTAATCAAGAAATAAGAGAAAATACGAAATATGAAAATAAAAGAAAAGAAAAAAAAAAAATCTAGAATCTAACCACTAACTATCTCAAACTGCCAAGTGTCTTGCCCCCGTGGGGCTAACTGTGATCTACTGACTCTACCTAACTCGGATCTCTAGGTCGCGGGTTCGAGCCCCAGCCAACTCAACCGAGTAAAAAAAAACAGTAAAGCTCCTTGTAAAAAGGAGCTAGCTCTGGGTAAGGCAGATTCAATCCCCGAATCCGTCACCTGATAGTCTGACCCTAAACCTACTGAGTTAGCTCCCACTTCGAAAAGTACAAGAGCAGCTCTAGTATCTATAGAGGTCTGGCTCGGCCCAACTAGCGGCATGAGCCTATTTCGAAGTTTTGTGTGTGTGTATGCTTCGCCGGTCCACGTGCCTGTCCGAGTGCTTGCCGGCTTGAGTGTGTACTCAGCCCATAAGGGCACTTGGTCGCTCAGAAGGCCCGAAGGCCCGGTACTTAGCAGTGGTTGCGGCATTGAGGGTCGCGGCGGGGTAAACACTCAAGTGTCGGGAAAAAGGTCTGCGGCACAATAACGTCCTCGCATACTAACGAAATTTTCTCACCGATCTGCCCCTGCCTCATAGGCCGAGGATTCATTTTGAGTGTCACGCTCAAGCGTGCCCACCCCTTTCTATTCCAGACCGGCTCTGTCATGGTAGCCGATGTCGTCACCGTGTCGAATGCAAAATCATGGCCAAATACCCTTGTAAGGGTATTTGGTCCGACATCAGTGAGTTCGGGCGGACGACCTCCGAAAAACGCTCCCCTAACTCGCCGGTACCAGGGGTTTTCGATGGTGGGGGGACCAGTGGTTTAAGGGATGTCCCAAGGGACTCCGTATCGATTTTCGGGACCGTTGGTAGATAATTGGTGCCAGCCGTACTGTGTATGATTGGACGTTTTTTCCTTTTTCTTTTTAATGACTGGACGTTTTTATGGATGGCAGGCCTGCGCATTGCATCCAGCTAGGATCAACCCTTACACATGCGAGCCAACGGGACTCGCTCCACTACTTTCCAATGTGCAACATGAGACTGAATTCTTCGCCCGAACACCGAAAGATACATTGCGGGGGCGCCGGTTCACGGCGATAACAGCGCTCGGTCCCGCCGCCGCCGGTTCGCATACCGGCCCAACCGCCCTCGCCCAGCCACTGCCGTTGACGCGAGGGTTTACACGCCCTCACCCAACCATCGCCGTTGACGCGAGGGTTTACACGAAGCACGAAGGTCTAGCTATGTCTGCCTAACTGGCTTCGGTAGGTTAGCCCAAACTTGCCTCTGTTCCATAATTGGTACACTCCGACCAAATCCAGGTAAACATCATCTCGTCTGAGAGTTCTTTTCATACGTCTTCTGGATCCAGTGCAGCTGCCCGGTTAGGGCATAACTTACATTCTTTAGTCACGGATATTGACGGAGGGAACAACAACATGGACGAAGTCTCTCCAAAGACTCACGGAGGGGATGTCGGCATGGTTGGAGCTGATGGAGCAGCAGCATCTCCGCAGCCGCATAACGAAGAAGATAGAGCAGCAAATCCCCTGAACCGATCCCCCCCCCCAGCTGAGACAAATTACTAGGCTGAGGAGGAAAAGGTCAGGGACATACTGGCTAAGTGTTTTGACATTGGAGTCCTCCCGGCGGGGTGGGATATTGGGGAGCTGAGCGAGGATGGTAGCAAGGCTCACTTCACTTTGAACCCCTTGCTGGACGAGATCAAAGTGAGATATTGGGGAGCTGAGCGAGGATGGTAGCAAGGCTCACTTCACTTTGAACCCCTTGCTGGACGAGATCAAAGTGAAGTGGCTGAAGAAACGTATACTCATGATCATCTTCCAGGAAGGTTCTAAGAACCTACCGAAGAAGATCAAGGAGGAGGTCATCCGGGCGTTCGAAGACATTTAGATGGGCAAAGAGCGTTTCGATCCGGCGAATACGCGAGGTCCGCTGCGAGGACGAGTGCGCATTGAATCCAGCAACGTACTTTCCTATATAGCGAAGGATGCTAGGGTAACGGAATGAATGCTTCAAGAAGAAGAAACGAGGGTGGCGTTACGAGGTAGATGGCACAGTATTGCCTTCAAACCGTGGCTGGCAAAGAAAGAGATCCAAGATGCTCAAAGGGATACGACACAGAACTATTTTTGGCTTAGAATTTTGGACGTTCCGATCGATGCCTATTGTTATCTGGAATCTGCAGTGGAACACTCGATCGGCCAAGTCATGAAGGTTTATCCTCCGGAGAAGGACGTGAGAACCCCTCAGTTGATCAACGTGAGAATCGATATGGCTTTAGAAGCTCTACCAAGGTTGAAGGAAACGGTCTCTTTCACTACGTTCCAAGGGCAACTCATAGAACTCAAGGTGGCGAATGCTCAAACGCCATGGTGTAGCCGTTGTCGTCGATTTTACCATTTGGTGGAGGACTGCCCAAGGCAACGGAGAAGAAGAGATCCGAGTCCCATTCCAAGTGTTTCGTCCTCAGCGAGCGAAGGTCAACAATCGAGCTCACATGGCGCCCACAGTCAAGGAAGAGGAAACTCCGAGGCGCAACGTTCGACCGGAAGACATTTAAGATCACCTGAGAAGTCCTCCTCGTCCAAGGGCTCTGGAGCGAAGGGGAGACGATCTAAACAACCGGTGTATTCCGGTACGTTGCATCCTCTGGGGGGCGGTGACCCTACGACCAGCCAAGGTAGGACGGACAGAATGTCTGTGTGCAATAATCCTTTCTTCTTGCCAGGCACCAGAACTCCTCACAATAGCAACGGAGGCGTCGTGCCAACCTCCTCCAGTAAGTTTGGTCATCACAAATCCGCCTCCGGTGACAAGGATTCGAGGAGAGGTCTGACCTCACCTGCGAGGGACGCTCGGAACGGTGGAAGAGCAGAGAGTCCACTCAATTCGCCGGGTCCTGCAAGGCAGACACCTAACCACGCTCCTTCGAGCTCCAACCAAGGTCAAAGGCAGGAAATGACACCGACGAAACAAAGGAGACGACTCAGCGAGGATATGAGATCCTTCCGTATTAAAGAAGAACTCGATAGAGAGTCGTCCGCTTTGTCAACTCCCAGACAAAGTAACGGGTTGCAAGGGGCGCTAGGATCTTCGAAGAGAAACAGAAGACAAGCCATTTCCTCCAAGGGTGGGGAACGAGACTGGGATAAACACCTCCTTCCTCTGCTTTTTGTAGCCACGGTAGAGGGCACGTTCGTGTTAGCATGGGCAACTCAACAAGGAGAGACCGTCCTTCCATCTTAGTCAATTTCCTCTCCTCCAATGCCTCTGGACATCCTTAATATTGCTCATAGGTTGTATGAAAGTGATGTCGCTGTCAGGAATATTCCTGATATCCCTACCCCCCGCTTTTTCGTGGAGCCCCCTGGAATCAGGGCCAAACTCTTCACCCCTCTACTTGATGATAGAATCTCACAGGAAGCCCTAGTTCGCCTTGTAAATCACGGCTTACGCCTGATCCCCAGCGAGTGGTTCATCCATTTGAACCACCCTCAACTGGAGAAGATCACCCTGTTAGGGGAATGTGACGCCTCATGCTTGGGAACACTCTTCCAGAAGATCCCTAAAGCAAGGTCCCTGCATACGGAGCTGTTCAAAAACTATCTCACGCAGAAATGGGACACAGGCGCCCGATCGGGTATCCCTGCAGGCTCCAGCATCCCGTCACTCTGCATCCAATCCAGACCAGTCTCGGAATCCCATGCTGCAGTTTAAATTGGCAACATGGAATGTCCGGGGGTTAGGCGATACAGGGGGAAGAAATAAGAGATCTAGGATCAAGTCTTGGATTCATTCAAATCGGAGATGGATTACGAAAAAATCATATCGCTCGAGGCTTGGTGGGATGGCCCGCAAGTGTGGGCGCCGGCGGTAGAGTCTCGGGGGGGAGTCGCGATATTACTCCATCGAAACTTAGGTGTCGAGATCTTAGACCACGACTTCGATCATCAGGGACGTTGGGCGTGGATTAAGTTGCGTTCCGCAGGTAGGGATTGAGCGATAGCTTCTATTTATGCACAGAGAGGAAGAAATTTCTTGAATCGCTGATGGATGTCCTCCCAGATGTCGATGACATTATTACCTCGGGAGATTGGAATGTTGCACTGGATGATGCTAACCCATTGTTCCACACGGGCAGAGCTGGCAAGGACTTAGACACATTGTTGGACTTAGTGGCACAGTTGGATTTATCCGACCCATATAAAATGGCCAACCCGACGGACCCAAGTTTCACATGGTACTCCTCACAGCTTCGAGCAGGACGTAGAGTAAACCCATGAAGGATTGATTTTTTTCTGACGAGTCAGTCCATTTGGAATAACACGGTTGAAGTGTCTAACCAACCCCACCCGGACTCTGACCACAACCCAGTAGTGATGCAATTCCTGTGGGGCGAAAGCCCATCACGCGGAAATGGCATCTTTAGGTTGAATGTTGAAACAATCAGAGATCCAGGAGTATGCACATGGGTAAAGCACCAGCTTGATGCCTGGGGTGCCAAGAAGCATATGTTCTTGTCCACAATAAAATGGTGGGATGCCTGCATCCATTTTATATCTAGCATGCTTAGTGTATTTTCTAAGATTTTAGCGCTACACGATAACAAGGAGGAAGCTAGAGCTAGGAAGAACGTAGAAGAAGCAGAGCAAAAGCTGGTTAGCCTGCCACTGCAATCGGTTGACAGTCACCGGTGGGGAGTGGTAAGGGCGGAAAGGATGACGATTTGGGATGAAATTCAAGAAAGAAAATCCACGAGGTGAAGGGAGATACTTACAACAAAAGGGATTGCGACAGGTGACCGAATAACCAAACAGACGTTCCAGAGGCCCTTCCCCCGATTCTCACACAAGGAGATGAAGTCATTCCAACACCCGTTCGACGATAAGGCATAAGAAGCTTCGACCTCGCAAGAGATATACAACTATGCAGAGATGTACTTCTGTGATATTTTAACCTCCAAAACGGAACTCAAGCGAACTGAGATCTGGACAGCAGGAGCAGACGGACCTCTGGAACGCAGTGAACGTTCATCTATTCCAAGGGGCTCGGTTGGACCTGGACCACCCTCTGACGGAGCCCGAGCTGAGGTGTGCAGTAAAAGCTATGTTAAAGGGTAAAGCTCCTGGCTCAAATGGAATACCAGTGGAATTTTTCGAGTCCTTCTGGTCTGAACTGTTACCGACGCTGTTGGAAATGTATAATAATGTACTATCTAGGGGAAATCTCTCTCCAAGTATGTGCTATGGAGTGGTCACGTTGCTGTATAAGAAAGGGACGAGGGACGAAATCGGAAATTGGCAGCCTATTTCCAGATGGAATGTATCGTACAAAGTATGGGCCAAGACTCTAGCAAGGAGGCTAGCGAGGTACTTGCCGGAGCTAGTAAACCAGGATCAGGCCGCGTTTGTGCAAGGTCGATCCATCTTCGAGAATATTATTACGGCTATCGAATCCCTGAGGATTGTTGAGAAGGAAGACAGACCTCTCTCCATCCTTTTGTTAGATTTGGAGAAGGCTTATGATAGGGTAAACTGGAGCTTCGTGCTAACAACATTGCGTAGAATGGGTTTCGGAGACAACTTCTGCACATCGGTAGTCATCCTCTACACACACTCCACTGCGTCTGTCATGGTCAACGGACTTTTGTCGGACCCCTTCCCTCTCTCTCGTTCTCTGCGCCAAGGGTGCTCCTTGGCTCCCCTCCTGTTCATTATCCAGTTGGAGGTCATTATGTTTAACATCCGAAGACGTCTGGAAATCATCAGTTTGACTCTCAGACACTCCGCCTGCAAAGCCAAGGCACTTGCAGATGACCTGTTCGCTGTGTGCGAGAACTCAACTACAGGTCTGACAGCCTTGAAAACTCTGTTGGACGAATACTCCTTGTTTTCAGAAGCAGTTGTCAACTAGCGCAAGTCCGTCTATTTCCTACCACAAGAAATGACCCTTCAAGCGGACTGGGGGAATGCGACGTATTATAAGGGGGAGGCAAAGAGATTTTTGGGGGTTCGAATCGCAATGGAGAAGTGCGAGGAGGCTCAGGAGGAGGTGCTGCAAAATCGGCTGGTCTCAAGGATCAAGTCTTGGGGCACAACACCCCACCTTTCGATCTTTGGCAGAGCCATGGTAGTTAACGCATCCCTCCTCACGCTTCCGAGCTATGTAGGTACCGTCCGTCGGCTGAGCTCATCCTTTTGGGCATTAACCTCGAGAATCTCGGTGAGGTTTATTTGGAAACCTGGAGACGATGTGAATGAAGAATTTGTGTCAAAGGCGGCATGGGCCCTGATTGCACAACCCAGGGAAGAAGGAGGACTAGGTATCATCGATCCGCACCGAAGAAACTGCTTGCTGCTGGCTAATTGGATCGTGGAAGCGTCCGAGTGCGAATGCACGGAACACTGAGTGCAAATGGGTGAATACATTCTAGCCTCTGAATGGGACCTTGCAAGGAAGGAAGATGTCTGGCTCTGCCTCCAGTTGGACTCCTTTCTCAATAAAATGATAAAGTCTAACTTTTGGGCGGGAGTGATCAGCGCATGGAAAAAGGTGAAGCCTACGGAATGGGCTGAGCCAATCACCGATGTGGAAGTCCTCAATCAACCTCTGTTCGATAATCCGCGTATCAGGGACTTACAGGATAAACCGTTCAAAGCAAATAGAGAACCAGGTGCGTTTGGAGAAACGTGGATATGCAGAGGAGTCCTCCGAGTCAGGGACATCTGGAACGCAATAACAGGAGGCTGGCGCTCGACAGAGGAAATTAAACAGACACTGGGTCAACTGCAGGACATCGAAGGAAAGCTCAGAAGCCTCATCTCTGCAATTCCTCGGTCATGGAAAGAGCACCTAGCTCCGGAGGCGGTGGACCCTCCGGGTACGTGGTATGTCACCAGAGAGATCCCTGACCCACCGGTGTATTGGAAGTTGATCTCTTACTCCCTCTCTGGGACCAGAGAATTCCAGAGATGGGACAAGGTATCAGGGTCAAAGTATCTGTTGTGCAATGAACCCATGGACAGCAGCTCCGACTCGGATGACTCAGAAGACGAGGTATCTCAGACCACACACCAAAATTTGGGTTATTACAAGCCGCCGCTGGGTATTCCTTTGCATCAGATTAAGGTTATTGAGAGTTGGGAGGGCAAAGATAAGCACAGAGTGTTATCCTACAATGATATACCAGTGGCGGAACAGAAACTGGACACACAGGCGTGGGATTGGAGAGACCTCGGCATAGAAGGGTCCATGTTACCTTTGACCTTAATAAAGACCTCTTTTGAATTGTTGCTTCCACAAAGACGCCCTGCCACGGTGGCCGCAGAACGGTGGGACACACAGATCCCAGGATCGAGCTAAAAAATGTTATTAAATGGGA
Organism: Chara braunii; assembly: GCA_003427395.1. NCBI lineage: Eukaryota > Viridiplantae > Streptophyta > Charophyceae > Charales > Characeae > Chara > Chara braunii. The sequence continues at coordinate 696,559 of BFEA01000475.1, forward strand.
GTAGACTGTGGGCGCAGTTGATACATCTACCGTCCCAACGGCACGCCGCACTGTTGTGGCTCGTGTCCCTGCTGATCACCCCATCCGCAGTCTGGTTAGTAGGCAAAGGAATGGACATTCACCTGGGATGCAGAAGATGTACCTGGCCCTTTGAATCGACAGCCCACATATGGTGGGACTGCCCTGCATCGAAGCGCATTTGGGCCTGGTGGGCGGTTCATTGGAAAGATTTTGCGGTCTGGGATTAAGAATGAGACAGAGATTGGGTCTTGCAAGGCCTACTCCAATCTCCGGTGGTTCCCACAGAGGGATGTGGTTATGTAGTGCAGGCGTGTAGAGCAATATTGTGCTCTGTTATCTGGGATAACAGGTACAAAGCCTGTTTCCAGGGGCATGATACTTCGGACACGGTAACCAAGTTGCAGATAAGATCTAGACTCAGGCAGTATATCAAGGCAGATTGACACAGGAGGAATGAGCAGAGACTGATCTTGGGGAAAGGCCACATATGGTTTGAAAGGACTTGGGCGTGCAGTGGTGCCTCCAATTGGATTGTAAGAGTGAACAGTATTGGGGAACTGGAATTCTGTTCTTGGTTGAAGTAGAGATTTTTTTTCTCTTCTTTGGAAGTTTGTAGTACGGAGTTTTAGCCTTTGAGTGGTGGGTTAGATGTAGGTACCAGGACACTCGGTTTCCCAATTAGCCGCTGGAGGCTGGCAGGTTGTCAGGTTGGGCAGCTTTTGCCTACCTGGGGAGAATGGTTGGAGTGTCACAAGGGGGCAGTGGCCCAGCAGGTCGCCTTAGACCTGCAACATAATGGGATCATTTGGAGTAAATTTAAGGTAGATTGGAGCAGAAGAGCAGAGAGCTCGATAGACCTTTACATGTTTGTAGCTCAGGTTGGTGATACATTCATAACTGTGAGCCGGAAACCTCTGTAGTTGAACCGAAGTTGGATATTGTCCAGTGACTCGTTAACGACCGGGTTGTTTGTTGAGGATTCCCGACCTCAGAGTTTTTTAACTTTGAATAAAGGACTCCCTACTTTTCCCCGGGAAAAAAAAAAAAAATTGCCATAATTTTTGTCTTTTGTGCATGTGAAGACTAGTGGAGCGACGCCCAATAGACTGCCCAACGTGAAGATGGTGGATATAGGTGGCTGAGAAATTCAGTCGGGCACATCATAATTGAGTTCAGTGGGAGCTGGCCGCGAGCCTTCCGGTAGCGCTAGCGTTGCGCTAATCGTTGCGTTATTCCGCGTTGCGGGTGGGGCAGGTTAGTGCAAGCGCCAGCTCCACCCGAAGCCTCTAGGCCCGAGGGGCGCAGCGGTTGATGAGTAAGCGTTCTAAGGCAGGCGCCTTCGACTGTAGCGACCGAACCAATTTACCGAGGCAATACCACCCTGATAGTCGTCGGGGGAAGTTCCATCGCCATCCCGCTCGGTAATTTCCAAGCAACCCCCCATCCTTTGGTTGGGGAAAAGTTAATCGTAGGTATAGCAATCTACATGTTTTACGTGTTTAGGCGTGCGCCCTGGGGTGTTCGCCGTTCAGATGTTTCCATGAGGAGAATTAGCTGAAGTCTCGGCAGTAGAAGCTTTTCGAAGTAGGGAGATCCGAGGACGAAGAGGAAGCCAACTTGAAGAACTCTGTTGGTAAGACTTTCGAATTCCGTGAGTATTAAGTAAGAAGCGGGAGGTCTTCCTTTCGTCATGGGATAAGAAGAGAGGAGAGTCGGAGGTAAGACTATGGTACACCCTCGACCTTGTCGCTCGAAGTCGAAAGAGGAAGATTCAGGGGGTCAGAGACAGTCACGGGAGTTGGAAGGCGTTGGTAAGTGGGTCTCTCTTGGGTCGAGTGCTCTTAAGACACGCCAAGGGGAGCAAAATTTGGGAATTGTATGAAGCTTACTTTGAATACACCTAATTCAGTGTTAAGGTAGAACATGTGGACTCGCTTCTCGTAACTGATAAAGCGGGTGGAAGTTTCAGGTTATTTACGGGGAGTGTAGTTAGACGGTGGTGAGACACGAAAGGTGTTTGCGGCAGAAGGTGAAATGCTCGAACGGCGCCTTATTGCAAGAACCCCCTTTGTCCCAGCACGCACAACAGCTCGACTAGAAGATTGGAGGCTCCAAGTCGCTGCAGGCAGAGTATAATACCGGGGTAAAGTAACCCGAGGCAAGTCAACGTCGAAGGTCCGTGATACAAGTCATTCAGTCGAGAAGTCGAGGCGAGATAGTTTCTGGAGATTAACTACCAGTATTCGAACGACACCAAAAACCGAAGGAAGGAAGACGCTCGTAGTTAAAACTCCGATGATGCCGAGTGGAGGCAGTGATGGTAGAGAAGGGAGGAGGGAAGACCACTCCCCCCCCTGGGCAAGGGGAAATTCCGATCTCAGAGGAGGATCGAGTGCGATTTTTAATCGCGAAATGTTATGAGGAGGGAATCTTCCCAGAAAGGCTAAAAGAAGACTAGTTTGTTTATGAGAATGGTGTGCGGGTGTTCGTGGTGGATAAACAAGTGGGGGAGCTAACGACCAGATAGCTTAAGGAGTAGACTGTGACAGTGATATTTCAAGGCGAAGCACGTTCCTTACTGACGAAAGTTAGAGAGGACTTAATACGTGCATATGAGAACGACTGGATCAGAGCACGGACTTTCTCACGAACGTTAAAGAGAGGGAGGGTTCATTCTGAAGACCAGAACGCAACATCCTATGTGGCTATGACAAGAGAGATCGCACAATGGCTGATCAATAAAGGAGAGGACAACATCATCATCCGGGGAATAGCATATAAAATGTTGTTCAAACCCTGGATGACTCGTCGGGAGCTTGAGGAGAGGAGGAGATCGGAAGACGCATCCAAGTTCTGGGTGATGGCTCTCCGGGTCCCGCTGAGAGCTATGTTCCCAATTGTTGATGCTATCGAGCAAAGTATGAGAAGGATCATTAATGCAATTCCGCCACAGCCAGATCCTACACGGCCTAAGTTGATGAATATGAAGTTTGAGTTGGCTCCAGAGGCAGAGGGAGGTTTTCTTCCTATACTCCCGCTGTGTTTGGAGGATGGGGAGAACATTAATGTGGAAATTGTCTGCAAACACACCCCTTGGTGCGACAGATGCAAGTGGTGGAACCACATGGCTACGGACGGGTGCCCCAAACTAGTTCAACAATGGGAAGGGCAGGAAGCAGTGGGCGATATAGGGGATAATTTTTCGCAGAGGAATAGACAACAACTCCCTTCAAGTACTTTAGGTGGAATCAAGGAAGCAGCTAAAGATCTTTCAGTGGAGATACCTCAACAGGCGATGGCGGAGTCCTCCATTCGCGCTGCTTCGAGAGCACAGCAGTACCAAGGTTCTCGAGGTCCTCCTCAAGAACTGAGAACTCGACCTCAGCAGTTACAGGGACAGATGGCATATGCCCATATGAATGTGGGTATGCAGCAGCAGGTCCCACAAGGGGGACTGCGAGGAGTACCTGGGCACCAAGCTAGGTGTTTAGGGACAGGATTCATTCCTTTCAGACCAAGTATGATACTAGCTTACCACCAAGGTTACGGACAGGGGAACCCCGGGACACAGAACTATCAAGGGTTCTAGAACACTATTGGTGAGCAGGTGTGGCAAGCATCAATCTTTTGGCAGCTGCAGGAATCCTATCCCCGGAGATGTTAGGCCAGACACCTTCCCAGAGAACCTGCAGAACTCAAGACAGGTATGTGGTCAAGAATCAATCAGAGAGCAGGTAGTGGTGCACGAAGCACGGGGAGAAGGGGGCGAGACAGATGATGGACAGGAAAGGCAGCAGCTGCAGGACAAGAGAATTCGAGGGGATGGCATCCGTAGAACACAAGGAAAGGAGTTAGTAACGCTCATGGGCTGTGTGTCCGAAATTGGATTTAACGCGGGTTTCGCGTTGAAAAATTCAACGCGCGTTGAATTCACGTTAAACTCCCGTTCAAACGCGAGTGGAACGCGAATTAACGGGGTCCGGGATGATTTTTTTCCTAGGCTAAAAATTATTGTTGAGGACTACAACCCTTTTAAAAAAATCAAAAACAATAACACACAATGAAAAAACAAAAACTAAAAATTTAATCAAATGAGTGTTTTTGTTTTGGGTTTCACACAGATTTTTTAAGGGCTAAAACAAAAAACAAAAAAAACAAATAAAAAATTTAGGGTTGTAGATCTGTCAAAGATGTACAACAATTTATTTTTTATTTTACTTTTTTGGAACTTCGTGTATGTTTAAAAAAATCAAAACCATAAAAAGGAAATTAAAAAAAGGAAAAAAAGACACACACACACACAAAATTGAGCCTGTAGCAGGTTGCATGAGTCTGGCGTCAGTTGGTTGAGGGAACCCAGGTCCTGGGCCGCCTGTGTGAATGTATGGAAAGCAGGCCCTGGGCTGGATACGGGTACTGGGCCAAACACAGGCCAAAGGCAGTTGGGGGCATGCAACCACCTCAGGCCCAAGGCCTGTTCTCGTTCGTGCTGTGCCTCAGGCTACCAGGGCCTACTGGAAGCATCCTGGGACTGAACACAGGCAGGCCCCTTCGACATAGCAAAGGGTCTGCCTCCACATTGGGCATTCGGGTGCTGGCTGCATGCTGCGTAAGCGCTGCCGCGTTGTAGCTCGTGCCACTCACGCGCTCACGGGCGACCAGGAAGGAGCAGGTAGCCATAGCCGAGCTGCGCTACTGAGAGCTGGGTGTGGCGCAAGGTGGTCCTTGGGTGCAAGTGGAATCTGTGTGTTGGGGAACGAGGTTGTGAGTAAGGCGAGACACACTCTTACGCGCAGGCACGAACACACTTACACTTACACACACACACACACACTTACAAACACACACATATACACACACACTTACAAACACACACATACACACACACACTTACAAACACACACATACACATACACACACATACACATACACACACACACTTACA
>BFEA01000475.1:733274-744323 GCA_003427395.1 Chara braunii
GTGTGTGTGTGTGTGTGTGTGTGTGTGTGTGTGTGTGTGTGTGTGTGTGTGTGTGTGTGTGTGTTTTGAGGAAACAGGAAGCCACTGCACCAAACACAACGCAGCAAACAATCAAGCCATTCCGAACGTAGCGGACCTCCGTACTCTTGCCATTTCAGGTTTACGAAACTAATTCCCCAGGGGTCGCATTGAATTCAATCATTCTAATATCCTGTCCCATTCATGTATTTTGTGCCATTTGTGAGAGAACAGATATGAGACAGCCACAATGGGTGGTATGATTTTCATGCAACCAAGGCGTATTTGCGGTGTATTACGTGCGTATGCAATCGTTGTTATAATTGGGTCGAACTGAAAAAGTGGGCTAAAGATATTATATACATCACACCATATCCGAAGTCACACAAACGGGTATGAGCAGGGAAACATTGGTTTTAATTGCCAATCAATATAACCGACATGCCCTATAAAAAAGGACCATTTGGCGAGCACACATCTAAAGCCTACTACTAAATGCAAAGGAGTTGAAAGGGCAATCCATACCAGGATCGATACCCAAATTAGCATTCGACACACTCAACCCCCGCCGTCATATATCCCGAAGAAGTCGGTATTTCCAAGACGATTATCGTTTATCTACATATTTGCGACAGATAGAAGACAAACAAGAAGCCACAAAAATTCAAATAGAAACCCAAAAATAAGTGGGGAAAAAAACCGAGATGCTTTATCATCATGTACCACCACACGCGCTCACACCTCTCCGAATCCATTCCATCGAGGTTCTCTTCTTCTGCCCCCTACCGTAACAGGGATCCCGTAAAAAAAGTCGTAACCCAAGATCAAAACTCCAACTACGCTGAACGCGGGAGAATGGTTGACAACTCAACGGATATCCCCGGACCGTTGTTAAGCAAAGCGCCCAAAACCTGCAAAAACAGATGCATATAGCCAACCATTGTGCGAAAGCCAACCAACCTAACACGACCAATCAACACCCATCCGTGAGGTTACATTTATATGGACACCCGATCAGACAAACATAGAAATGCAACCCATTTACTCATCAAAAAGCATGCCGCCAGGCTCCAACCCCCTTTCNTTTATATGGACACCCGATCAGACAAACATAGAAATGCAACCCATTTACTCATCAAAAAGCATGCCGCCAGGCTCCAACCCCCTTTCCACATATAGCGAGATTGAATAACCCGTTGTCTTCGAAGTGCCGCGAAAAATTCAGACCATGCCAACTTTGCCACTTCTCCTTGTAACCCCTAGCTCTCACTAAATCGATCCTCACATCTACTGGCGTAAGCGTGCTCGAACATCGCGGTGCCATTCCCCCTTCCAACCGCCAACATAATGGCCGACACTTCGCCGCTCTAATTCCGTGTTACTTCGAATATTGTCAGTGTAGTGATAGATGCACAGCCTACTTGTAGTAGCCAATCGTTTTCATATCCCCTCCATTCCCCCATCAATCCATATTCCTACTCATATCCTATCCCTCGTTACTATCCCTGCGCCTGTACATCTTTCCCCTCAGATCCTATCCACGCTAGGGCCAAAGATTCCTTCGATCAATCTATCTCCTTCACCGCCTTACAACGCGCTCGCTATATCAGCTCTCATATTCTCCGGTCCTGATATGACTGATTAATGCGAAGTGCAATCTCCTTCCGGCAGCCCATACATAAGAGGGAATACCGAGGACCTAATTCAACGATGCAGGACTAAAATGCCGATTACCGCCGACATCGTGGTAGAAGAACAGTACGTTTAAGCCCGTAGATCGCTTTTTTAGCCCCTCCCTCCCCCTACTCCAGATTTCCCATCTATATCCGAACCCACTCCATAGCAACTATAACCCCATCCATCCTAATCTATATCCAAGTTCCACCAAGGCAAGCAACCCCTTCCATCGTCCTTCCATCGATCGTTGAGACCTTCCACTGTGCAGCGATCCCCGACGAATTGTTATTGGTATAGCGAACTCTGCAACCGTCCGCCCCTAATGCAAAAAACCCCACGAGCACGAAGAGGGCAAACCGCGGACATCAACACAATAGTGCCCGCCATATACATAGCCTCCACACAAAATACCTCACTCTTGCTTTTCCATTCAAGACAGCCGCACGTGCACCGTTTCCTCAACCCCTGCCACTGTCGCTGCAGTTGTATACCCCTCCTGGCAAATCCGAACCAAAGGCGGGCCACCGATTCCCCCTATCACCCCCTTCTCTTTATTGCATCGCACTAAGCTCGTCAACCTATTCTCCACCCACTTTTTTTTTTGTTCAAGCCTCAACAGATTACTGCGACACCCAATCTCTTGCAGGCTACATATACACCAGAAGGAACACTGAAGACCTGAACCATCGATACAGGATTAACCCACCGATTATCGCCAACATCGTGATAAACGAACAGCATGCCTGAACCAATAGATCGCTCTTATAACACACCCCCTCCCTTCCAGTCTAGACCCCCATCCATACCCTAATCGTCGCCATGGTTACAGTAGTCACACATATCCCCATCCATATCACAAACATCAACAGGCAAATCATCCCCTCCATCATTCTACTCCTTTCGACAAAATTTCTGCTGTGTAGTGAACACAGATGAGTTGCCGCTGGTATGGACGAATCCACAGTCACACACTCTTTGTGGAGAAAACTCCATAAACGTGAAGAAGGTCAGTAACGCCAGGAAGATTGCAAAGATCGACACTATAGCAACAACCACATACGCAGACTCCATACGGAAAATCTCACCCTCGCCTTCTGCTCAATGATTACTGCTCGCAAACCAATTCCTACATCATCACTCGTATGCATATAGTCATCAAGGTACAAACCACCAATGAAAGGAGCCAAACGAGGTTAGGTAATACCATGCACCGGGGAAACAAAGATTATGCCGTAGTATAAAATTCCCATTTCAACTTAACGACCCCAATGTGCCGACGAAACAGTAGGGTAACTAGTAGGAAGTCCCAAAAGCTTTTTCGCCAATCCCTACTATGATTGGCTCATCAGGGGGCACATTACCCTTAGTTATCGTGTTGAAAGGGATAAGGCTTTCTTTTAAGCCCGAGGGGAGGAAGGATAGGCTGTGAGCAATGAGGGTGGGGACAAGAATTCATTACCACACTTGGCGGAGCCGCTGGTTCTCCCATTTCCGATATCCGATGGTCGAATCAAGCAGTTCTCCACACGTGAATGCAGATGATCAGGAGAGAGCAAGCAGAGGCGCAGGTAACCACTATGCGCAGTAGAAAGCACCGCAAGGATATGAGAGTCAGATGAGGGAGAAAAACATCACCGCAATGCAACGGGCGGAGTTTAGCCAGGGAGCATCGTTTCAGACAAGCCTCCTCAGCCGTAGGGACTATGGCGCATAGCCGCGCACCTCCACTCCCACCTATATACGATGAACTTAGAACACTCGCGGCCGACGATACTCCGCCGATTGAGGGAGGAATTCATCGGGCCGCCCACTTAAGTAGGACCGGCTCAACCAAACGAGTAGCTCGTCACTCGGTCAGAAATTCCTACAGGATACCATCCTCTATGTGCTATTTTTTAGCCACCCTGAGGAGGACATGGCGTGGGTTTGTGTGGGTGACCTTTACCCCTCATATTAACTCACCGAAATACCTTTTAGGTCCTTAAGAAAAACACCTTTGAATATATTAATATATGGAAAACTCAGTTCCTTTGGGAGAGGGAAGGGAGCACCCTTTTTTTTTTAAAAACCGTTTCCTATCCAGAAATTAGTCGTTGGCCGCCCCCCCTATAGGGGTTTTTTTATGAGGTTTATATATTTATGTATATATATAAATATAAATATATATATATATATATATATATATATATGGGTCTGTAAGTATGCGTGTGTGTGTGTGTGTGTGTGTGTGACCCACCCGTGTCTCGCTGGCAGGTTACTGCTGAGGCAGGTGACAGGTACCTGCCTCAACAGCAAGGTACCTGCCAGCCACCATTCTCAGTCCTGTCCGGTCGGGACTGAAAATGTTTTATGATTAGATACAGAGCACCATAAACACACCATCATTCTCACACATGCATAAACGGGGAGTGACAGTACGGTACCTTGAAGATGCGGCTCGTATCCCGGACGTTCATCCTGGGTTTCATGTAGAGTTGTGGAGAATCAAGAACCAAATAAACGCATCGCAAACATTTCTGTCTATGGAATCCGTTTTCAATCATTTCGTTGACAGTATACCAAATTTCGTTGGCAGCATCAATGGGCCTAGAGCACAAAACAAGGATTTTGGCGACCTGGGAAATAATAATGTTCACGGACTGCTGGATGTGCCGGTTTGAATGATACTTCACATATTTCGAAATGGAGAAGTCCAACAACCTTCGTTTATCAAATTCTGTAGTGACAAATTCCCCAGTTTCCCCGGAAATCACCGAGATTTCCACATTCAAGAATTGGGTCTTTACCCCATAAACTTCCCCCATTGCACTCTTGGTGAAAGCTTGCGTTTGGTTTTTGATTTCTATTAGGTTCATAGGGTACAGCCTATACAAGTCCTCCCCCTTATTTGGAGGATCCATTTCCAGAAACTTATTAATGAGCGGATTATTCTAACTATGCAAATCATCAATATACCTGAATGTATGTTTGAATAGAGGAAGAATATCGTAGGCCCTGCTATCAATTAACCTCATTATCATCATATATTCATATTTAAAAAAATAGACCGTGCAGAAAACCGGAGAACAGGGAAGACCCATAGGGATACCAAGGCTATAAAAGAACCTCGATTATATGTAAAAACGCCCACCGAGGCTAGTAAAGCATCTATCCACCGAGGCTAGTAAAGCATCCATCCAGCACCCACTGCACCAGCAGGCTTATCCACTCCCTGGTGAGGTATAGGATCCTATCTGATTCCGGTCCTGCCCTTTCCACGAAACAGCATGAGACATCCCCCCTTGGCGAAATTTTATATTTAATCAATTTCGCTCTTCCCAGCACTTTCCACCCTTGGTCCAAGAAAAATTCTACCACGGCTGGAAGTCCATCTTCCTCCCCCCAGATGGGTATCGTTTCGAAACATCTCGATATGTCCGCGGAATACGCGGAAAAAACCTTCTCAGGAATGTTATAACAGTAGTCTTGGACAGAATCAATCGACCACCATATAGATGTACTTACCCTATGAAAGTTCTCCAACCCATCCGTGATTACCTTGCACCTACTCTTTACCATAAGAATGACCGTTTTTATGGAGACGTCACAAATCTTTGCAACTAGCGTGAGAAACGACGAGGAAGTATGGGTGATCCATCTGAACGTTTTTTTGTGATGCTTGTATAATGCCATTAGGAAAGGGATTCTACTGCAGATTTCAGGTCCATCGGGTAGAATCTTCCGAAACAATTCGTTAGCCTCCGTAATGATCTGCTCTGGCGAGCATAATATGGGTATGAAATCCTCGCTGCTAAGCCGGTCCATGGCCATTTTTCGAACCAGGTGGATGCAGGCAAATGACGGTGTGTTAGGCACCTTATCCGTTCCGGATATGAACACATTGTTCGTGAGAAAGCTAGCCTCACTCCTAACCGCATGGTTGTCCAGTATGCACGGAGGGTCCTGATGCCTCATGAGGACAGAGGAAGATAACTGTTGCGTGATCTGTTGTTTGACAAACTTAGACGCTTCCCTGATAGTGTCACCGGGAAGGAACGTTCTGGAGGTGGTTAACTCAATGATCCTTTCCCAAGCCTTGATGTATTCCCCTTTTGCCCTCGCAGCAATCATAGGTTGCGGCGGTATATGATTCATACCATTTTTGAGGAGCGCACTCAGCATTCCATTTCTGGAGATGCCAGGGTCGAGGGACAAGGTATGGGTCGAAGGAACAGGGAAGGTTTGTGCCATATTCTTAGTACATTCCATATGGAAGGCGAGGAATCGTTTTTGTGTACACGGGCACAAACGTTTATCGGTACACTCAGCGATCCAGTCCTCGAGGCAGAAATCCCTGATGACCTCTGTGGGCAACGATGGGAAACGAGATGATAGACTCCAGGGTTTTACTGTACGTCCAATCAATAACAATGGATGAAAGAAGGATAATAGCCGCCGGGGAAAAGAACAGAGAGAAGGCCTTCTCCAGGATTTTCCTGAACCCGACCGCCTCCATAGCTCGATTAGCATATTTAATGTGCATAAACATGCTGCCCTTTTCCTTCTGTTTTGCCATCCATTTATATCTTCCCGCTTCATCCACCATGAGCATCCCCATTGAATCCTGCACATACATACATGCATACACTAAATTAAGCAGGATACTTATACCGAGAACAAGTTTGTTCTTGCTGTAGTTGCCCTGGGGCTTCTCCTCAGCTGCCTGCCGACAACCGAGCTCCCCTGCGCCGATTGGACCGTGACTGAAGAGCTGTGAGGGGTGTCCATAGCCGCATTGCCCTTCGAGCTTTCATTGGGTGAGACCGACCCGTGCAACTGCTGAGCCGCCGCCTGCTGCTCGTTTTGCGCCTCATTTGCCATGCCTGGCCTAACGTAATATTTAAGCAGCGTGTTGCTCTGTCTCTTCGCTGGCCGATTGTCCACCTCCTTCCCCTTTCTCCTCCTAGCGGGGCTTCTGATGTACTTGTCCGGGAGGATCAGCGCCGCCATCCTCCGCGGAAACTTTCTTGCCATCACTACCGGGTCATCATGGATTGTTTCCCTTCTCCTATTGAGATCGAGAACTACGTTTTCGGCCATTTGTGTCATGATGGTTCTCATGTGTGTGAACACTACCGAGGTCAGAATGGGAGCCCGCCACGTTCTTTTGAGGAAATTTCTCATTGCCCTGATCCTGGCCCTGAGCGAGGGGGCAATCAGGTACAGGTATTCAAGATTTGCCAATAGATACCAAAGGACATGGTCGAACCATGTGATGGAGGTCTTACAGTCCTCCTTACCCTCCTCCACGCATCGACATTTGAGGAATGGCCTTCCCACGTTCCATATCCTCTTGAGCTCAGATATAACATCTGGCGCCCTCGTAGCACAGAAGCTTCTAATCTGAAGCTGTGAACCGGACGCCGAACACTTCGTGTGGTCGAAGTGCCCGACCATTGGCGGAGCCATGGCCTCTGTGCCAATCGGATATGGGCCCTTGATGAGGTCAGTGTCCTCACCCAGGGCCTTGTCCTGACAGAGAGTCATCTCTGCTTCAGTGAGGGAGGCTAATAGGTGATACACATTGGCGTCGATAGGAGCGTAGTGATTGAATGTGTCCAACTCCCACACCTTGTAATCAAGCCTAACAGACTCAGATTCCACCCATCTACTTGGGGCTAAGGGAAGAAACGCATTCCGAAGAAATTTAGACACCGACAGGCGCTTGTCCTTCGCCATACCCCTACCACGATCCCGCTCAGTCTTTGCTATCTCGGCAGCATGAAACTGTTTCTCCTCTTCCGTAAGATCCAAACCGTCACTGTCCGAATCAGATTCGAATGCTTCAGTGACAGGAGCGTTCACCAGTCCATTGTGAAACGCCGACTTGGCACCCCACAAATCCACGAAGGTTTTTTCCTTCATGGCTAATACATCGGCAATGGAAGCATGGACAAGGATATCATCGTCTAGAGTATCCTTGGCCCCTTCTACGAAGTCCATAGTGACCTTTGGAAAGGACGCTGTGTCATACGAGGCCGCCCAGATAAGATCCGCCTAGTCGTTAAAGCGCAAGATTGAGATGAGAGGAGGGTACGGAGGGGGAACATTGCAAGAATTGGCCTTGACGAAGTCAAGAATTACAGTGCCAGCCAGAGCAATCAGAGTTTGAGCAAGATGGGAGGGTGCCCTAAACTGATCCATCCACAAATACCTTCCCTCCACCAAATCAGAATACCATTCATTTGCTGTGGAAGTGGGTTTCTGCCACATAAACACAAACACAAACAGAAATGGGGATTAATACCGACTTACTAATTGAATTATTTTAATTCAACATTCGTCCCATAGTACAGGTCATCATTCCGGGTGGTCCTCCTGACTTTGGCGAGGGTCTAAATTGGTTACTGATGGCTTTGTAGCAGTTTGACAGAGAGGAGTCGACCCCTTTGATGGCTACAGAGGGGACTCAAGATTACCCCCCCTTTGTGTGTGTTTTGAGGAAACAGGAAGCCACTGCACCAAACACAGCGCAACAAACAATCAAGCCATTCCGTACTCTTGCCATTTCAGGTTCACGAAACTAATTCCCCAGCGGTCGCATTGAATACAATCATTCCGATATCCTGTCCCATTCATGTATTTTGTGCGGTTTGTGAGAGAACAGATATGAGACAACCATAATGGGTGGTATGATTTCCATGCAACCAAGGCGTATTTTCGGTGTATTATGTGCGTATGTAGTCGTTTGTTATAATTGAGTCGAACTGAAAAAGTGGGCTAAAGATATTATATACATCACACCATATCCGAAGTCACACAAACGGGTATGAGCAGGGAAACATTGATTTTAATTGCCAATCAATACAACCGATATGCCCTATAAAAAAAGACCATTTGGCGAGCACACATCTAAAGCCTACTACTAAATGCAAACGAGTTGAAAGGGCAATCCATACCAAGATCGATACCCAGATTAACATTCAAAACACTCAACCCCCGCCATCATATATCCCGAAGAAGTCTGTATTTCCAAAGCGATTATCGTTTATCTACGTATTTGCGACAGATAGAAGACAAACAAGAAGCCACAAAAATTCAAATCGAAACCCAGAAACAAGTGGGGAAAAAAAAACGAGATGCTTTATCATTATGTACCACCACACGCGCTCACGCCTCTCCGAATCCATTCCATCGAGGTTCTCTTCTTCTGCCCCCTATACCGTAACAGAGGTACCGTAAAAAACGCCGTAACCCAAATTCAAAACTCCAACTACGCTGAACGCGGGAGAATGGTTGACAACTCAACGCGTATCCTCGGACCGTTGTTAAGCAAAGCGCCCAAAACCTGCAAAGACAGATGCATATAGCCAGCCATTGTGCGGAAGCCAACCAACCTAACACGACCAATCGACACCCATCCGCGAGGTTACATTTATATGGACACCCGATCAGACAAACATAGAAATGCAACCCATTTACTCATCAAAAAGCATGCCGCCAGGCTCCAACCCCCTTTCCACATATAGTGAGATTGAATAACCCGTTGTCTCCGAAGAGCCGAGAAAAATTTGGACCACGCCAACTGTGCCACTGCTCCTTGTAACCCCTAGCTCTCACTGAATCGATCCTCACATCTACTGGCGTAACCGTGCTCGAACATCGCGGTGTCATTCCCCCCTTCCAACCGCCAACGTAATGGGCGGCACTTCGCCGCTCTGACTCCGTGTTACTTCGAATATTGCCAGTGTAGTGATAGATGCGCAGCCTACTTGTAGTAGACAATCGTTTTCATATCCCCTCCATTCCCCCATCAATCCATGTTCCTACGCATATCCTATCCCTTGTTACTATCCCTGCGCCTGTTCATCTTTCCCCTCAGATCCTGTTCACGCTAGGGCCAAAGATTCCTTCTATCAATCCATCTCCTTCACTGCCTTACAACGCGCTCGCTATATCAGCTCTCATATTCTCCGGTCTTGATATGACTGATTAATGCGAAGTGCAATCTCCTGCTGGCAGCCCATACATCAGAGGGAATACCGAGGACCTGATTCAGCGATGCAGGACTAAAACGCCGATTACCGCCGACATCGTGATAGAAGTACAGTACGTTTAAACCCGTAGATCGCTTATTTAGCCCCTCCCTTCCCCTAGTCCAGGTTCCCATCCATATCCGAACCCACTCCATAGCTACTGTAACCCCATCATCCTAATCTATATCCAAGTTCCACCAAGGCAAGCAGCCCCTTCCATCGTCCTTCGATCCATCGTCGAAACTTTCCACTGTGAAGCGATCCCCAACGAATTGCTATTGGTATAGCAGACTCTGCAACCGCCTGCCCCTAATGCAAAAAACCCCACGAGCGCGAAGAGGGCAAACCGCGGACATCAACACAATAGTGCCCGCCATATACATAGCCTCCACACAGAATACCTCACTCTTGCTTTTCCATTCAAGACAACCGCACGTGGACCATTTCCTCAACCCCTGCCACTGTCGCTGCAGTTGTATACCCCTCCAGGCAGATCCGAACCAAAGGCGGGCCATCGATTCCTCCTATCACCCCCTTCTCTTTATTGCATCACACTAAGCTCGTCAACCTATTCTCCACCCCCTTTTTTTTTTTGTTCAAGCCTCAACAGATTACCGCGACGCCCAATCTCTTGCAGGCTGCATATACATTAGAAGGAACACTGAAGACCTGAACCATCGATACAGGATTAACCCACCGATTATCGTCAACATCGTGATAAACGAACAGCATGCCTAAACCAATAGATCGCTTTTATAACACACCCCCTCCCTTCCAGTCTAAACCCCCATCCATACCCTAATCGTCGTCATGGTTACAGTAGTCACACATATCCCCATCCATATCACAAACATCAACAGGCAAATCATCCCCTCCATCTTTCTACTCCTTTCGACAAAATTTCTGCTATGTAGTGAACCCAGATGAGTTGCCGCTGGTATGGCCGAATCCACAATTACACACTCTCAGTGCAGAAAACTCCATAAACGCGAAGAAGACCAGTAACACGAGGAAAATCGCAAAGATCGACACTATAGCAACAACCACATACGCAGACTCCATACGGAAAATCTCACCCTCGCCTTCTGCTCAATGATTACTGCACGCAAACCAATTCCTACATCATCAATCATATGCATATAGTCATCAAGGTACAAACCACCAATGGATGGAGCCAAACGAGGTTAGGTAATACCATGCACCGAGGAAACAAAGATTATGCTCTAGTATAGAATTACCATTTTAACTTAACGACCCCAATGTGCCGACGAAACAGTAGGGTAACTAGTAGGAAGTCCCAAAAGCTTTTTCGCCAATCCCTACTATGATTGGCTCATCA
>BFEA01000475.1:757708-768622 GCA_003427395.1 Chara braunii
TTTTTTTTTTTTTTTTTTTTTTTTTTTTTCTCTCTCTCTCTCTCTTTAAAATGTGCCCCGATGGACCCCGGATCAGATATTAAACTGATGATACGAACAGATACATCTCACTCAGATATTAAACCGATGATACGAACAGATACATCTCACTTGAAGTTACTTAGCGAAAAGACAGAGAAAGGTATGCAGAGTCGTTTGCAGACTGATGGGTGAGGCAGAGACTACGTATATAGGCCAGGAAGGCATAAATTATGAGAGGAAGATAATCAAGCATGAGAAGGACTTAAAACGAAACCAAGACAAAGAGAAAGACAAAGGTACACATAGAGAACCATGGAATGAGAGGTAGATGATCAAGCATGAGAAAGATGACTTAAGACGAAAGCAAGTCAACGAAAAAGATAAAAAGGTACACATAGAGAGCCATGGACACGAGTACCCGAGAAAATTAGGCACTTCAAAATATAACATGAAAACAGTGCCGTGCTAGCGGTGTCCCATTTTCAACGCCAAAAGACCGAGAAACGTATGCAGTTCCATTTTCAACGCCAGAAGAAGAAAGGAGCTTCTGCTACCAATGAACATTTCCTCTACAACAACCTGGGCTTAAAAACAAACAAAGAAACAAACAAACAAACAAAAAAAAAAAGACCAAGCTCTGTTGTTTCTGCCCTCTTGCTGCAACGGTGCTGGGATTTGGCTGAATGTAATGTCACGATCGGTATGGCTTTACTTTTGAACACCGGGTCACCGTTGCAGTGGTGAAGGCATCTGGCTGTTACAGCCGAAGTCACCGGTGCGATTCCGTCTGGCTGCAGAAGTCCGTTTGGCTGCGGATCGATTACGGGCTACAATTATAAACTTACCAACCAACTTACCAACCTGTTGTTTTCTGGTGGGAAAAGTCATAAAAACTCCCCCAAGAAAAGAATTGCAATGTGTAAAAAAAAAACGAAAATAAAAGAAGAGAGGTATACCATTCTCGGCCTTTTGGCTAAGTTCAAGAGTACTAAGAATCTGTTCTGATCAGTTTAATATCTGATCCGTGGTCCATCGGGCCACCTGATATTAAATTAATATTTTAGGGCTACGGAGGGGTCATAGGGGTAGGCTTGCCTACTCGACCCTTCCAGCGTTGCCCTCGTATTGCACTGCAGCGGAGCGTGGCGCCCTCGATTTATGCGTGTCATCCTTGCGCAGGGGCCATGCTAATCTTCTTTCTCTATATCGTTCCAATTTTGACGGATGTTCCGAAGGACAGCGTGGCGCCCTCCATTTCACCCCGGGGGAACAAAAAAACAAAACAAAAAAAAAACAAGTAAGCGAGTACGGACGTCTGATTTTTTTTTTTTTTTTTTAATTATTATTGTTCCCCCTGGGGGGAATGGAGAGCGTGGCGCCCTCCATTCCCCCCCGGGGGAACAAGGGAAAAAAAAAAAAAAAAAAAAAAAAAATCAGACGTCCGTACTCGCTTACTTGTCATCCACGTTGACCACAAGGAGACCGCATGGTCGCGATCCGGATAATAGCAGCCTCCCCAGTGAATCCCCACCTGAGTGAATTCGTGACTCTAAACGTCCAACCAGCTCCCAGACGTCAAACCTTGCACACACACACACACACACACAGACACACACACGCACACACACGTCTGTCTGTGTTTGTAAGACTGCGTGTGAGTGTGCGTGTGTGACTCTGTCTGTATGTGTGTGTTGTCATTTTCACCGTGTCTGTATGTGTGTGTGTTGTCATATTTACTCTGTGTGTATGTGTGTTTGTTCGTGTGTGTGTTCTCATATTCGCTATACACAACTCCACAAAATAACGACTCATCAGGAGATTCAACCGGCCCAATCTGCCCAGTATCCATTTGAGTGCCGAAGTGCCGCAGGCCCCAAGAACACTTTTCGTGTCTTTTTCCCACCCCGGCTGGACACTGGACAGGTAACGCCCTCTGTGCAAATATGGTTGGAAAGTGTTTTCAGGACAAAGGTAATTTTGGGGTCTGCGAAACTTTTTGCGCCCTTCGGGGGGAAATGAATACAAAGGTCTCGTCGCGGGGAGGTTTTATTACTTTTCCCATGAGAGAGAGAGAGAGAGAGAGAGAGAGAGAGAAAGAGAGAGAGAGAGGGAGGGAGGGAGGTGGAGGTGGTAAGTCCTTATCCATCATTCAAATGGATACGGGGCAGACTGTCGCGGTTAAACCTCCTGATGAGTCTGTGAAAATCCGACGAAAAGGTGTGGCAAAGTCGTGCTTTTTTTGTGGAATTGTGTATAGCGAACATGAGAACACACACGAGCCCACACAAATACACAGAGTGAAAATGACAACACACTCGCACAGGCGTGCGCGTGTGCGCGTGTGTGTGTGTGTGTCTGTGTGGGTGTCTGTGTGTGTGCATGTGTGAGAGAGAGTGAGAGAGACAGGGAGAGAGATAGAGGGAGGGGGGGGGGGGGGGGGGGGGGGGGGGGGGGGGGGAGAGAGTGCCCGCTTGTTTCCGGCCGTTCCCCCCCCGTCGCTGGCCATTCCCGACTCCCGAGTGAGCGACAGGCGGGATCCGCCGGAAGCGGCGGCGACGGGCGGGAACTGGCAGGAGCGGGGGGACACCCTCTCCCTCTGTGTCACAACTCGATGTGGTGTGTGTGTGTGTGTGTGTGTGTGAGAGAGAGAGAGAGAGAGAGAGAGAGAGAGAGAGAGGGAGGAGGTATTCCACAGTTATCCCGGCAAACGGGGATCTGAACAGAGCAAGTAAACGGATCCAATTCGGAGTTCCAAACAGCAAACGGCGATCTTAACGGCAAGTGGCCCTCTAAGCTTACGTACAAGATTAAACAAGGGGGACCTCTAAACTGCGAACGGGGTCGTGTAAGAAAAACATAAGAGAGAACACAGAGCGAACGGGGTCGTGTAAGAAAAACATAAGAGAGAACACAGAGGGATGATTGGTAGTTGCGAGTGCGCAAGCGGAGACCTTTTTGGTTCGGGTGCACGGGCAAGTACTATGCACTTGGGGGAAACGATGAGGGGGTATTTTCATCCCATCTGGGGACCCGTAGGCCAGTCAGGCCCAGGCGTCGCATAGTACCGGCCCGGTTTTTTTGGGGCTCGCAAAGCAGACACGTCTTTTCCACGTGGGCGCTTTCCATCAGTTATCTTCCGAGAACAGGGATCGAAAAAGCGGACGTCAACCAGAAAACTGGAACTGAAAGGGCAAACGGAAATGTTCCGTTTGGTGCAAATGGATCCATCATGCACCAAACGGAAATCTAAAGAACAAACGCAAAGATATTCGAAAGAGCAAACGAAAGAAATTCGAAAGAGCAAACGGATCGAAAAAGCAATTTTAAATGAACAAATCCGGTTTGATAAAAACCGGAAGCCTGGGACCGGACAGCAAAGGGGGATTTTAACGAGCAAACAAACACAGGATGCCGTAAAATAGGAATTGGGGGAACTACCTTGTTCCCCCGAATAAAACGTACGGTCATTATAGCTGTATTTGAGGCATCTTTCAGTCTAGATACAGCTATAACGACCGTACGTTGTATTGGGGGCAAGACGGTAGTACTTGTATCGAATGAGCAAACGGATCAGAAGAGCAACGTGTGCTATCATTCCATCCGTCTGGAAGAGCAAAACCGATTAGACAACATTTGGAATGATAGCCGCTTTTATTTATTGATCTACAGCGGCTTACAGCGGCTTACAGCGGCTACTATTTATTGATTTATTTCACGAGGTCATGGCTATCTTCGCTCCAGCCTGAACGCGACGCGGTGTGGGGGACCTCCACACCAGCGTGCATTGCCATTTTGTCGCACATCATCACGTGTCATAATGGTGCTTACTCTTTTCGTCAATATCGAAGCACCATCACGACTCCGTTTCGTTCCGGTCCTTCCGGATGTTGTTGATCTTCGTGTGTGTGGGGGGACCACCACACCAGCGTGCAAAGTGTGCGGAGTTAGTCCCTTGTGCATGAGCAATCACGCTGCAATTATTACTGACGTCAGCAATACCTGCATAGAATCACTCACACACGTATCTTGCTTAACTGGTTTGTTCCGGGAAACATAAAAAGAACAAAAAAGTTCGGATCACAGCAAACGGATGGAAAGCTTGCAAACGGAACGAACTTGGCACATGCCACACGCATCGACCGAGCAAACGAATCAGATTCTGAATCTCAACAAACGGATCCCTTACAAAGCAAATGCCCCACGGTAGCGCATCTAACAACACGTAACGGAACGGAGATACAAAACCGAACGGAGATCCGAGGAGAGAGAGAGAGACAAAAAAAAAAAGAAAAAAAAAAAGACGAATATAGATGTCCGGTTTAGCAAACGGCGACAAACGGAGACCAAGTGAGATCCGAGGACACCAAGCGGATAATAGTAAAAAAAGCTATTAACGAATTTGTTATGGAGCAAAATGATGGTGGGAAGTCTGGCGTCGGAGGAGGTCGGGGGTGGTCGGGGGTGAAAATATGAGAGGGAGGCTCTTTTATAGAAGGAACGACGGTACTCTGACAGGTGTCAATCGGGCCCCTAGGCCCCTGGCCTCAGGCACTCAGGGACTTAGCGTTCTGGCCTCAGGGACTCAGCGTGTTTTTTTTTTTTTTTTTTTTTTTTTTTTTTTTTTTTTTTTTTTTTTTCTCCCCCGTGGCCCACGTCCGTTTTTCTTTTTCCCCGTTTCTTTTTTTTTTTTTTTCTTTTTTTTTCTTAAAAAAAAAAAAAAAAAAAAAAAAAACAAGAAACGTGGCCGATGCATCTGGGCGTGCCCACGGCCGAGATACCTCGGCCACGCCCGGGCCTAGGGGTCCTTTGCTGTGAAACTTGGGAAAACGCGGTATTTTTATTTTTGCCGGCAAACTATGATGGGAACCCCACAAAGCTGCTGCAACGAAACCTCAATTTTTGCAAAGGAAACTTCGAACGGACGACATTTTTGCTGCCAAACTTCGAAAAAGCAATATTTTTGAAATTAACCCAAAGATGAAAGAAAAAAAGAACGCAAACGGAATGGCACAAGAAAACGGATGAGAACGGCGACAAAAGGAAACAGCAGACGCTGGGCGTCGCTCAACTACACAATACTTTAGATGCATTTGGACGCTTTGCGGAGGACCCGATGCATTCAAAATGCTGGACTCGTCCGAATGCACCGGGTCCAAAAAGCGGCGAAGTGCATGTAGAGCGTTGTGTACGAGAAATCGAGAAATTAGCACATTAAAATTTTGGTAAAACCTCTGTCAAAAATCCAACACCACATGCACTCCACAAGACCACCCAAATTGCAAGAGACCAAACACAGTCATGCAATGGCTAGATTGTATCCGGTACGGCGTACACTGATCCCCTACCGCCATCATAGCTACTCTCATATTCTTACTATCCAGAAACAGTGTAAAGGTAATAAATTTGGAAACTCTCCAAMAAAAAAAAAAAAAAAAAAAAAAAAAAAMACCTATAAAAAGCCTGAGCTGCGATGACGGGTTTCCGACCTCATGATGGGTTTCCCACCTCATGATGTAGCGATCACAATGGGTACAGCTCGAGTTTTCTCTTTGAGCTCTTTTTCTAGGAGTATGCACCTAGTTAGGCATATGGTTTTCTTTTTTTTTTCTCCTTCTTTTTCTTTTTGGAAGAATTCAACACTTTTCCTATCCCTTGAGCAGCATTGGCCGAGGGGAGGAGGTCCATGACGCTGCGCGCCGGATTGGGGTTGAAGTTTTGGTGAGGGGCGGCGGATGAAGGAGATCGAGGTTGGGGGAGTGTGTAGAAGGGTGCACGTACCGAAATTTTCAGAGTGTGTCACTAAACCAGAGCACATGCCCCCGGGCAGGGCACACGGCTGATGTTGATGCGGACAAACATCTTGGAGGCGAGCCATCGGATATGCAGGCTTTTTTTTTCTTTTTTTTTCCTTCGCCCCACCCCCCCCCTTTGGCCATCGTTTTGTGTCCCCTTTCTCCTTCTTTCATTTCTCGCGCCCGTCGTTTCGTATCACCCTTTTTTTGGTTTTTTCTTTCTTTTCCTTCCTTCTTTTTTCATTTCTCGTGCGGCTGTCGTTTTGTGCCTCCCTATAGGCCGTCGTTGTGTCTGCGGACGAACATCTTGGAGGCGAGCCATCCAAAATGCAGTGTGAGATCACCCATTGCATTTGCTATTTCTGCATTTGTGAGATCACCCATTGCATTTGCTATTTCTGCTTGCGTAGCCCACAGGGCCCCGCACCACGGGCCCTTAGTTAGCTAGACTAAGGGCCTCGCCACACAGGCTGTCGAAATGTGCAAAACGAGAATGAACTTGCCGGTAGAACATGGCCAGATGCGCCTGGCACATTTTTGTCGTTTTCACGTTTCAAAAGCCTGTGTGGCAAGGCCGCACCACAGTAGAAAGGCAAAAAAATTTGACCGCTGTCAGAACAAATTTGACAGCCTCCATTCGACAGTTTGCCCCCTTTTAGCCACACAGCACTGTAGAGTGCACGCACTTGTGAATGCAAGATGGAAAAAGATGAACGCGCCAGAGGTTACGATAAGCATTAGTCCATCCCGACCTGACCCCCCTTCAGCGAATTTCGAAGAGAAGTAGACGGCGCAGCAGAGGAGTGTCGAAAGTATGGGAGTAGCAGGCTGGGGATTCAACAACTTTCGACAGGAGCTGTCGAGAAGCATGCTCTGACAACTGGAGAATTTTTTCCCCGTCTCCGACTTGGACAGCCTGTGTGGCGAAGAGAAATTGTCGAAAATTGCATTTTCGACAGTGGTGCGGCGAGGCCCTAAGTATTAATAATGGAAAAGCAGGCCGGGAACAGGAGGCCGGGAACATATGGTTTTCTTCCTGCACCCTCTCGGCACCTGATGAAGACAGATAAGACCGATACTGGGGAGTTGGTGGAAACACTGTGTTGGGTTACATCGCCAGTTTGTACTGTTTCACATTGCATATCATTTGCTCCACGACTGTTTCGTCTGTATCTGGTCTTTGTTTCGTCTTCTCTAATCCATATGAATACAACAGAAGTCTATCTATCGTTTGTTTGCTTGCTGTTGCCTTGATGGTCTACCTAATACCTATCCTATCACTTGTTGTCCAGATACATCCAGGGGGGTACAGGGTTCTGAAAATGCGCGCAACCCTCTGGATGTATCTGGACGTATGAGAGTTACCTTGGGCACTCGACCATGTGGCTGAGGCCCCCTATTCCGAATATTCCTACGGCGGTGACGACACTCGCAGTCGATCTTCGCAATGTAGGCGTGAAGGTCGACAACCTCTACTCCGGCGTCCATCAGCGGAGTCGGTACTGCAGTGTGCAAGTAATCCCGCAATTGTGCCTTGAGCACGTTGCAATGCGGTTTCGGCAATCAACCCGACCGGGGAAGGGGCATCCATTGGAAGTATGCAAATGTCAACAGGTCGAGCTCTTCAAGTCTTGACCATGACGTTGAATCCCCGGAGGTAGATGGCGGCGAAACTGCCGAATCGGTTGTTAATGGTGATGAAACCGTGCATGCGGTAGATTGTTGCACGTGGAGCGGTTGGTCCAACGATGAGACCAAGTGGACAGCATAGTCCTCGTAAGAATACCGAGAACTTACGACATTCGCATCCTCCCCAGATGTGTAGGAGGCCGCTAGCAAGGCGGCCGAAGTTCTTTGAAGTTTCTTTGCTGTTTCTTTGATGTTTCTTTGATGTTTCTTTGAAGTTTCCTTCAACTCCTTTGTAGTTACCCAGAATTTTTTCTTCGAAGACTACCTTCACGTGTAATATTGGAAGCATTAATCTCACGGAAACAAAAAAGGAAAGGGCATCATTTCTCCCTAAGCTTACGAGGAATACATGATGATATTGTGCTCTCTCTCTCTCTCTCTCTCTGCGTGTGTGTGTGTGTGTGTGTGTGTGTGTGTGTGTGTGTGTGTGTGTGTGTGTGTGTGTGTGTGTGTGTGTGTGTGTGTGTGCCGTTTCCGTGCCCCAACTCGCATCTTCTTCTTCTGCCCTCTCACATTACTTCCCCCTCACATTACTTTCCTCAGCTCAGTCCTCCTCTTTTCTTTCTGCTTCGTCCCTCCTCGTCCTCCTCCTCCTCCTCCTCCTCCTCCTCCTCCTCCTCCCTGCATATTCCTTTCCCCACTACCCTTCCAGGAGAGGCAAGTACGCAGAAGCCCTTGCCCTGTACGAGATCTGCGTGGAACGTGATCCGGAGGACGCAGCCGCTCACGGGAACATTTCCGCTGTGCACATGGCAAGAAAGGAATGGCTGAAGGCTTGGACGCATGCCAAGAAAGCTCAAGAGCTCGATCCTTCGAACACGAAAAGTCATTACAGACGGGCATACGCCTTTCTCATGTTGGGATGCTATGAGGATGGAGCAAAATTGATGGAGGATCTGGAAGCAAAGGTATGATCATCATAAGACTCATAAGTTAAATCTCTTACCACCTTAATAAAAAAATAACAATAAAAAGTAACAATTTTAGAAAATAATAAAAAGGGAAACTCTCCATAACCAGCATGGTTACCAGCCCGCACGTATGGAGGCCCCCGGGCCAGCCTCCGTACATTCGGGAGTTCGGGGTCCCGTTCGGGGGCCGAACCCCTTCGAACCTGAAGAGGTTCGGACCCCGCCAGAACATATTTTCGGGGCCTAGAAATTATTATTTTTTCTTGAATTGTTTCTCATGAGTTCTCTATGATGTGGGGTACATACCTCTAAATTTTGAAATCATTTTGGTAAGCCAAAAGAAAAAAGAAAAATTGCCAAAGATGGCGGTCTCAAAACGTGCTCACCCACTCACTATTTTGTTTTTTTTTCCCTTTTCTCTTTTTGTTTTCACTTTGTTTTGGGGCCTAAACAATTTTATTATTTTTTTATATTTTTTTAATTGTTTGTGTATCATGTCAGATACAAATATATGAATTTCCAGGGAATTTGACAAAGCCAAAACAAAATGCAAAATCTCCAAAGATGGAGGTGTTTAACGTGCCCGCCCCCACACTGATTTTAATTCTCTCCTGAAATTAGTTATTTCTAATTTTTTTTTTTTGTTTTCCGTATTTTATTTTGATTTCAAATTCGGTAACGAATTTGGATGTCACTCGGAGGCAAATGTTGTTCAGTTTATGTTTCTGCATAACATATATTTGTTTCAGATTTTTTAGATGACATTTTTTTATTTTATTTTTTTTTTGGTCTGTGTTCGGCCCCAACGGCCGGACGTGTCTACAGGGGGGCCCGGACGTTGGGGCGTTCGGGTTCGGGCGTTGGCCCGTCCCGAACGCCGGCAACCTTGATAAACAGCAACATCCAAAAAACGGAAAAGAGAAAGATGGAGGACCTGGAAGCAGTGGTATCATCATCATATTACCAGCTTCAATAGATTAAAAGAAAATGAGAAATTAAATAAATGAGTCACTTGCGATTAAGAGCTAATGAATTTTTACTTAAAATTTAAAAGAAATGAAATGAAATGAAAAAGATTGAATAGACACCACCACCTCCACCGCAAAACTTCCCAAGCACTTAGGTTAACAGACCCCAACAAAAATCAAAGAGAAAAAAAAAAGGAAACAAACGGGTGAAAGCAGTACCCCTTTTCTCTATTTCGATAAAATAGAAAAAACGTAGTAAAAGGAAAACAGTTTTCTTAAAGTGCTTTTGAATCTCCTTTTAATTATTTACTTATATAAATTTAAAAGAGTAAACCACCACTAGCAGTACCCTCTTCCCATCTAATCGCAATGGCAGTGGGATTGCACTCTGGGGCCTATGCATGTGGACACTCCCTGATTTTATTTTTCTGATGGGCCCTTAAGGTTTCTGCACCCACCAAAAGAATCCCAAATTCGGGCTCTTTTTCCATTTGGGGGAAGAAGGGGGTATGAATGCAGCTTGAAGGGGCTTATCCAAACGGGGCTGGCGACAAACCTGCATTAAGCTTTTTTTTTTTTTTTTTTGCCTATAATATGAGTCTTTTCCTTCCGGTTTTGCTTCTGTGAACCATATGTAATCTGTTCAGGCGAGTAAAGGCATATCCATTGAAATTGGAACAAACCGATGGGCCTAGCCCAGCTGGTACACCCATGAACTGTTGAAATACAGACCCGACAGGACAGAATAAACTAATTTTGAATTACACAAAATAATTCAGAATAACATAAAATAACTCTCATTTACCTGGGGCCGATCACCTCAATGATGGTATCTCAAGGCTGGGGCACTTTCTAGACCAAAAAAACAAAAAAACACGAAAAAAAAGAACGATGCAAAGAAGGTTAGCATGGCCCTAATTGAAATGGTACGAATCGAAATTTATTGAAAAAGAAAAAATAATGATAATATTATAATATCATAAAAAGAAGTTTGGTAAGTTACTAATAAGTAGTAATAAGTTGATAACACTAATATTTTTTATGTGTATATTATAATAATTATATGTACGGGTGTCAGAAGCCGGAGAACAAGCTTATCAGAGATGGAGCCAAGCTGGCGAAGGAACTTTTGCGCGAGAGTCGAGGAAACTTCAGTATTGAGAAGGTGTATCACGGAGACCAATCAGGAAAAGTTTATGCAGATTATGTGGGTCCAGTGGCTATTAAGCATGTTGATGGTAGGTGCAAATTTTTTTCTCCCTTGCACCCCTGCAACCAATCAAGGCTCTCCTATCTTTTCTTTTCCCCTTATTTTTCGATCTCGAAAGTCATCACTGAACGCACACACGAGCTGACCACCGAGACACACACACACACACACACACAAACACAGAGACCCACAGAGAGAGAGAGAGAGAGAGAGAGAGAGAGAGAGAGAGAGAGAGAGAGAGAGAGAGAGAGAGACAGACAGACAGAGACAGACAGACAGAGAGAGACAGAGAGAGACAGACAGACAGAGACAGACAGACAGAG
>BFEA01000475.1:784576-796741 GCA_003427395.1 Chara braunii
CTCTCTCTCTCTCTCTCTCTCTCTCTCTCTCTCTCTGTGTGTGTGTGTGTGTGTGTGTGTGTGTGTGTGTGTGTGTGTGTGTGTGTGTGTGCATGCTATTCTGGTTATTTTGTTCACCCCTCTTTTCAGGAACATCAGCCAGCTATGATTGATCTTGTGCGTACACTGCTTTCCAAGTGCTCGTCGTCAATACTGGCACACCAAAGCACGGGCATCCTGTATGATGGAAGCAAGAAGTCAACTTTCTGCGTCCCTCGAATTGAGAAAATGATGCCCCCTCAGACAGGTAGGTATGGGGGTCTATAATTTTTTACTGTATCTTTTTTTTTTTTTTTTTTTTGGACTGTCTATGCATATAATTGTCAATGCAATTTTTCAACACTTCCGCCGCACAGCAGGAAACATCGAGAGAAAAGAAGCGGCAAATGACCGATTCAGCATAATGTACCTCTTAAATCAAAGACCTCATTTCCCATGTAACCAAGAAACACCGAGTGCACCATCACCCACCCGTACATTTATCTTCTACTCTCCCGTTCTCTCAACTCAAACTTGCCGCTGGCATCAATATAGACCGAGCGCAAGAACGTATACTAAATCCTAAACCACGACGTCAATCACACTGCCGCGCAAGACCACCTCATCCTCTTCCTAGCACCTACAACCAGTAGAACCTGGATAAACAGAGGGACCAAGAACGCCTACCATCTATTATCGAACCGCACTCCATTATCCAACCCTCTCTCTATTCTCAAACTTCATAATCCAGTGCCGTGATGGATAACCAACTGAAACAATACAATCGATTGCCAGCGCCAGTAACGTCAATCCCTAATCACACCTACGAGATTAGAAGCTAAGGAAGAGAGAACGGATGTTAACGTCAATCCCTAATCACGCCTACGAGATTAGAAGCTAAGGAAGAGAGGACGGAAGCCAACATCCTATAGCTACAAAACCTATCTCCCCCGCACATCGTGCAAGACGACATCTTCCGAGGGGCCCCGAGCGAACCAAGGAACACGCTGCACAAAAACACAAAAACACAAAAACACAAAAACACAAACGACGCTTAATAGGGCTCGACCGGCGCACGGAAATGGTCGGCGCCAGTGAAGTCGACCCCTAATCACACCTACGAGATTAGAAGCTAAGGAAGAGAGGACGGAAGCCAACATCCTATAGCTACAAAACCTATCTCCCCCGCACATCGTGCAAGACGACATCTTCCGAGGGGCCCCGAGCGAACCAAGGAACACGCTGCACAAAAACACAAAAACACAAAAACACAAAAACACAAACGACGCTTAATAGGGCTCGACCGGCGCACGGAAATGGTCGGCGCCAGTGAAGTCGACCCCTAATCACACCTACGAGATCAGAAGCTAAGAGAGGGAGGACGGACGCCAGCATCCGATAGCTACAAAACCTATCCCTCTCGCACATCGTGCAAGACGGCATCTTCCGAGGGATCCCGAGCGAACCAAGGAACACCACAATAAGGAACACGCTACACAAAACACAAAAACACAAAAACACAAAAAACACAAAAACACAAAAAACACAAAAACACAAAACACAACCGACGCTTAATAGGGCTCGACCGGCGCACGGAAATTGACGCCAGCGTAGACAGCGGCATCGCCGAGCTCCTCCTCGATACGAAGCAACTGGTTGTACTTCGCCAGGCGCTCCGATCTGCACGGCGCTCCTGTCTTGATTTGTCCGGTGGCCAATCCAACGGCGAGATCGGCGATGAACGTRTCCTCRGTCTCKCCRCTCCTGTGGCTGGTCATCACCCCCCACCCTGCCTTCTTCGACATCCTCACGGCCTCGATGCTCTCCGTGACGGATCCAATCTGGTTCACCTTCAGGAGGAGAGCGTTGGCAGACTTCTCTGCGATAGCCTTGGCCACCCTCTTAGGGTTGGTGACTAGCAAATCGTCGCCGACGATCTGCACCTTCTCGCCAATCAGAGCCGTCAGCTTCGCGTAGTGCTCCCAATCGTCCTGGTCGAAGGGGTCCTCGATCGACACAAGAGGGTACTCGCTGCAGAACGACTGGTATAGGTGAATCAGCTGATCGCCTGTGATCCTTTTGCTGCCGTCATTATGATCTGTCTTGAAGTCCAGATCGTACATCTTCGTCTTGTCGTTATAGAACTCCGACGCCGCGACGTCCATGCCAATTGTCACCTTACCCGTGTAGCCTGCCTTCTCGATGGCCGCCTTGATGAGCTCCAATCCCTCCTTGTTGTCCTGGATGTTGGGCGCAAACCCGCCCTCATCGCCCACGTTCGTCGCATCCTGGCCGTACTTCTTCTTGATAATGGACTTCAGATGATGGTACACTTCGCTGCCGATCTTCATCGCCTCCTGGAACGAAGACGCGCCCGTCGGCAGGATCATAAACTCCTGCATCGCCAGCTTATTACCCGCATGCGATCCGCCGTTGATGATGTTGAACGAAGGGACAGGAAGGACCAGCTTCGAGTTTCCCGCTAAATTCGCTATGTGCCGATAGAGGGGGATCTGCTTCGCGCCGGCACCAGCCTTGCAGACCGCTAGAGACACCGCGAGGATCGCATTCGCGCCGAGCTTCTGCTTGCACCATCCCCACTCATTCTGCGTACCGTCCAAATGCTCAACCATGAATTGATCGATGGCCGTCTGATCCGTCACATCCTTCCCGATCAAAGCAGGGGCAATGATGTCGTTGACGTTGCTCACAGCCTTCAGCACCCCCTTCCCCATGAAATCCTTGCCGCCATCGCGGAGCTCCAGAGCCTCGTAAATGCCGGTGGACGCACCGCTCGGGACAGCCGCGCGGTACTGCGCGCCATCACTGGTGGTAACGTCCACCTCCACCGTGGGATTGCCACGGCTGTCGAAGATCTGACGCGCCTTGATAGCAGAGATTGTGACGGCCATCTTCAAATTCAGCTGGTAGTTTGCGACGAGAAAGTCCAGAGAGTAAAAGGGAAGACGACGATTCAACTTGGCGATGGCGACGAGGACCACCAAACCCGCCGCCGACGGCGAGGTCTTCTCTAAAACCCCACTAAATATCAACAAGGCCAGAGTGTGAGCGATAGTACGAGAGGACTTGATTCGCTTCGGCATTTATAATTCACCTTTTCGTACAGTGCTCCTCCAACCAGGGCCGAGGTCCCACTAGCAAAGAGGACAGAATCTGGATGTGCTTTACGCAGAGGTGCCGAAAAGCAGTTAAATCTCGATTTCCTGCACCTCTCCACTCTCCACAATTACGTCCAGATTCAGGCATTCGATCGGATCCTCTTTGCTAGTGGGACCACGCCCCAGGCAGCGTGGGAACCGCGCAGTGAACCGTTCATCAAAGGGCCTCGCGCCACTACACTTCGATCACAAAAGACGAAAAAAATAAAAAATATGGGGGTGTTATGGGGGTGTTTTTTTTTTGTTTTTTTTTTTTGCAGGGTGTCTATTTCCATGCTCTAGGAGAAGATTCATTCTTTCCGGGTTTAATTGTGACGACCCCGGCCTCGGGTTTTTCTTGGTAATAAGAATGATTCAAAAAAACAAAAAAAAGGGAAAAAAAAAAGAGTCATTCTCATTTTGTTTTTGTTTGCAGATGTGGCAGTAGTAGTGGTGCGAGGCCCATAGGGTTGAGGTTGAGGGCACACGTGAGTAGTAGTGGAGCGATGTATCTTCCGGTAGAACGTGAATAGATACTTCTGCCAATGTTTCTGTCATTTTCGTATTTGGCTACCTGTGCTGGGGCAAGGCCCTCAACCTCATGAGCCCAATCGTGTGCACCGGGGCCAAGTCCCACTAGCAGCGTTGAGCTACCTCAACTCCTGAATCTGGACGTGTTTGTGGAGACGTGCATTTCAGGAAACTCAACACCATTTCTGCGCACCTCCGCAAAACGTCCAAATTCAGGCGTTGAGGTAGCTCAACGCTCCTAGTGGGACTTGCCCCCCGGTGTCCTGTTTTTTTTTGTTTTTTTTTTTTTTTTTTTTTTTTTTTGTGCACTGTTTTCTGACATAACATATAATACATATAATAATATGGAAACAAAATAGGAATCCTTCTTAAATTTGGCCATCTTTCTGAGCTTCAAGTTTTACCTGTTTTTGAGAAGTTCTTTGGGCCTCGCCACACCACTCTTGAAACCCGGTTTTCAAGAGTTGGAGCGGTCGCCACACAGCCACTTGAGAGTTGTGGCCCGAAAACTCTTTCGAGAGTTGTCAGAACCTCGTTTCGAGAGTAGCTCTCGAAACTCCTAAACGTCCGGCGCTTTTCAAGCCTCCTCCGGAGGGCACTCGAAGGACTCTATTTTCGAGAGCTGTCGGGCCGTTATCCTGACTCCATTCGGAAAAAAACAAAGCTGCACGACTGTCGTTTTCCATCGTTTGTCCAACACCATCACGCTTTCGAGAGTGCTGTGTGGCAAGGGGCCCGAAACTCTTGAAAACCCAACTCTTGAGAACGTCTGACAGCTCTTGAAAAATTTCCCCGTTTCAAGAGTGGTGTGGCGAGGCGCTTTTTCACCCCTTCGAGAGAAGAGTGGTTGGGACGCTGGACCCGGTTTCCAGCATGGTTCCCTTGTGACTTCCGGGTGGAATTGTGAGGTCCCCGGCCTCGACCACAGTTATTTCTTTGAATATAAAGTGACAACTTCTCAAAAAAAGAAAAAAAAAGAAAAAAAAAGGAATTCTGTCAATATAAAGTGACAACTTCTCAAAAAAAGAAAAAAAAAGAAAAAAAAAGGAATTCTGTACTGACAGAAAAAAGTGACCGCTTGTTTCTTTTTTGTGGTTTTGATTCGTTTTCTTTGGGAGTTCCTTTTCGCACATGGTCGGTGGAATTTAGGTCATTGAAATAGGGTTCACATGACTATTGTGATTAGAGTTTTTGGTGATGAACTTCAGATTTTGCTGATAAATTTCGTTGATTTTTCAGTGGTAGGGGCTGTGGAGTTGGCTATGGAGTTGGCTGCAGGGTGAAATCTATGGAGTGGTACCCTTGATGTGCTTCGCTGCTGATGCTTTGGCCGCCGAGGCCCCTCCCTAATTTTGTGAGGTACGCCGGGCCCAGTTCCCGGCTTAAAAGGGGAAAAAAAAAAAAAAAACAGGATGACGACGCTGCCAGCTTCCGACCAGAACCTGCCGAGGCAGTGTGAGTGCTACTGGCAGCCCCGAAGCACTGCAAGCCCACTGAAATCGGGTTGTGCTTTTAGCCACAGTGTCCCTTCAGCATCCGCAGCCCCCGAAGCACTCCTCCGAAGCCCACTGAAATCGGCTCGGATTGGGGCGGCGATGTCCCACTAGCAGAGAGGATTGGATTAAGCTCCTGCATCTGGACGTGGGTTTTGAGAAGAGATGCAGAAACGCAGTTGAATGTCCATTTTCTGCATCTTTCCAATGCATTCGTCTAGATTCAGGCGCTCAATCCAATTCTCTTTGCTAGTGGGACCTAGGCCCGGGGCGGAAAACCTACCGCGGGAGCGCCGGCACTAATCAACCTCGAGTCAGGCGCTACTTCAGGCGCCTGGCGTGAATTTGGTCTAGTCCGCACGCGCTGCCGTGAACCGATGCCTCCTCTGACCATGGCAAGGAGGCAGGCGCACAGCTGATTTTTTTTATTTTATTTTTTTAATATCAATGTCATTACAAAATGAGGACGAGGCCAGGGACCTCACAATTCAACCCGGAGTTATCCCGGCAACGTCAGCCGGCTTAGCTTATAGTAGACAAGAATCGGTGTAGCAGGATAACAGAGAACCCATGCCAATTCTCAGAGATAACATGTGATAAGCTCAGATCCGTACCGCGCGGCTTGCCGTATCCTTGAGGGAAAATCCCGCGGAAGCCCCGAAGTACGGACGCCGATAGAAAGGGGGGGTTCTTTCTTTTTGCTTTTGTTTTCTTTTTGAAACGGCCTTTTTCATTTTGTTTGGTTAATAACTCCCGCGGGCAAATAGCGGCCGCGGTATGATAATAAAGAAACAGGTGCGGTTGGGACTTTTTGAATTTTTGTGCGCGCGCCCAAGCTCCGATTTCTTCGCGCGTCTCGCATCCCCGTTTCTTGCTTTGCATCCTCGCGCCATCTTCCCTTCTTGCTGCGCGCGTTTTCCCCATGCCGGACTCTTCCTCTTCCCCTACGCCCGGCTTGATCCTTACCCTGTCTTCCTCCACGAAGTGATTGGCTGCGTAGTTGGGATGCTCGGATCAGTGTGGAAAGCGGGAAGCCGCGCACCACTTGAACGAACACCCCAATCACGTAGCCATGCAATCCCGCGGGTCGAACCCTCTAACTCCCCACCTCTCTCTCCTGTCCTACTCATCTACACCCTGCGCTGCCCGCACCTCGCGCTATTAACCCGCCGCCTCCTGCGCTATCCTTCTCTTTGATCTCGGCTGCAATGCTGCGCGAGCTATGCGCGAGAGTCCGCGGCGCCGAACAGGCTCGACGAGCCCAAGGACGGGTGGAGTGACGACGTGGGGTGGACCCCGCGGTAGTCTCGGGGCGAAGCAGTCGGAGGGACTGATCAGTGGTGGGGATTGGACGCCGGCCGCGGCGGGGCCTCTTGGGGAGTTTTGAAGGCAGCGCCTGGGGGCGGCAGTTAATTGAATTTTTTGTGTACAAGAAGGACTCGCTTCTATCTCCATTGCTGCTTTGTCTATGCATGTCGTGTGTGTGAAGCCCCGAGTGAAGGGTGCTGGTTATGCGCATGAGCGACGTCAAAGGTCCATGGATGATTAGATGTCCTGTCAAGGGCTGCTGATTGCGTGCATGTATGCGTGTATGTACTTGTCCGGGCGGGGATGAGGAAACTGAACTAGGGGACCGTCTGCTTAGGAGTATGAGTGTGTTGATCCGGTTGTTCCCCTCCCCTCCGTGGTCTTTCCTGCGCTCTCGCGCGGTCTCGGCGTAATTCACTCTCTCACTCTCTCTCTCCTTTTTTCCCTTACTTGATCGCCTACCTCGGAACTGAAAGTCATCGCTTTTAGAGCTTATCGTCCCCGTACCGGTGACGTCGACCGCCTGCGTCCGCGCGGACGGTCGACGCCCCCGCCAAGGGGAGAAAGCTTGGATTTCGTCATCTTCCCCCTACGCACCCCCGTTTTTAAGAGAGAAAAGTTGCGAAGATTGTTGTATGGATTCGGTGTTGGCTCGGATGACCGGGAACGAGGGATCTTGCCCGTGTTCATCACGTACCTCCGATCGTCTCATTTCGCTACCGACCTTCCCCATCACAGATGACGACAGCGTCTACTGCAATGCGGATGTACGGCGCACGCTGAGGCGGACGGAGCAAGTGTGTTGGAAAGACCCGCCGCGGGCCTGTGAGATAAGGGGGAACGGGTTTGTGTTGATTGATCGCTTTGATTCCCCGACTCTGATATTGCCTTATACGGGCTTAACAGTGTTGCCCTGGTCGGCCGCTCACGACGCGTGGCGACCGCAGTTTGATTGTCGCTGGTGTCGCCAGGGGGACTCGTGCTCGTGGCGGCGACTGGTCCTAGGTTAGGAGGGAGCGATACGTCTCCCCGAACTTTATCGTAGTGCAGGGGCGCTGCCCGCGCAATTTCGAATTCAGATGCCGGCGAGTCCTCCCGCCACTTCACCTTCCCAGAAACTTTCGCTCGGACTCTGTGAGTCCGACGCCGAGGCTTGATGGCCTCGAACCAACCACCTCTACAGCAAAAGACCCGACGGTTCAGACACTTTGTGAAGTCGATGATGAGGCCTGAAGGCTTCGAACCCACCACCTATCCCCCAAACCCCTGACGGTCGAAGTTTTGTCTTCCGCCGCCATGGCCCCCTCCCCTTGATGCCTTTTTCCGTCCCGATGCACGACGACAATTCATTTTCACAGAAATTCTTCTGATTTTATCGTTTCGGAGTAATCCACCCCCCATGGGACTTCGTGACGATAGTTCGACTCCGAGAAAAACCTCGGCCACGAAACGAGAGCCTCCCGTTCCGTCCGGGAGACTCAACCCTTGCGGCCAAAAATCCTCGGCCACGCCCCTCCTAGTACTCTGATCGGCGACCCCGTACGGGAAGCCGCGAGGGGGCGTGAGGTTGGTATTAGAGCTAATTCGTTTCGACTCCGAGGTTTTCCTAGGACGATTGCCCTGTTTTAAAGTTTCTCCTTTTTCGTTTTGATCTTTTTACTGGAATTTTCGAATTTTTGAGTAGTCTGGCTCCCCGTCGACGGAGGCCCGCGAATAGCAATCAGAACCGAGCGAGGGGCCGGGCTCGAGACCAGGCTCCCGCGATGGTGGAACCCGGAATCATGGGTGCAAACGACGGCGACAACCACGCGGGGATGGCCAATCATCCCCTGTACTTTGTACCTCCTCCCTCCGAAGTTCCCATTTTTTCTGAGGATGACACCGATGCTCGCACTTGGCTAGCGGCCTTGAAAGCCCAGGGCTGGTCGGACCAGTTGCTCCGCGAATGAATCCCCGGAAGGTTAGCCGGAACCGCTTTTGAGTGGTACGGACAAAACCCCTTCACTAATTGGGCAGCCTTCCATAGGAAATTTCTCGATGGATTTGATCACATCGCACCAGGTCAATGCCTCCGTTTAATCAAGGAATACACACTGCAGCCTCGGGAGACCTTGGCAAGATATGCTGAACGTTTTACGTACCTTGCCGAACGCTCCAAGGTGGATGAGAAAATGGTACGGACTGATTTCGCCAGAGGACTCCCAGGTTCTCGTCTGCGGAAAAAGATCCGCAAGAAATGCAACCCTATAGAACATACCCTGACGGAGCTAATTCAGTACGCAATAAGTACGGGAAGGAAAATTACGATGTGGGCCTGGACTCAGAATCCGACGAAGATGACCCTTCGGGCGTTAGACGCAATAGCTACTCCGCTACGGCACCTATGTTCGAAGATCGGTTCGGGTTGGGTCTGACAAAAAAAGGTTCGGATCGGAAGGCTTCCTCCTCTGCTTCGGCCTCCCGTCGCCCTAGTCAAGGGCAAGGAGGCCGGGGCGAGGAAGAAGTATCCATGAAAGAGGTTGCGGCCCAACTAGTTACGGTAGTAGCCACGTTGACGGAGTTTGTGCAAGGTCTGCAACGGCAACGCATAGCCGCCCGACAACGGCAACAGGCGGCTATGGCTGCAGGAGCCCCTATGATAAGACCGGCCGTGGTCGGGGCTGTCCCACCCCAACGCTGTTATAACTGTAATCAGCCAGGCCACCTTGCGAAAGATTGCTTGAAACCCCGAACTCATGGCGGTCCTACCGGACCTTCCCAAATCCCACTGGCTGCTCCCACCGCTGCAGGACAGGGGAGGGTAGCCACGGTAATGGACACAGGAACGACGGAGATGGTGACCCCTGCGGCCATTGAGATAGGACCCGATGAGTATATGGCAGCAGCGATGTTCGAACCCGGGACCATCAGAGTGAAACGTCACGTCCAACGGATTACCGAGGAAAGCGACCTCGGGCCGTGGCGACCAGGGTTCGAAGATCTAAAGGTTCCTGGTCCTGAATACAAGGATGGCCATATCGACGTATTGGATGCCTTGAAGGCTCTGGATCTTCGGATCCCCGTCCCTATTCCATATTTGCTAACCATTTCTGAAGCGGCTAACAAAAAGTTGATCGAACGGTGCCTCAAAAACAGGCGTCGATTCGAGGAAAGTCGAAAGGGCAAAAAGCCGGTCCTACGGGACCCACCCGCCAACAAGGAACCACAGCCCTCGACCTCAGAGGTGCATGAAGCCAACCGGATAGGGATGATCCAGACCGTAGATTCCGCCTCGGAAAAACCGGAGGTATTCCTCCGGGCCTATCCTATAACCTGGAAAAGCGTAGAGTGTGATTGTGAGGTCTGGGGAAACCCCTCGGCCGCCATCCTAGACTCGGGATCATCGGTGGTTGCCATTTCTTGGAGACTATCGAAACAGTTGGGAAGGGAAGGACAGGTTCAGCCCCTCCGACCGGATGAACTGTATATATCCGCTACGGAATATAGTATTCATTGTAAAGGGCGAATAACGAACGTGCCCATAAGGGTGGGGCGGGTGCATTGTTTGTGTGACGTGATCGTGCTGGATGGACAGGCGTATGATGTTCTGCTAGGCATTCCGTGGCAGATGGCGGTCAGAGCGCGAATGCACTTTGACAGCTGTAAGGTGGTGCTCTCATCGGCCCACCCCAAACCTCAGACGATACCAATGAGACTGGCTGTGCGCATGCGCACCCAGCCGGCGCCTCGCCTCACCACGAACGCCCATCAAATCAACATGATCCGATGCCTGTCATCAGACGAAAACGAACCCTTGACGGGAACCGACGAGACTGAGGTGCCCGACCGATATCTGATCCGAGTTCACGATCAGTGGCGCCATTCTTGGCGGCGAGAACCACTAGAAATAGTTCGGGGCGAGTCCAATTGGTCGCACGCATTCTCCTCCGTGGTGCAGGGGGAACCCCTGCTGAGGGTGTCCCGGATAGCTGACTTTTCGGAATCCCCTGCGTCCTTATATCTTAGAACGGACCCCCTACCTGAAAGATTTACCGAGCTAAGGGGGCTGTGCGATTTATCTTTTTGACCTCCACGGCCCCTACTCACAAATGAAAAAGCCGCGATACTCTTGAAAGAGGGGGTGTCATTTCAACCCCGGACCAGGGAATATCAATGGGGACCGAGGGAACTGGTGCAGGCCTTTTCGGTAGAACCCTCGGCCGAACCCGAACTGGACGGTGACAGTGACATGGAAAGCGAGCCGATGAGTTCGGCGGACAGTCAACTCATTGCGACTGTCCTTTCAGCGAAAACCGACAACTATTTGTTTGGGGCCTCGCCCGATGCTAGCACAGCGGTCCCCACGATTACGACGATGGTCTCCCTTCCTGGGGAAACAGTGGAAGTTCAGTTACCAACCCGTGTTCCGGATGAATACAAACGCCTCCTCCTGGCGGTTATACGGGCCTATCCTGAGGCTGTCAGCATTCAGGACCACGACATAGGGCTAACCCCTTTGATACAGCATGCGATTGATACCGGGGATCACATCCCGATACATTGCCGACCGTACCGATATTCCCTTAAAGAAAGACAGCTAGCTTTGGAAAGGGTACGGGAATTCGAGCGGTTGGGATGGGTCGAACCATCGCTGGGACCGTGGTCTTTTCCCGTGGTCCTCGTGCCAAAACGAAATGGTTCGGTCCGGGTATGTATCGACTACCGGAAATTGAACGCCATCACTACCAAAGATGTGTATCCCTTGCCGCGAATTGATGATTTGTTAGATGCTATCAGGGCCGCTCGAGTCTTTTCTAAGTTTGATATCCGACACGGTTTTCACCACTTCGCAGTCCGACCGGAGGACCGACCCAAAACCGCTTTTGTCCTATTCGAGGGCACGTGGCAATGGGTCCGGTGTCCCATGGGAATTTGCAACGCCCCGGCAACGTTTCAGCGGGCCATGAATATGGCCTTCGCTGAGTTCGTTAACAAAACCCAACTAACCCAACCGCTGATCAATTTCTGCGTGATTGTGTATATGGATGATATTTTGGTCTTTTCAAAAACACACGAGTACCACGTGGAACACATCGAGTGGGTTTTGCATGCACTGAAAGATGCCGGGTTCAAAGTGGCCTTGGAGAAAAGCAAGTTCTTCTTGTTGGAGATTTCATTCTTGGGGTATATCGTCACGGTCGACGGACTTAAACCGGATCCGAGAAAGGTGGCAGCAGTTCAAGACGCCTCGGCGCCGGTCACACTCACCCAGGTTCGGGCTTTTCTAGGGCTGGCATCCTATTACCGACGCTTCATCAAGGGGTTCGTCGGTATAGCGAAGCCCCTCACGAACCTATTGAAGAAAGAGGAACAGCTGATCTGGACGCCGGAATGCGAAGCGGCGTTTCAGGCATTGAAGGAGGCTCTGACATCTGCTCCTGTGTTGGCGCTTCCCGACCCGACAAGACCATTCGCACTGTACACAGACTGGCAGCCTCAGGCGATATCGACGGTGCTGACTCGGCACGGGAA
Source organism: Chara braunii (assembly GCA_003427395.1). Lineage (NCBI taxonomy): Eukaryota > Viridiplantae > Streptophyta > Charophyceae > Charales > Characeae > Chara > Chara braunii. The sequence continues at coordinate 796,596 of BFEA01000475.1, forward strand.
GCACGGAAGGGAGCACGTCATTGAGTATGCGTTCAAGACGTTGTCGGGCGCAATCGATCCGGCACCGCACGGGGGCAGCGCGGGACCCTCCCGACCGCGTCACGCAGGAGTTGGTTTTCAATCCTTCGCCGCAAAAAAAAAAAAAA
>BFEA01000475.1:800041-813800 GCA_003427395.1 Chara braunii
TCCCCAAAACATTACAACGGGCTAACTTCGATGTGCCCACGAAAACTACTTGCCGCTGTTTTTCGAGCAATCCCGCAAATACAACGTATCCTCACTTCGGCCCACGTCTCCGAATGGGATGCGGTAAAAAAAAAAAAAATAAAATAAAAAATATATCGGAACAGCGGGGCTGCCGGCGCCTCGTCAGCCCCGCGGATCGGGCCCGCCGCCGCGTCCGTAAACAAACTGAGGGGGATCGCCTCGCAGGCCCTCAAACCCTCAGGCTTTCGCCTTACGCTACTCCGCTGCTGCCGCGCCGACGCCCGCTGGCCTCGATTCCCGAACCTCCGTAGTGTCAGCCCAATGCCGTAACCTATAGGGTTATGCCCAAACCTAAGACCAGCACCCATAGGGTACCATACAAGGCAGTGCGGCGCGATGCTTTGGGCCAACAAACYGGCTGTGTGGCTCCCAGCGCCCGCGCCGGCTTGCTTATACCGTGTCATAATCRCCCCGCGCGCCATCCTACGATACCCTGCTTACCGTACGAAGCCTCGCCGTTGCTGCCAACGCCGTTGTAGGGGCGGCTCTCCGCACGCGCGCTCGACTCGGTCAAATGTACCAATCAAWARGRAAWWWYCYTWWWTTCYTGCTTAATCAAAAATAAATAAAATAATAAAATAAATGTCACCAAGCAGAATGACTRAGGTCCGGGTCGGCTTCAYGATCAACAACAGAAAAGAATCACGCGCKCCTTAAGCYTGCGCGCCCACGCACTCACTATTGYGGTCAACCAYCCWGTCAAAGCAATTACTGACGCAGTCGCGCTTAGCGCGGTATACTTAAACTCTAGACCAAAACTATTTTCTGTCACTTGCAAAAACCAGGGCGGATACCCTTGTAAGGGTATTCGCACCGACAACGTTGAGCCAGGCGCAGGCTAATTACGAAGCATGCAAAGGTGAATGCCTGGCGGTGGTGTGGGGGATTCAACACTTTCGATCGTATCTGTACGGCCAGAAATTCGTGCTGGTAATGGATCATCATCCGCTGTTGTCCCTACGCAACAACATGGACTACACGGGGAGGCTGGGCAGGTGGGCGGTGCATCTGCAAGACTATGACTTCGACATCCGCCATCGCGCCAAGCGGCAGCATGGTAACGCCGATGGATTAACGCGCCTTCTAGCGCCCAACAAGTGTCCCGCCAACGAGCGACTCATTCCGCGGAAGCCAGAAGTCGTGGCGACGAAACCACACTACGGGGAGCTACACGTGTTGCGTAAGGACGACGCCTGAGTCCGGAATGGAGGTTTCATCGGAGATGGCCGACACTATCTCTCAGCCCTCATCCCACTCCCTCGCTTTCTCGTCTAGCCCCAACTTGTCCTCTGAAACACACCTAAGTCCCTGTTTCTTTTGTACCTTGCCTATGATTCCGGACCAAGAAGGGTCACATCCGGGAGGGCCCAGTTTTCTTTTATGGGTACAATATAGTCAGTGTCATACGGTCAAGTCTCACGGACAGTGCGTTAGATACCGAAGTGAAAAGACGTGGGTCTGTCCCAACTGGAGAACGGACCAAGTCCCTACCGAGAAGCGGTATCTGGACGCTAGAAGAACCGACGGATTTGCGTCGAGTGCCCGCCGGGCAAAAGCCTGGACGGACCCTCTGTTGCTACGAGGACTGTCAGGCGACTCGCTGTCAGAACTTAACAAAGCCGAACGACGAAGAGTCACGGAGCGGGCGCAAGACTATCGCTGGCAGGGCCGGATGTTACAAAAACGGAAGGTGGATGACGACAGAGAGTCTAGCTGGTTGACGGTTCCACATCCTCTTGCTAGGTTTGATTGGACACGAGCCGCTCATGAGGAGGATGCGGTCCATTTCGCGGTCAAGTACATGGAAAAAGCCATCGAAAAGAACGGATGGTACTGGTCGGGAATTCGGGAAGATGTGAAATACATCGTTCAAAATTGCCCGGCCTGCGCGGCGGACAAGGCGCCGGTACAGATGCCTCGGATGATGGTGCCCACTCGTGTAGAGCGCCCCTTTCAGAGGGTTAGCATCTATACGACGGACATCAACGTTCCGAGAGGGCCCATCGATCAGGGAGAACTCAATGTTCTTTTCGTGGCTGTCGATCATTTTTCAAAATGGATCGAGGCGTGCCCTTTGACCAGCCGCAATTCGCAGGAAGTAGCCTGGTACGTAAATCGATTTTTATGCATGCATCTAGACGTAGAAGAGGTACACATGGACAATGGGTCGGAATTTCAGGGCGAAGTAGAACGACACCTAGTCAGGGCAGGCGTTAAGATTATCTAATCGCCGGGGCATTGACCTCAAGCCAACGGCCTGGTAGAAAATGCCAACCGACTAATTAAGACGACCCTTAGACGGAATATCACTGCGGGAGACACCTGACCCTGGCCGGTCATTGTCGATCACATTTTGGCCGTTTATCGGGCTACCCCACACGGTAGTACTGGGGTGTCCCCCTTTCAACTGAGAACCATTAGTGTCCCTCGGGTGCAATTGTCCCCCTTAGTAGGTACGGAAGTTAGAGCAACACGGGCCTAGAATCGAGACAAGGCCCGCCACTACCTAGACTTAATGGCTAGGGCCTATCCCCCATTAGCCCGCCGTCGACAGCGGGCCGTAGATCGGACGCATCAACGTCAGATCCGGGATTACGAGAACCGACACGCGTCGGCGGGACCACTGCCCCGCTATAAAGTTGGAGACTTGGTACAGGTACGGAAATCTGCGCGCTCCTCCAAGATCCACCCGTGCTACACAGGCATTTACGAGGTCACGGAAGTTGGTGCACAGGGACAGCACTCCGTAAAGATGATTCCCCGTCACAACTCCCAGGCCCGACCGCTGACACGGCACGCTGCCGCGCTCCGGCCCTTCCAACCATCGCTAGGTCCCCTACGGACCCCCGCTCTTGCGCGATCACCTTCTCCTTCTTCATCCTCCTCCTCTTCTCGATTTGCCTCGTCCATTAATGCTAAGAGTGTCGGGGAGCAGGATGAACCATCGCCATCCGGAGCATGAGCCCCTCGAGCACTTCCAAACGCCGCTTGCAGATCGCTTGTTGCGGCATCGATTTACTGAGGAGAGGCAGTTGCGGTACGACGTCCAACAGGTGAACGTGCCAGCGCCCGGGGTTGCTGACTTGGCGGCATACTCGTTGCTTTGCGATCGGCTGACGTATGCGGGGGTGTACGAGGACGTGACGCAGTTGCCCGACCGGGAGACGACCCGAGTATTCATTGAGTTCCGTGCGCTCCAGGTGGCACCCAATTTCGTGCACAGCGTCGCCACCTTCATCGGAGACTTGACGATCCTCCCGCAGGAGAATCGGGAGCCGGCGCACAGCTTTGTGCGCGAGTACGCGGTAGAAGCGGTCAGATCAGTGGCCAGAGTGCAAGGACGGAGCGGGCACCGATTCACAACCCACGAAGTCCTGCTGCGTAGGGCCGAGGACGGGCCGATTGCGCTGATGCCGCAGCTCCCCGCGCTTCTCCCTCCTGCTGCTCCTCTTAATCTCCAAGTTATTCCCCCTGTCCCGTACTAAATGCCTCCTTTCTTCTCCTAGCCACCCTCCCCTACCAGCTAACGGCGGGCCCTTACCCCATGCGCGAGTTCTCGGAGTACCTGGTGGAGCTAACTGACGTGGAGCCGCTGCCCTTCGCCGACGAGGACGCGTGGGAGTTGCACCGTGCGCTGTACAAGTCGGTGGCGCTGGGGATGTTCCGGTTCTTCGTGGATCACGAAGACCACACTACCGGTGAGCACTTCGTCGTTTACTACGTCATCACGCGACCCAAGCCAGCGGAGAAGGAAGGGACGGTAGCGCTGTACCCATTCGCCCAGCTCCAGACAATCGATCCGGGATTTTTGAAGCTCATACATCTTGAGCTCCTCTCCATCGCGCAAGTGATCGCGAGCGAGGAGGAGGAGATCCAACTACGATTGCGGACGGCGATGGCCCCGCGGAGAACGTACAACGAGGTCGTCATCCCGGATTACATTGCGCAGCGGTCGGAGAGATTGGAGGACTTCCCGAAGGAAAGGCCGTTGCGTCCTCCCTCATCGTACTCTCGGCCAGCGCCACTAAAGGCCCCCAAGAAGACGCCGAAGAGAAAGAGACGCCACCCGTCGCCAGAAGCGCAAGGCAGCAGGATCGGCGGCGGCGAGGAGGTGATTCAGCCCGCGCGCGCGGCGACGCTCGTTAAGGAGACTATCGTGCCATCGCCGCCCATTCCGCGTGTGCCCGACCTCAATCCTGATGGAGACGGGCCATCATCAACAGCAGCAGCCCGAGGAGGAAGCCGAATGGGATTTCCGGATCCCATATCCAGACCCCCCGTCCTCGCGGGACCTCTCCGTTCCCGCCAACCACCCCGGGATGCCCCGGTTATTGACCTTAGTAGTTCATCCGAGCCGAACCGTCCATCCGACCGAGGTGGACTTCATGGTGGAGCCCGCCACCATTAGGCTAAAGGCCATCGCGGGGGTGCCGCGCCCTGATCCGACGTGGGAGCCATATCTGACACCCCCTTTTCAAGGGTGTATTGCGGCGCGATTGGCCGGGACGCTCATCTACGAAACTGGGCAGCGTCCCAATGCTGTGTACCACTTCCTGGTCTTCGTGGCGCAGAAGCAGGAGCGGCGGCCTTATACGGAGACACATGTGGTGATGACAGGTCGAGGGCCCCGATCGGTGCGCAAGCAGGTGGTGCGGGCGGTGGCGGATCTGGTGCCACGTGTCCTCTCTCATGTGGCGGGGGCTTTCCTTTACCCCTCCTTCGTCCAACATCATTTCTGTGAGGAAGATGCGCCGACGACTCTTGCGGCAACGACCGTCTTTTTTCCACGTATTCCGCCCCCTCTCAATCCCGACATAAATCACTTCATCTGATCAACTTCGTCTACCTCTCCCCCTTCCTCTCCTTCTCCTTCTCTTCTTCTTCCTCTTCTCTTCTGGATCTTAAGCTCGCACGACAATACGCGCTGTATATACAAAAAATAATAATAATAATAATAATAATAATAATAATAATAATAATAATTAAAAAATAAAAATAAATAAATAAAAATTCTCGATCGGGCCAGCTGACGATGAAGGGGTCGCCCGATCGAATGTACACTATGGGAGGAGGCGAAGAAAGATGAGGGATGCATCCACGTAGATTAGGAGGATAATCGGGCCAGCTGACGATGAAGTGGCCGCCCGATCATCCAAGATATGATGACGTCAGCAGTCAGGAGACTGCTAATTTTTCGGAACCCCCTGCGTATCACAGATGTGATAAGCTCAGACCCGTACCGCGCGGCTTGCCGTATCCTTCAGGGAAAACCCCGCGGAAGCCCCGAAGTACGGACGCAGATAGAAAGGGGGGGTTCTTTCTTTTTGCTTTTGTTTTCTTTTTGAAACGGCATTTTTCATTTTGTTTGGTTAATAACTCCCGCGGGCGAATAGCGGCCGCGGTATGAAATCAAGAAACGGGTGCGGTTGGGACTTTTTGAATTTTTGCGCGCACGCCCAAACTCCGATTTCTTCGCGCGTCTTGCATCCCCGTTTCTTAACTTGCATCTGCGCGCCATCTTCCCTTTTTGCTGCGCACGTTTTCCCCATGCCGGACTCTTCGTCTTCCCCTACGCCCCTCTTGATCCTTACCCTGTCTTCCTCCGCGAAGTGATTGGCTGCGTAGTTGGGATGCTCGGATCAGTGTGGAAAGCGGGAAACCGCACACCACTTAAACGAACACCCCAATCACGTAGCCATGCAATCCCGCGGGTCGAACCCTCTAACTCCCCACCTCTCTCTCCTGTCCTGCTCATCTACACCCTGCGCTGACCGCACCTCGCGCTATTAACCCGCTGCCTCCCACGCTATAAATTTGCTCAACCCTCTCCTCTCCTTCTCTTTGATCTCAGCTGCAATGCTGCGCGAGCTATGCGCAAGAGTCCGAGGTGCCGAATAGGCTCGACGAGCCCAAGGACGGGCGGAGTGACGATATGGGGTGGACCCCGCGGTAGTCTCGGGGCGAAGCAGTCGGAGGGACTGAGCAGTGGTGGGGATTGGACGCCGGCCGCGGCCGGCCTTGTGGCTAGGGTGGTCGGTGGTCTTGGGGAGTTTTGAAGGCTGCACCTAGGGGCGGCAGTTAATTAAATTTTTTGTGTACAAGAAGGACTCGCTTCTATCTCCATTGCTTCTTTGTCTATGCATGTCGTGTGTGTGGAGCCCCTAGTGAAGGGTGCTGGTTATGCGCATGAGCGACGTCAAAGGTCCATGGATGATTAGATGTCCTGTCAAGGGCTGCTGATTGCGTGCATGTATGCGTGTATGTACTTGTCCGGGCGGGGATGAGGAAACTGAACTAGGGGACCGTCTGCTTAGGAGTATGAGTGTGTTGATCCGGTTGTTCCCCTCCCCTCCGTGGTCTTTCCTGCGCTCTCGCGCGGTCTCGGCGTAATTCACTCTCTCACTCTCTCTCTCCYTTTTTCCCTTMCTYGATCGCCTWCCTCGGAACTGAMAGTCATCGCTTTTAGAGCTTATCGTCCCCGTACCGGTGACGTCGACCGCCTGCGTCCGCGCGGACGGTCGACGCCCCCGCCAAGGGGAGAAAGCTTGGATTTCGTCATCTTCCCCCTACGCACCCCCTTTTTTGAGAGAGAAAAGTTGCGACAATTGTTGTGTGGATTCGGTGTTGGCTCGGATGACCGGGAACGAGGGATCTTGCCCGTGTTCATCACGTACCTCCGATCGTCTCATTTCGCTACCGACCTTCCCCATCACAGATGACGACAGCGTCTACTGCGATGCGGACGTACGGCGCACGCTGAGGCGGATGGAGCAAGTGTGTTGGCAAGACCCGCTGTGGGCCTGTGGGATAAGGGGGAACGGGTTTGTGTTGATTGATCGCTTTGATTCCCCGACTCTGATATTGCCTTATACGGGCTTAACGGTGTTGCCCTGGTCGGCCGCTCACGACGCGTGGCGACCGCAGTTTGATTGTCGCTGGTGTCGCCAGGGGGACTCGTGCTCGTGGCGACGACTGGTCCTAGGTTTCGAGGGAGCGACACGTTTCCCCGAACTTTCCTGTAGTGTGGGGGCGCTGCCCACGCAATTTCGAATTCAGATGCCGGCGAGTGCTCCCGCCGCTTTACCCTCCCGGAAACTTTCGCGCGAACTCTATGAGTCCGACGCCGAGGCTTGATGGCCTCGAACCAACCACCTCTACAGCAAAAGACCCGAGGGTTCAGACACTTTGTGAAGTCGATGATGAGGCCTGAAGGCTTCGAACCCACCACCTATCCCCCAAACCCCTGACGGTCGAAGTTTTGTCTGGCATCTTCGATGGGCTGGCATCCTTCCGCTCAGCCCACATCTAGGCCTGGACCACAAAACATGCGGGATAATACTTACTAAGCGAAAAAGACCGGATCAAGGACCCGGTTTTTCAAGTTAAATACCTCACTTCTACTCGACCACCTGTTCAAACAGATGATCCAGTACAAGTGGCCGTTCTGGCGCCAACAGAAAGGTCATTTTGACTCGTTCTCTACGTGGTTCAACAATGGTCTGATCTTCCTAGCTAAGAAATGCAAAGATTTCTCTAAAGCAAAAGCGACTCTAAGACACCAACAAGAATTTACTATTCATCATAAACTGCTAAGCCTGGAACACCAGACAGATTCACATCTTCTCATCGTACACATCCAGGAAGTGAAGGTCAAACTTCTTCAATATGCACAACATAGATGGCAGGGCATCAAAATACGAGGGAAATGTCAAAGTTCACTCAGGAAGCCACAATGGATACCCATTTCATTAGCATGGCGACTGTCCGCGCGAGCTCTACGATAATTGAGGCATTGTACGACCCGGACAGAGGGGACAAAATCATAGCACTGAATAGTGCACACTGCACCCTAATCACACGTAGTTTTTTCAAACAACTCTATAAATCCCAAGTCTCGGTCCCGCGGGGAAAGGCATAGACGTGAGACCTGGAAAAATTCCTAGCGCCCATGGACAAACGTCTCTCCCCCATGCAGCAGGAGTACCTGGAACGTCCCCTGACAAAGGAGGTGATATGGGCAACACTCCTTCAGATGAGAGAAGAAAAAACACCAGGCATAGATGGTTTCCGTAAAGAGTTTTGGGAAACATTGTGCTCATAATTGAGCACGGACCTTTGGGCGTTCTATCAGCAAGTCTGGGAGGACGAGGAAATGGGGGAAGTAGTGGGGAAAAGAGTGCTGACTCTGCTGTATAAAAAAGGGGATAAAATGAACATCAGGAATTATAGACCAATTACTCTCCTTAAAGTCGTTTACAAAATCGTCTCCAAAGCCTTGGCAAACCGTATGGCGGAGATCCTTACAGATGTGATCCACCCAACTCAGACGGTATTCATGGCTGGTCGGAACATACAAGAGAATATCCTGTTGATAAATGAAATTGTCTATCTAGGCGACGAAACCAGGCAAATGCTGCGATCGTCTTCATTGATTTTGAGAAGGCATACGATCACATTCATTGGATCTTTCTAGATAAATGTTTGGAAAAAATGAACTTCGGGTTGACTTTTAGACGATGGGTATGCATCCTACACAAAGACGTCACCACCTGTGTACAGGTAAATGGATCGGTGACACCTCCCTTTGAGCTCCAGCGATCAGTAAGGCAAGGAGACCCCATCGCCCCTTATTTCTTCCTGGTTATCATGGAGGCCCTTTCGACTAACTTAAGACACAACAAGATCTAACCCGAATCAGGATTCCCAACATCCCGGAGGAAGCGGTTCCCATGTGTTGCCTGTTTGCAGACGATCTTACTATTATGGTTGAAGCCAATGCACAAAACATGGAAGAGATTTAGGCCCTCATGAACCGCTTCGGTCGCGTGTCAGACATGACGGTCAATTGGGGGCAAAAAATTGTGGGCTGGTGGCTGCACCGTCAGGGGGGCAGACCGCCAGAAAACGCGTGCATCATTTGGCTTCCCCCGGATGGCCTCCTCAGAATCTTAGGAGCGTCGCTCACAGCAAAAGGGAAACCCGTCACGAATGATGTATGGCTGATTAGACCGGCACAGGCCAAGCTGCTGCGATGGAATCCCAAACACACTTCAAATTTTGGGCGGGCTCTTGTTATAAATAATGTCGTGTTTGCCATTCTCTGGTATCGAACCATTCTTTGGCCCATAAGCAAAGGTGGGCTTAAGACGCTCAAGCAACAGTTGGCGGCTTTCCTATGGAGAGGGGACAATAGTAATACCCATGTCATCAGTCGGGTGGCATGGGACTCGGTGGTTCAGCCTAAGGTAGGGGGAGGGCTTGGAATAGTGGACCCTCCCACACAGTTTCAGGCCCTGAGCGTCCACTGGATCCAACATATTATCTTTGAAACCTCCTCCCCCTGGGTTCCCCTGGCGCTAACGCAAATCGTGGCCTTGGCCCAGGAAGCCCCGCCAGAAATAGACCCTCTCGAATGGCTCGAGGACAGATACTGGAGACTCCCCAGGAAATACACGAATGGTGACCCAGTGGACGAACACTGGATACGCCTTCTGCGCACGTGGAGGAGACTCCCACTCCCCGACCGCCCCACCCCGGACAGATGGGAGGAGATAATCAGACAACTGCTGTTCGGCCTCGGTCAGGTAAGGAACAACTCGGACTCCCCCTGGAAAATTTGGGTGAAACACGGGGTGCTGAGGGTGGGGGACCTATGGGATGGGGAAAACGGAGAATGGAAAAGTGCAGCAAGAATGAAAAGTTGCTTGCGTTACTGCCACTCCCTCGAGTCTACAATGGAAGAACTTGTTGAAAGTTTTCCCATCCAATGGTACACCAGGCTTAAGAAAGGTCTAACATTGGAAGAAAATGATTGGGTGGGGCTACCTGGCCATGAATCACAAGTAGGCCTAGTGCACCTAGTAGATCAGGCACAAGTCCTGATTGAATGTTACCCTATTACATAATCAGGGCGGCTACAAGGGAATAGTCAACCTTTCATCTGGAAAAGGAAATCATAAGTCTATCGCATCAGGGTAATTGAAGAAGGGAAAGGTTGGAGAGCGTATCGTCCAATGACCCCGATTGAGAACCTCCCCCTTGATCCCCAAGAATGGAGATAGTCGTGGAAAGGCAAGGGAGGGCGGGGATGGAGGGAGGAAGGAACGGTCCAACTAGCCGCCCTTAAAACGAAGTCCGTCTACCGGATGCTCAGGCCCAAGCGCAGGCTAAGAGACGTGGTGGCGGACAGATGGCAACGCCATCTTAATGTAGACCACAACACACTCAAATTTATCCAATGGTTCAGTGAGTATCACAAAAGGCCAGCAAAAATCTCCGCTCTTCAATGGCAAATCACTCATCGTTGCCTGCCAACCAATAACTTGCTGATTGATCATACATAGCTCCAACAACAAGGAAGGGTGCTTCCTTGGTGTTGGGGCTGCCACCAAAATTTTCCCGGAAAAAAGCGCCCTGAGACGGTCGAGCACATTTTCCTACAATGCCCTGCAGCTGTCTTGCTATGGAGATGGTGGGATAGGATCTGGCGGCACATTGTCCCAGGCTCATTATGGCTTTGGGACAGGAGGGCAATTCTATTGGGACACTGCCCCCACTTTTGCGACAACACCTTTGTAGCAAATATGTTCTCCCTGGGCCGACGTACAGTTCTTTGGACCATATGGTGGCCAAGATGCATCCTGGAATTAGAGGGGGTCAGGGTAGAGGAGGGGGAGGTCACAGAACAGATACGACTGCTCTTCCAACATGAGATCATGGCACAATGGCACAACGTTAAGGAAAACCTGAGTCAGGTGCACAGCAGGGGTGACATTAAAAAAATTATCTCCCGATTCTGTGAAGGATGACTGAGGGGGAGAGGGAAGGCTGGGTCGCGAGGGTGGTTTGGACAGGAGACAGGTTGGACCATGGAGAAGGACAGAAGGGAGACCTGGAAAGGGACTACCAACTTTTCTTTAAAGATTGGACAAGGGTGGCTCCCAGAGAACAGTTGAGAGTTGCACAGGATTTCGGTGATCCCTTCCCTCCTCACCCGTTGGCCCTGGAGGAATATTTGGGGGCTTAGAGTCATCTAAATCACTTAAATACACGGCAAAACAGGTTGTATCGCAAGCCGGCCTGCCGGTGGCGTCAACTTTTTCAGGGCGCCACTCCCAAGAGGTTACCTCCAAAAATGAGAAAACATTTTTGTTGTATACGAGACTCCGTATGCCAGGAGGATAGCAGGTGGAAGGGCAGGAGCTAGGGGATGGAGGGAGTTCTCAGTGAAGTTTTTTTTGCAAGTATCCTTCAGTAATTCTTAGAAATTTCAGTATTCTTTTGTATTTCTAAAAAAAGATTTCAGCTGATTTTTGTTGCTTTCACTATTTTCACTGCAGCTTATTTCAGCCTGCTTTCTGTTGATTCAGCTTTTCTTAAACACATGTTATTGCAGAGTGCAAGACACAATAGGCGCCATGAGGAGAGTAGGAGGATGGCAGAGGCTAGGGGATGGAGGGAGACTCCACTGGTGCCCCCCTGTGGTCCCCCCCCCCATACTTGACTCTACTGTAGGTTAAGTATGAAAAAGTAGATTGGATATGGGACGCTGGACCCGGTTTCCAGCACATTGGCGTCACTCTCATTGATGTACTGTTTTGCAAAGATGTATTTAAGGGACGCTCGACCCAGTTTCCAGCAGGTGTTGCTCCCCACCAATCGATGGAGCGGCCCGCTAGGCAAAGCCTCAATCCCGGTGGTTCTCTTACCACCACCAGGATAGAGGTCTTGCACGAGTGAACGAGTTGACGAGGGAGTTTGCACACCCAGAGGCTCAAGACCGCCATTCACAGTTATACGAACAGCATATACAACCACAAGGGAAGCAATATCTCTCTGTAGACCGTTTTGGCTAAGATTAATCTTGAGGGACAACTTTGGATAGCTCCATGGTTATGCTACCACAGTCTTCCCCCGGTCATTATAGTTGAATTTAGACTGAAAGATGCACCAAATTCTGCTATAACGACCGTACGTTGTATTCGGAGGAAGAATTAAGCTCTGCAAGAAGGAGCAATTTTTAGGTCCTGGATAGTATTTTCCAATCAGGGAAGACTGGAAGCAATGGGTTTCAAATTTGGAGCTTAAAGTTTACTTTTTTTCAAAAGCATTTAAATAGGCAACTGCAAACTAGATTAGAGTGATGGTTGAGATTTTGCAGTGAGAGGATTCCTGGACTTGGTTCATATTTCCGGGTTGAATTGTGAGGTCCCCAGCCTCAAGCCTATGTTTCTTCATTCAATAAAGTTGATAAGTTTTCCTGAGGAAAAAAGAAAAAGAAAAAAAAAGAAAAAGAAGAAGGAAAAACACTCAGGGTAGACGAAAAACAGACCCAGGGGCCTGGACCCACTAGCAAGGTATTCTACCACACCGTTTAGGATTTCGATCACGTGTGGCATCGAGTGACTCAGTACGGCCGTCGAATAGATCGGTTCTCGACGGCCTGGTAGTTTCCGAGCGGGGACTGTAAAGATGCCCACCTCCCGTCCAATGAGATGCATCAAAAAAAAAAGAAAAAAAAGTTGGACTAACTTGGACTAACTTGGACATGATAGCTCATGGCTTTGCGTCGGCGGGAAGTCAGGATTTTATGGGCTTTAAAGTGGGGGGGTTGATTTCCCGACTTTTTTCTTTTTCTTTTTTGGCTCTGAGAAATAGAGCTTGAAATGTGAAATTCGAATATTGTGGAGCATCTGACAGGAACGCTTCCGCGTCTGTCGGATGGCCTGCTAAAGGCATCATGAGATACATCCCACGGAATGTCGGATGGCCTGCTAAAGGCATCATGAGATACATCCCGAGGAATGTATCCCAATACCCGTTACTTGTTCATCCTCGTGAATGTGTTCGTGGACATATTTTATTGCCACGGTACATCACTATGAAGACTTACGTGAAGGAGATCGTACCAACCCATGAATTCGGGTGCACATCTGTTCTTCATAGTTTTATGGGCTATTTCAATTCATTTTAAATCAGAAAACGATCCAATCGTGCAAATAAAAAATCACTTTGTATTTTTCGAAAAACCATAAAACTGTGTCACACATCGTAGAATACTTCGCTAGTGGGTCCAGGCCCCAGGACGAAAAAAAAAGAAAAAGAAAAGAAAGAAAGAAAGAAAGAAAGAAAGAAAGAAAAGTGTTCCACTTCGCCCACTCGCCGAGGTCGTGATTGCAGTTAAGATTCATCTAGGACATACATCATGATTAGGACTTTGTCTAGGATGCTCTGGGCCCATCAAATTCATCTCGCTCTGGCTGTGATTGCAGCCAGATACATTTAGGAAAGTACCTGTGCCAGGGCATACTCACATACACTAGGCTTCTTTTTCCTTATTTATGGTGTATTTCTGCTCATCTGCTCAGATTCATCCAGGTACGACCATATATGCAGTCAGATAAATCTGATGATCTGAGATACCAGGAAAAAAAAAGAAAAAAAAAGGGATAACTGCTCCTGGGTCACACTCTAAGTTCAAAATGGAAAAAAAAAACACTTAATGGTAACATCATCGTCCTCCAAGTTCAAAACGGCAAAAAAAACACTTAATGGCAACATCCTCGTCGTCCAAGTTCAAATCGGCAAAAAAAACATCACTTTTTTTTTCTATTTTTCTTTTTTAATCAAACAACGGTTGTTTTTTTTTTTGTCTTTTTTTTTTTTGTTTTTTGGTCGC
>BFEA01000475.1:813895-832714 GCA_003427395.1 Chara braunii
TTTTTTTTTTTTTTTTCATCTGTCGTAGAACGAAAAAAAATAAAAGGTGTTTCGGCCCCATGGTTGGGCCACGGCCGAGATGTCTCGGCCACACCCTAGATTAGCCATGACCGAGATGTCTCGGCCACACCCCAGATTGGCCATGGAATGTGAGAATCACCAAACAGTGCAGCGAATATGTAGAAGTGCAGCATACATGTGGCGCTGACGCGCCCAAACCACATAAGATCAAAGTCGTACACAGTAATTCGATAGGTAATCAACCATAGCAATCCCACAACACCTAGAAACCTTTGTTTGTTCCACCTCTCCCACTGCAGCTGCACCCGACCACCTCGTCCGGACTTAGTGGACGGGAAACAACTCCAGAACCTGAAGGAACTACCACGTTGACTTTGCTCCTATTATAGCCCATCGTTTCGCAAAAACGCACCGGTCCCCGGGGGCTTAAACCAATCTCGTCTAAGGGTCCCATACCGCCCATCCAAAATCGCCAAGGGTGCAAAGGCCCTATTCTCAAAGGTTACTCCATTCCGACCCACAAGACCAGCCCAAAATTCAGGGTCCCGAATAGACTCACAACACCTACAATAACACCGGACCTAACTCTGCCGAAATAATCCCGACTATCACAGACGACAGTACCCCAAAAAATACCTCAATTCCTGCTGCCCTGTTTTCCTCCAACTTTCAACCCTGTTTACATTCCTATCGTCCTAACTTACATCTCTAACCGCTATAGGCAACGACCCTAGTTCCAGCCCATACATTACAGCCCCTCAACCATTCACGATCGCAAAACCCTGTACAACTTGACTCCCCGCCTGAGGCCCCGATGATACCTAATCCGAGAAAATTAAGACGCTGCCCCTAAGCACTGATTAGACGCAGCGCAGCTGCTTAGGCTTTGTCCTTACCAACAACAAATCTACGAAGCACTTTCTCAAAGAATTCGAACGGAAAATCACGCTTGTATAATTCCTTTTGCAATGTCAATACCCGTATAGGAATCTCCGATCGAACAGACGCATTCCGCTCGATTTTGTGCAAATACCCATAAATAACTGCACTTTTCTGTCGCTTGCATCCCCATGACAAATAAGACTTACCATTTTTATAGACCAGCGGATCATTAGTCCAAATTCAGTCCTCATTCTTGGACATCTGTACACAGCTCAGCATAGGGTAACTCTGTCTGGCTACGACTTTGCATCCCAAAAATTCAGTAGTCCCCTCCCCGTCATCGGTTCGTTTTAGTACCAGTCCCTCCGGATAGCAGTTGCGAAATGATTGCAATAGCATATCTCGATCCTCCCCCTTTTTCCAAACCAGAGCTAGGAGGACATCATCCATCAAGCGTGTCGCAAACAGGTGGCTAGCTTGACGCCCCAGATTCCCTATCAGGCGATACTCCGCATAAGCACAAAGGATACAAGCCAGCGGCGGGCTAGTGTTTTTCCCCATAGGGATACCCACCTTCTGCTTCAATAGAACACTGGTCGTGAAAAAGCAAGTGTTTCGCAGATCTATACTAACAAAAGATCTTATGTCCTGTAGTTCTAGCATCGCCCAATGGTCTGCTCCGGTGGTCAAACCGAAGCTGGCTCCTCTCCCCCGGGTATTCACCCGAATCATTGTCTGATTCCTGGATACATGCCAATCAATCAACCAATTCACCGCATCAATGATCGCTTCATAAGGCAACTTTGTAAACATTTCCTTAATATCAAAGGACTACATAGTCACATTATGATCACTGCCCAGACGTGCCAACCTCCGATTCCCCCGCTCTAATGAAGTAACCAGATCAGACACCGATCGTAAATTAAAGTGCCAACCCCTCGGAACAGTATACAGTAAATGGTTCAAAGCTTTGGACACCAATTTGCCAAAACGAGCTAAAGGGTCCGCAAATGATGGACAAATAGGCCGAAAACGACTCAAGTCCTTATGCTTTGGGATAACGTAAGCATTCCCAAAGCTTCCCTTCACGTCCACCCGAGCAAACTTCGACAAATTATGAGTAGACACATCTTCCATCATCTCCCGGATTACACATGACACCGGTTCCTTCACCACCCTGTATCCTGGATTCAATACAAACAGTTTTAGCATAGCAGAACAGTACAACTGAGGACACATCACAACAGTTTCACCAGTATTGCGGTCAACAGATGTTACCACCAAATCTTCGAACCTCTGTTTTCAAATTTCGACCTCTGCCATCAACACAGAGTTTTTCAAATACGGGACCGCCTCCTCGTCCCTTATACAGTTCTTTACACAGTCACGATCAAAAGAAGGTGGACTGCCTCGAAGATTTTTCCACCTGAGGAATCCTTGGAGCAATTCCTCGCACAGGCTGACTTCCCTCATTTCTTTACGCACACAGGGTATGTTATTAGCGTTAGCCAAGAAAGGTGACACTCCCCGCAGTTCATATAGTCGAAAGATAACATGGTCTTCCCATCTCGGGTAAGGCAGACCCGTACAGGTACAAGTGAGCACACTGCGTTTCGAAAAACAACGCTGGTTGTGCAATACATCGGCGATCGTGGGATTTCTTGTCCTTACGTTACGCATCTTCTTTCGAGCCCTATGCAAAAAGCAGATAGGTAAGTCACGTTTCATAAGTGCATCATTCGCTACTTTCCGGACCTCACTAATCCGAATTCTATCGTCAAATTGGATTCTAAAAGTCAAATCTGCAGCAAGACTTAATCCAAACCTTCCTCGAATTTGACGAGAAATCAGCCGCCTCAAATACTTCCGTGTCGATTTACGCGAAAAATCCTTAATCACATTATAGATCCGAAGGTAGGATTTCAAACCCCAACCATACAAACAAGCTCAACTTTCCAGGATTTTTTAGGATCCCAATCAACAGTTTCTTCAGAAAGCCACAACGAGATTGCCATTTACAAACATGTACGATCTCAAACACACCACCCTTCTCCAAAAGTTCCCGGCAATCCTTCAATCGCAATACATCCGGCCCAAACTTCAATTTCGACTCTTTAAAAGTCTTAATCAGCTTACGCCACCGAGGGAACCAAACATTACCACCGTCTGTGCTTATCTGACACGGAGTTCCAACCTCTTCTTTACTCCGTTCCAGTAGACGATAAAAGTCAAAGGTCCACTCCACATCACCCTCCCGAAGAAATTTAACAGGGGCTATCCTAGTATTGGTCGCCGAAGGACCCTTTCCCTTGCCCCTCAAACGTTCCCTTTTTCCCGGTTTACTCTTTGCACGTCTCTTCCCCTTGATCTTATTAGTTCCCAACGTATTCAAGAATGGTGACCATTTCTTGATATACGTGAGTTCCAATTGGCCAAGGTCTTGTCCCCCTAGAACGTCAACCGGAATTAGGACATAATTACCCGGCCCAAAATTTACCAACCAACGGTGGAAATGTGATTTAGAGTGTTTTTGACAGACATACCAATGTTCCCTCCACCTAACCGTTGTATAACGCGTGGTTTTCCGAACATAAGCATGCTTACAAAATGGAGATACAACCACATATACACAGTCTGATAGATTCATAAAGTCTACCCCATGCTTGTTATACAGTTCCAACCAATTACACACGAACTTATCAAACCACTTGACTTCCTTATTAACAGCTAAAAGCAGAAATACAGTTACAAACAGGGCATCAATCCGACTATCAAGCTGATCAGTGCTACACCGCCACTTTGCAAGAAATCAACAGACAACCCACAGCTGAGGCACTCGTAGGTCCCATTTGTTTATTGCATCGCTCCCTTCATTCGGTCCGACAACTTCCGAGTCTTCAATATTGATGGCTTCGGGTTGCAGCTCAGGTACCTCCTCGATCTCCAACTTCAGGTACGTGCGATGGTCAGTGATATCAAATATCTCATCCACCTTACCATCGTACGGCACCCCTTCCTCCCGGCAAATACGCTGCAGTTCACTGGCGTCCAGCAGCTTCAGCTCCTGCATCATTATGTTGCGGTACTTGTAACGCGCCAACGATCCCTTCAAGTCCGGAGTTCCGATCCCAGTGTCAAGCGGCGTCACCTTCTTCTTACGTGCCAACAGAGGAGTGCGCACCGGAGTCTTCCGTTTCGCTGATCCAGGCGACTTCACCATCTTTGCTCGTGCTCGCGTCAGTCTTCTAGTAAATGTTGCCTGCTTCCGTCTTGATTTTGGTGTCCGTTTTGCTGGTGATTCCATCGGAGGACTATTCCCAATAACTCTGTCCGGACCTCGCTTACGCTTCTCAGAAATAACCAAGTCGGTGGTTCTCGCACTCAAGTCCTGGGTGATACTCGCCTCGCTTTCACTGCCACTACCGCTGCACGCCGGCCCACGCTTCACCTCCTTACCCTTTTCGTTAGGCAGCTTACCTGTCCCGGTTATCGCTTGCTTCATGCGATGCCCAAACTTATCCTCCAACTCGCTAAGCTGCATCACCATTTGCATACTCAAATCCTTCTTCAATTCCGTGCGGCTCTCCGCTTCCTTCCTTCGTCTTTCCTTCTTCTTCCTAGCCTTCTTTTCTTGGATAACCCTTTCCTCCTCTTCACGGATCCGCATCTCCTCTTCTCGTCGCTTCTCCTCCTCCTTTTCCTGCTTCCGCCTTAAACGATTCTCCTCACGCATCCATTCCTCCTCGAAGTGTTGCTTCATTGCCGCGACACTCCTACCCAGCTCACTGATTTGCTGGGTCACCCCCCGATCCAGCTGCGCGGCTGGTTCCCGTCTCCAATCCCCGCGTCGTGGGGACCTTGACCTCAGGGAATCCGTGGATGTTGACGGGCGCGCCATGCCCCCATACCTCCTAGGCCGCGGGCACTGATTACCATAGTGCCCTATCTCGTTGCAATTAAAGCATATCGGTCCTCGTCTTCGATCGCCACGATCACGATCCTCGGCACGGTCATCCCGCTCTCGGTCATCCTGCGCCCGATCATCCATGCCTCGCACATCTCTGCTACGCTCGTACCTCTCCGGATTCGACATCCAATCCTTCAATGAAGCGTATGTCTATCCACTGTTACGCTTTCGTCGACTAGAGCACACTTTCACTGTTCACCGAAGTTTCTCGTATTCCACGATAAGGCGCTCACTCACCACCGGCATGTCATCTGCAGCGGAGTTCACGCTAGCATTTCACATAGGAATGTGAGAATCACCAAACAGTGCAGCAAACACGCAGAAGTGCAGCATACACGTGGCGCTGACGCGCCCAAACCACACAGGATCAAAGTCGTACACAGTAATTCGATAGGTAATCAACCATAGCAATCGCATAACACCCAGAAACCTCCGTTTTTTCCACCTCTCCCACTGCAGCTGCACCCGACCACCTCGTCCGGACTTAGAGGACGGGAAACAACTCCAGAACCTGAAGGAACTACAACGTTGACTTTGATCCTATTATAGCCCATTGTTTCGCGAAAACGCACCGGTACCCGGGCGCTTAAACCAATCTCGTCTAAGGGTCCCGTACCGCCCATCCAAAATCGCCAAGGGTCCAAAGGTCCTATGCTCAAAGGATACTCCATTCCGACCCACAAGACTAGCCCAAAATTCAGGGTCCTGAATAGACTCACAGCACCTACAATAACACCGTGCCTAACTCTGTCGAAATAATCCCGACTATCACAGACGACAGTACCCCAAAAAATACCTCAATTCCTGCTGCCCTGTTTTCCTCCAACTTTCAACCCTGTAATGGTCTCGGCCACACCATAGATTGGCCATGGCCCAGATATATCGGCCAAACCCCGGCGTGGCCCGACCATGATTTTTTTTTTTTTTTTTTTTTTTTCCCGTCCCAGCCGCGGCGCGGCGCGACCATACGACGGATTAAAAAAAAAACAAAAAAAAAAAACAAAGAAGAAGAAGACAAAAGTGCCTGTTTTGAACAGGCACCATGTGTATAACGCGGGCCACTGTTATTATCGCCGTTTTGAACTACGGTCGGGACGGATCTGCGGAAGACTGTTTTTTTTGCCCATTCAAAACGTGGGTTGTGACCCACCAGCCGTTGCCCCCCAAAAAAAAGGGAAGAAGAAGAAGACCCTGGGGCCAAGTCCCACATGCACGTCCAACAAGCTCCACCAGCCTCGACGCATACGGTTTCTACGACTTGAAAACTCAAAACAAAGGCAAAAAAGGAGAACCAAATGCCGCGGAAAGCTTTGATTCCCCTATTTCCCAAAATCAATGAATAACCAAATGCTACTGAAATCTTTGTCCATATTTTCTAAAAAGTAAAATGGAAGAAACAAAGACGGGGGTTCCGGACTGGCGGCACGGTAGCGCTAATTCTGCGCTATGCGGTCTGCTTCCGTTGGCGGCTGCCTCCAGTCGGCGGCCGAGTATGGAGAGGTGCTACGCTGAAACCACACTTTACTCTCATCGCCTCCCCTACCCTCCTTGGCCTCCGGGCTATGGTTGATAGCTTGATGCCCAGAGAAAAGTGTGCCATAGCCCCACCTCCTCCTTGATTGGGGGAGAGCGCGCCTTTGTGTTTGTGCTCACTGACAGGGACTATGGCATCCTGGCAGCCCTGCTCGAACGGGATTCATCAATTTACCCCAAGTACGCCAATTACACCAATCACCAACTACACTATCACACGGCACTCGAAGGACTATGGCGAGGATGGCAGCAGCATCAGCACAAGCAGTGGGAGGGCTGTGATGACGGCGGGAGTGTTGTCTACAACTCCAATGGAACAGGGTGACTCACCAGACCTGGTCGAAACAATGAAGAGTATCTGGCCGAGGTTTTGGCTTGATACACTCCCTAAATCTCAGAGGAGCAGGGGAGAATGCAACACAGAACAGAACTATTGGAGACGACGTTGCTGCGGACAGTGGGATAGTCTGCAGCAATGGTGGGAGCCTGTCCGCAGTTTCAAGAGAGCGCCAGTACCAGTTCCGTCATGACTGCGTGTTTCATATTTCGGGCTGCTCTGAATCTGTCCATAGTTGGAGCGAGAAGAGGATCCGGTGCTCTGAATGTGTCCAGGTGCTCTGAATTTGTCCCTGTTGGTAGGTTAGACTGGTTGATTGCGGGCAGGTAGAGATAAGACTTCTTCTGCTCTCTCATGGGATAGAGTGAAATAGCGAGGTAGGTCGTTCTCTCATTTTGGGTTGCTCTGTATTTGTCCATGGCCTTAGGGAACATTCATCTGTTGTGACGTGTGTTTTTTTTTGGCTTGAGAGATAGAGAGAGAGACAGGTCAAAATGGGACCTGCTGCTCTCTTCTTGCTTATTTCTGCACCTCTGTTCCTGCATATAGTGACATCACGGGATATTTTAATTTGGGGCAAGTACTTTTTTTTTTTTTTTTTTTTTTTGAGAATGCTGTTCATATTTCTCGTCAAAAACTAGGAAACGGGCCCAGCGTCCCTCACATAGATGCTGTAACCATCCGGGGCTAAGAAAGGCACTTCTGGCCAACCCTATCCCCAACTACAGCCATCCAGCTACCGAGACCCCAACCCTTCCCCCAGTACTATCAACCCCAAGCTGCCATGGAGATAACGAAGAAAACAATCATTACCTTAACACAAAAGACAGAATTATCACCCTAAGCACGAAAGAGAGAACTATCACCCTATCACCCTGTAGGGGTCGCACATCACAAAAGTCTACAGCACCCAATATTCACGTCGCAATCCTATCATACTGTCCTTGAACAGTCGATGACCACAGGCAATAATCGTTCGTGACATCGATGAGGAAACAACCGTAATATAGTGTCGAGTTTCACATCAGTCAGAGTTCAACTATCTATGGAGCAGAAATCGATGAGAAAACAACCGTAATATAGCGTCGAGTTTCACATCAGTCAGAGTTCAACTATCTATGGAGCAGAAACAGCCACACGAAGTCACACACCATGCCCAAAATTATCTCCGAACCGAGCTATCTGCAGAGCAAGACCAGCTTCACCTAAGCTAACAGACGTCACCCCAAAACGACAGACCTAATGAGGGGGCAGCATCCGGCCCATCATTCCAGGTGATCCCCGGAAGGTGGGAGAAGTCGGCAGAAGGATAAGCACATCAGAGTGTGGGTAAGTGGAAGACAACGGAGGGAGGTGCGTGACACCAATAAGGAGATCGGTGGAGAAGGACGAGCCTCTACAGCAACGAGAGGAAAAATAGGGGCGTCGAGATTAGTAAAGATATAGCGCACGAGCGGCTATCAAAGAGAAGAGAGACACAGCAATTGGAGGGAGAAGGACAAGCACATCAGAGCGTGGGTAAGTGGAAGCCAACGGAGGGAGGTGAGCGACGCCAACGAGGAGACCGGGGAGAGGGACGAGCCTCTACAGAAGCGAGAGGAAAAGAAGGGAGGTCGAGATTAGTCAAGACATAGCGCAATCGGAGGAAGAAGGACAAGCACATCAGAGCGTGGGTAAGTGGAAGACAACGGAGGGAGCGACACCAACGAGGAGATCGGTGGGGAAGGACAAGCCTCTACAAAAGTGAGAGAGAAAAGAAAGGGGGGGTCATAAAATCGAAAGTGTATAAGACGTGGAAGAAAAAACGTGACAACAATAGGGGAAAGGGGCAACCGAGGACATCAACAGACCACGACGGCGGCGATTGTACAATCTGAGGAAAATGAGGAGCAACGCGGCGAAAGAAGGAAACGAGAAGAAAAAGAGGAGTTAAGGCAGCCGCCTTCCTCAGGGGTCTCGGTGGGATTACTCCCCCGAGGAGGAGGCCGACTGAGCACTGTTGGACGAGATCGGTAAACTTCTCGCACCCCTCCCGTTATCTCCCCCGATCTGGCCTCTCCCGACCCGACCTACCCACACCACACACTTTGGCAAACTCCTCGTACCCTTCCTGTTACCTTCCCATGATCTCTCCCTAGCGTTGTTAGACAAGAATCGGTAAATTCCTCGCACCCCTCCTGTTATCTCCTTTGATCTGGTATCTTCCACCCCGATTCCTCCTCCCCCCGAAAGAATATCGACTTACAAGTGACATTCCGTGCCCATTCTAGATGACGCCAATCAAGCAGGCAGCCAGAAACAGAAGGAAGGGGGAAACCTTGCTATATCGTGGCGCGATGAGACAACACGAGACTTGGAAGCACTATATTCCAAAGGGAGCAAACACGGTTACTGGCCATGAGAATGGAAAGGGCGAACATGATAGCCAGCAGAATCGAGGGAAAGACAACCCGCCTGGCTTACCACCTGGCAAGGAAGTAGAGTTACAGAATAAGACGGACAAGTTTTCTAACACGGACAAAACTGAAGCCCGATCATCCCAAGCATCCTCCTCCACGTCCTGGGCTGAAAAGCTAAAAGGTCCTTACAGCGGCACGTCACTCAAAGTTAGAAGAGGGGAATTGGGAGGAGATGAAGAGAGACAAGGAATCGAAATCCCTTTGGATAATCTCACGACGGCCAGTGCTTTTTTTCTTACAAAATTTCTAACCAGTTCAGAAGACAAACTGATAAACCAAGGGGGTAAACAACGTAGAATAAAGGCTCTCCCTACCGGAAAGGTGCAGGAAAGGGATGAGATTTACACCCGCCATGCGAGTAATTGGGTGTTGTACGACGATGCCACATACAAAACGACGAATGATAAAATACTCTGGATTAGGAAGAGGTGAGCGATGCTTAAAGGATCAGAGGAAGGAGCACGAGACTTCTTCCTAATCCAGGTGCTTTCGTCAACAGTATATACCATTATCTGCATGTTTGATGCTGACAAACGCACAATGGACGCCTGGCGCAGCATCCGCTGCGGCCGATCAGTAGTTTGGATTTACCCATGGTCTCCGCAGAGACAACAGAAAGCGGCCGAGAACAGGCAACAACTAATGGCAGACTGGTATTGGGTTGAATTCAGGCATGTCCCGATTGAGATTCAGACGACGTTCATACAGGATTTGGTACAAAAATACGATATTGTGGATTTTATCGACCCCTTGTCGTCTTATGTCGCTAAAAGGGACGACTACCTAATGTTAGCCTTGGATCTTCCCAAGGATCACGTCTTCCAAATCGACGACGTGATTGAGTCTCGCATAGGGGGGCAGGAGTTCAAAATCCACACTGCACACAAGAGCCGCCCCTGGTGTTTTAGGTGCCAGGCCTATGGCCATGCAGCGGCCGAAACAGGATGTCCGCAAAACCCCGCCAAGAAAATCAAGGCTACGGGCCGCCTGCTCCGCGATCCCTTTCAGGCGACGTTCTGGAGAACAGTTGATCCCGGGCATGAGCGGTGGGTGTACATAGATGAACAATCGCAAGAAGGGGGAGAGGGGTTGGGAATGGGAAGGGAAGGAAGGAATTAACTGGGAAACGAAGCCCCCAAAAGAGTGGTCCCCTCCTCAAACGGTGCAGAAACGCATGAACACGCCGGAAGGGCACCCAACACAACCCCCCCCCCCCCTGCGCTAGAGCCACAGAAAAAGGGGGAACAGGAACACCGCCTTCAGAATCAGATGGAGCTGCAGAAGCTGCAGGAGTCGCAGGGTGGAGGGGGTGAGGTACCCCAAAACCAGATAAAACTGCAAAAAAGTCGGGGAAAGGAACCTCTGCCCCAGGACTTTATCTATAAAACGGATGTGGCTGAAGTATGGAAGCAAGCTCACCCATCCAAGCAAGCCCATCCGACAAAGAAGGTGGGACAGAGGGAGGGCCAAAAAGAGAGACCGAAGAGTGACAGGGACACAAAGAACCCCCTTAAACTGAATGCAATACGAGAAGGGACAACAAACCGATTCGCTCCCCTGTCTTCTGACGAAGAAGGAAAGGAACTGCAGATAGAGGGTAGGGAGTCCGTAGCAGAGGTAAAACTGGTACAAAAAGGGGAACTGGGGGAATGACATAGAGATGACACAAAACCAACGGAACGAAGAGCAGAATGGAACAACAGTGGAAATGCAGCAACCCCCCTAGCTGGAGTGGGGTTGCAGCAAGGGAGTAGATCCCCTGGGACAGGCCTCTGGAACGCAACCAATGGACGTGGAGGACTCACCCCACCCCTTTAACATCGAGATGGCAGATCAGGAAGCGGAACAACAAGAGTACACCTTGGGCCAGGGAGATGTAGAAACGAAACTCAGGGCCCCGGGGGATTGGCTGATAAACCACCTCAAGCCGCTGCACCCAAACCTGCCCCTGTCATTCTGGGACTCCCCCTACATCCATCTCTTCGAGATGCTTGACAATAGCTAGACCTTGAAACAAGCCCTGGACCGGGGCTTAGCGGGCCAAATGAGCTGGTACACGGTCCTCGGGCGAATATGGCATATAACACAAAGACAATTTCACTGTCCACACCTGGAAGCAGGGCAGGGGGACAAGAACAATCAACCAGACGCACAACACTCAGACCAGCTACAGTCACAGCCCCCGAGGGAAACCTCACTGGACACAACCAATCAAGACATACCCGAACCATCCAGGAGGTCAAAACTGCTCCATCTAGTTGAAAAAGGTCGCCATGACGCCCCTGTAACGAGAGAAAATAAGGTTTTAGTTCTGCCAGTGAGAAGGGGGGGAGAAAGATGGGAGTTGGGACTGTTGCAGGCAGAACACAATG
This sequence comes from Chara braunii, assembly GCA_003427395.1. Lineage (NCBI taxonomy): Eukaryota > Viridiplantae > Streptophyta > Charophyceae > Charales > Characeae > Chara > Chara braunii. Next base: position 825,467 of record BFEA01000475.1, read on the forward strand.
AATACACCCCGATTTTTGGAGGGGTAACCCTTAAAGGGTGGTGACAGGAGGACCCCGGAGGGTTTGGCCTCAAACTAGCAAACTTTTATTGCAGAGCACTTCGAACCCGGCGCCACGACTACCTTAAGAGCGTCAGGAGGCCCCAATAACATTGCGGACGGGGACATATACGTGCTATTTGAGGAGCACAAAGAGGCGGGCCTCACTTGGTGCTCATGCAACGCGTTGCTCGAACTGCAAAGTCTCAAGGTAAAGCCTAGCTACGCGTGGTCCAGCGAGGACTTGCTTACCTGTTTATGCAAGATTCTGCGCAAAAACATCTTCAACAATGAGGTAGCCTGGGATAAACAAAAATGACATCGTTTTTGAAAAAATATACCGAATGGAAGGTAGGGGAAGGATAACAATGGAATGGACTGGGTTGGCATACTTTACGGTAAAAACCAAGCGTGGAAGCGCACACTACAGACGGTCGACCTAGACCTTCGCTCCATCAATATCAACGGGCTCGCCGCTCCAAATCAAGAGAAGGCACAGGCCCTATGGGATTTGCTACGAGGCATGGGAGGAAGGGTATGGCCAGATGTGATCTGCATCCAAGAGACATACTTAATGGATACCCCAGCAGGTCGTTCAAGCCTTCTCCCCTGCTCCTGGACGAGTCGGGGTGGCGGTATGGATCCCGCCGGATTCCCGATTTGAGGTGATCAGATGGGAACAGGATGAGGAGGAAGGTAGGTGGGTGTCGGTCTTGGGGATGCTGGAACTTGAAGTGGTGAGTATTTTTGGCTTTACGCCCCGAACACAACGCAAGAACGTCAAATCTTTTTTGACAAGATCAGGGATAAGGTCCAAGAGGATATACAACTGGATATCCCGCTTATGCTAGCGGGCGACTTCAACGCCGCACCGGACAGATGGTTAGACCGATGGAGAATCCCTCCCTCCACTGCAAACTCGGTAGAGAGTGATGAACATATATTGGAGGACCTATGTTCATCACTTTCTCTTTTTTATTCTTTCACACGCTTCTTTCCCACTGAATGACAGTTCACTTGCATCAAACACAATGACCCCTCCAAGCCATCACGCTCTAGAATCGATTTGATTTTCCTATCCCTCACCATAGAAGGAGCACTCACGCATGCGGCAATTCTGCAGGCCAGCCCCTCTCCTGGTCTCGACCATAAAATGTGCATGGCAGCACTCACCTTTCAAAAACGTCATGACCAGGGGCGACACTACTATAAACTAAATACTTCTATATTATGGCTACAGAACTTTCAATAGTACCTGCGACAGGCATGGGCCTATTGGAAGGACCACCGCCCAAAACTTGACTCTCAAGTGACTTGGTTCAACAATGGCCTATTTTTTCTATCAAGGAAATGTAATGAATTCTCCAAACAGTTAGCGGCCCAACGTCACCAGCAGGAAATGGAAACCATGAACCACCTTGTTGATCTTGAACAGCAAGGGTTTTCGTATGGACCAGACCTCCCTGAAAGTTGGGAAAGATTGACACAAATACAATCCTTGAAAGACCAACTCTTAAGACATGTCCAATACCGATGGCAAGGTGCACGAATCCGGGGTAAGCAATCCAAATACAATTCAGAAGGAACAATAGGCAAGGATTTCTTCAGACTAGCTCAAACAAGGACAAAACGCTCGACGATTGAAGCGCTACATGACCCAGAAGCAGACGAGGCGCAACCCGCAATAACAAATACCCGGTACGTCGAAATTACACGAGATTTTTTCAAAGATCTGTTTGCATCACATATCTCGCCAATGGAGGAAGGAGCGCGCCATCAGATGATAGAAGAATTCCTCTCCCCCCTGGACGGGTCCCTGTCGGAGAACCAAAAGGAAAAACTCGAAGCACCGCTCGTCAAGGACGAAATCTGGACAACACTCATGCAAACGAAAGAAGACAAATCACCAGGTCTGGATGGACTCCCCAAGGAATTATGAAAAACCATGTGGGACACAATGAACCAGGACTTAATGGACTACTACTCGGAAGTATGGTCAACAGGCGGGATGGGAGAGATGGTGGGACAAGGGATCTTAACATTACTATACAAAAAAGGCGATAAGAAGAACATCCGGAACTACAGGCCCATCACCCTCCTCACAGTGACGTTCAAAATGCTAGCCAAAGCACTAGCAAACAGGATGATTCCGCTACTGGAGGACGTAAGACACTTTGCCCAGACCGGTTTTATGTGTAGTCGAAACATCCAAGAGAACATCCTGCTGGTCCACGAGGTCTTACAACTCGCCAGACATTCGCGCCAAAATGCAGCATTGGTCTTTATAAACTTTGAAAAAGCATATGACCACGTTGACTGACTCTTTCTAGATAAATGTTTACCAAAAATAAAATTTGGGCTGGTATTTTGAAGGCGGGTACGGATTTTGCATAGCCCCCCCGATAAAACTTGAACGGTCGGTTCGCCAGGGTGATCCCATCACCCCCTTCCTTTTTTTAGTCATCATGGAGCCCTTACGGCCAACTTGCGAAAAAACAAGGACATCTTTAGAATAAAAATAGCACACATACCAGAAGAGGCAGTCCCGATCTGCTCTTTATTCGCAGACGATCTCACTATCATGGCGGAAGCCACCTCCTCCAACATGGAAGAGATCCAGTGTCTGATGGAGAGGTTTTCCCAAGTCTCCGACATGAAAGTCAACTGGGGAAGCAAGACACAAGGATGGTGGATCCACTACCAAGGAGGTCGGCCACCAGAAAACCCCCGCATTGCATGGCAGCCTTTGGAAGCCCCTCTTAGAGTCTTGGGAGTCTCCATGACAGTGATAGGTCGCTCCCCTACGAATGAGGAATGGATCAGCGCCCCGGCCCTGGCCAAATTGGCTAAGTGGCGGAACAAAACCACCTCGGTTTTTGGCAGGTCATTGGTCATAAACAATGTAGTGCTAGCAACAACCTGGTACAAATCATTGCTATGGCCCTTAAGCAAGCAGGCGCTCCAATCCTTGAAAGCAAAACTGGCAGCTTACTTATGGAGGGGGGATGACGAGCGGACACACGTGATTAGTAGAGTAGCATGGGATTCCATCATTCAGCCCAAATCCGTTGGAGGCTTGGGGATTATAGACCCGACTATACAAGCACAAGCCCTGCGGCTTCAATGGCTTAAAAAACTCATTCTCACCTTAGACAGTCCGTGGAAAATCCTGGCCCTGGAACATCTGGCCAGACTGGCCCCAACTGCCCCCCCCGATGTGCACCCTTTGACCTGGTTAGATGACAGGTACTGGACCATACCACGGAAATGGCATACGGGAGAAGGACACGAGGAAGATGCTATGGACCAGTTCTGGCCCACCGTACTCAAGACCTTGTGGAAGCTCCCCCTTCCTAATAAGCAACCTCCAGAAAGATGGGAAGAAATCTACCGTCAACCCCATTTTGGGAATTGCTGGCTGGTAGACAAACACGGGCGGGTAAAGTGCAGCTCGGCATCCCCCTGGAAAGGATGGGTTAAGAATGGGGTAACTCGGATAGGGGATCTATGGGATGCAGACCAAAGGAAATGGAGGACAGGGGAAGAGCTGCGTAGCCGTCTAAAATACTGTCGCTTTAGGGAGGCAAACCTGGAGGAGCTACTGGACACTGTCCCCTTGGCATGGTACAGAACCCTTAGAAAAGGCCCGAAATTTAGAGAGGGGGACTGGGTGGCCAGGAGAGGGGAGACAGGGCGCATAGGATTGATCCACACAGTCAGAAGCCAAGATGTACTAATGGAGTGGTACGCAGTTAATAAGATGGGGGCACTTCAGGGAAGTCAAGATCCTCTCGAATGGAAGGAAAAATCGGCCATCTTCAGGGTCCGGGTATTGGGGGAAGGAAAGGAGGCGATGGCCTTTCAGCCAAACACTGGAATCCAACACCTGGCACTGGATCCACTGGAGTGGAGGTGGACCCCAGCCACACTCAAAACAACCCCCCCCCGCCACACACGCCATATCCACCTACACAAGCTCTCAGTCAAATCCACTTATAGGCTGCTGAGGCCCAAACGCCCGCTGCGAGAGACAATAATTGATCAATGGGCCAAACATCTCAATGTAGAGAGGAGTGACAGGAGTCTGCTCACACTGATACGTCGGATACGGTGGTTTCAGGAGGGCGGAACCAAGCCAGCCAAAATCACTTCCCTAAACAGCGATTTCGTCAAAACGAACATTTTTTATTTTTTGTACGAAATTGAAAGTCCACTCTGCAGCCAAATTTTGATGAAATTTTGGGTAGGGCGTTCTGAAAACGCCCTACCCCTCGATGTTTTTGGACTCAGCCAGAGTACAGATACATGCAGGGGGGTACGTCGTTTTCAGAACGCCGTACCACCCTGCATGTATCTGGACTCTGGCTGAGTCCAAAAACATCGAGGGGGTAGGGCGTTTTCAGAACGCCCTACCCAAAATTTCATCAAATTTTGGCTGCAGAGTGGACTTTCAATTTCGTACAAAAAATAAAAAATGTCCATTTTGACGAAATCGCTGTTCCTACAATGGCAGACCACACATCGCTGTTTACCCACTATTGACTGGCTAGTAGATCATACGAATCTTGAGCAGAAAGGTTTGGCGACACCCTGGTGCCCACGATGCCTAGGAGCCTTCCCCGCACGGAAAAGGCCTAAAACTATAGAACACATTTTTATGCAGTGCCCTACAGCACAGCTCACGTGGCGCTGGTGGGACAGAATTTGGAGAAAGATGATACCGGACCCTGTATGGCCATGGTCCTGGAGGGCCATCTTGACGGGTCATTGGCCACAGGTGCAGCAAGAACCACCCTTCATACAAAATATGTATAGACTGGGACAAAATATGTGTAGACTAGGACGCAGGGTGTTATTGTGGGGACTTTGGTGGCAACGCTGCCTGATGGTACTTGAGGGAGTGCAAGTGGAAGGAACAGAAACAACGGACCAAATCCGGCAACAGGTTCAAATGGAGGTAACAAGGAAATGGCAGGAGGTGAAGAACAAGCGGGATCTCCTACAAAGCACGGAGGATATAGAGAAATCCATCACTGCCTTTTGCTCAAATTGGCTAGGAGGCGTTAGAGGAGGCTGGATAGCTACAGTGGAATGGTCCAGCAGCAGAAAGGAAGGGACACAACAGCAGGAGAGGGTGGAATCACGAGATTATCGACTGCAATTCAACGACTGGACAATGATAGAGCCCTCCTTCCTCCATCGCCCCCGGACGGATTTTCCTGATCCCTTCCCCCCACACCCACTAGCACTCACGGAGATTCCTGGTTGACCTGGCCCCCCCCGCTCTTGAGCCTGCACATTACCCTCTGCACCAAACCTTTGCATTATCCTCTGTTGCATCAGTCTGGCCCCTCTTTCTGGTGCCCCTCTGGGAAGCAAGGGCCAAGAGATTTGCCTTGTGGATGATACGTGCTTCTTTTTGCAAATGCATAAGTGGGTAGGCAGGGTATTCTTTCTGAGACTTGTTTTGGACAACTGCTGGCAGAACGCTTTCAATTCCTTTCCGAGGGTCATCTTCGAACACCTGCTCAGTCAATCCCCTATAGTACAGGGGTAATCAATGCTAGCAGGCGTGGATGTTATAATTGTTATGTGCTCCTTTTGCAAATGCATAAGTGGGTAGGCAGGGTATTCTTTCTGAGACTTGTTTGGGACAACTGCTGGCAGGACGCTTTCATTTCCTTTCCGAGAGTCATCTTCGAACACCTGCTCAGTCAATCCCCTATAGTACAGGGGTAATCAATGCTGGCAGGCCTTTTACTTAGCTTTCTGAGATGTTCTGAAAAGACAACAAAGGGGAAGGGTGGTGGAACTAGTGTGCAATAGTAGGTATCTGGCGCCGGTTCCCGGGTGAAGAGGTTCCCCCCTTCCTTACCTCCTGCGTAGTCAATCCCCTGGATGCCAGGGTAATCAATGCTGGCAGGAATCCATCACTATGGCCTTTTCCGGACATGCTTCCATCTCAAATCTGTTCATGGGACGCTGGACCCATTTTCCAGCAGGTGATGCTCCCCACCAATAGATGGAGCCTCTCCCCGGGTGGTAGCGGTGTCTGCTCTTATCAGCACCACTAACCCATGCCCTATGTTAGCAAAGCTCCACAGCAGTCTTCACCTAAGCAAAAGAGGTCACCCCGAAACGACAGACCTGATGAGGGGCAGCATCCGGCCCATCATTCCAGGTGATCCCCGCAAAGTGGGAGAAAGTCAACACCGACAACCTAAGCACTGAAGTGGGAGAAAGTCAACACCAACAACCTAACCACTGAAATCAATCCAGAATTCAGACAAAAACCAGAAAAAGAAAAAGCGGGAAGTAATATTAGGAAATGGAAAATGAAAACGAAGACAGAAACGGCAACGAGATCGAAAGAGGACAAAGCCAACAAAATGAATTAAAGGTAGGCAATCTTGCACTCCCTTCGTCACTTTATCTGTGCAAAGGAAGGAGATAAAGACAACAGATGGAGGGGATAGGGAGATAAAATACAGGCAGCGACACAATGCGATGACATAACAAGAGAGAGACAGAAATCAGGAGGTCAGGGATCGAGAAGCACATGGGGAGTGGAGACGGCGATGCAGATGAAAACGAAGCTGACAGTAGTATTAAAACTCGGATAATGATCCCTGTGATAGCGACATGCATCTCACTCGTCGTCTTTGATGATGAAAAGGTTAGCGATGGTATGTCTATTCTTCCTCCGCAGGATGACACGAAAGATTTCCCCGCATGCGAGTCGACTTTTGGCTACTCACTGCCGTGCAAACCTTGATGGAGTGATCATCCCTCCACCGACAGCATCACCCAACCGAAGCTGACGCAACAGGACTCATGAAGTCTCCGTATCTGTGACCAAGGCCAACACCCTGACTTGTTGATAGTACTGATATGCGGGGCGTCATCCAACTACCACTCATGCCTGCCTACCTGGCAAGGAGGAGGGGCCATGAGTGGTACGCGACGACGCTATTCGGTCGCAGGGGCGTCACCCTCCCCTCGATACACCCACCGTCCGTGGTGTTAAAAAATTCGGCACAGCGCTAACGCAGCGTTGTTTTTCTGCAAAGTTCAAACACCGGGAAACGGGCCCGGCGTCACCTTTTGGTTTCGAAAGGGCAAAAAAAACACGAATGGGCAACGAAAAAATGGCTGTAGTTCGAAAAGGCAGAAATAACAGCAAAAGGCGGTAACATCAGGCCCCGAGTTC
>BFEA01000475.1:852879-868922 GCA_003427395.1 Chara braunii
CACACACACACACACACACACACACACACACACACACGCTCACTTGTATACTTTTGGCATTGGCCATTGGTCTACCCTATTTTGTTTGGCTAAGAGTTCCATCAATTGAACTGATACCCTGCCCAGCACGAAAAAATTGGAGTATCCTTTTGTGCCCCTCTTTCCCGCCCTCCCCCGATTAACTGCTTTCGGCGGAAATTTAGGATTCAGTATTTGGTATTATCGGGGCCTACAAATGTATTATCAAAGCGCCCCTGACCCCAAAAGGATGTTACGGACCCTTTTTCTCTGCCCCTCCCACCTTTTCCACCCATGATGGTCCTTTTCCATTTTTCAAACGACGGGCCTCCTCCCGCAGCTACACGGACTATTTATGTGATGCCCTCCGGTGTAATTACCCTTTCTCATGGTATCCGGGAAGTATACGACTAGCGGCCCCGCTTCGTCGAACGTTTCAGAGCGGCTATTCGTATTCTTCCCATACTACGATATGCAGTTCCCTGCGGTAGTTGATTGGCACCTCATACCGCGCTGTGGCTCACAGGGACTGTGTGTCGACTGCTTCGTGGGTAGTTGAGCCTGGATTATGTGGCACGTGGATCGTCTGCTTCTTCGGTCCTCTCCTCCCGAATCACCATGGCGGCAGCTTCCTCCTCCCGGCCGATGGTGGTAATGCCTCTCGAATCTTTTTTGCCCCACCACCCTCCCCCCGTCCTCCTCCCTTTGCTCACCCTCCTCCCCCCATGAGTGCTTCTCAATGCTCCTCTTGTCAAAATCCCTTTGCTTTATCCCACAATCTCCATTGATTCCTTTTGCCCCTCCCCCCTCCCCCCATCCACCTCCCCAGGCCCATCCCTCTCCCCTCTTATTTGACACTTCTTTATGCTCTACTCGTCTAATGCTTTGTACCTTACTCCTCCCATCTCGGTACGATAACCAAGGGGCATCTTTTCCCCTGATGAGCCAGTTTGGCAGGCGCTGGCGAAAAAGCTTTAGGGACTGTTCTGCCATCCCCCTTCTGTTTGGTTTCGTCGACACGTTGGGGCCGCTCGACCGATTTGGGACGTTTGTGCTTCTTCCTTTTTTATCTTGCCCAACTTTCTTTTTTTTCCCCCTCCCCTCTCTCCTCAACCCCCTCCAATGAAAGTTCTCGTGTTCCTCCCCACCCACACAAGATGGATATCTAACGTGATTTCTCTTCATTTGCTGTGTACGTCTGCATGCATGTTTGTCGTAGGAGTTGCTGGCGATCTCGCGCCTCCAGTAGAGCATCTATTTGTCGTCAAGATGGCCATGGAGTTGTCGTCATTTTTCCTGGGAGTTCTCACAATCTTCAGCATGCTGCTAGCAACGTTGGCGTTTTTCGAGTTCCTTGATTCCTTTGACCCCCGTCGGTCGTGCTGCTATTTCCCCCCCCCCCCCCTCTTCTCTCAATTCTTCGGCTTCCCCCCTTCCGCGCACAAGGTGTCCAGCCTAGTAAACTGCTCAACATGGGTTCCCTTCGTAGGTCTTCCTCGTTTCTTGTCGCTATCCTTTCGGCAACGCGGCTTTCTTCGTTCATCGCCCTCCTGCTTCTGGCACGCAATGCTTGTCTCTCCCCCTCCCCCCTTCTCTCTCAGCAATGCTCCCTAGCAGATTCCTCTGAGCTCGCCCACCAGTGCTCTTTACACGTAGTGGTAGTATTTGCCATCTTAGTCGTCGTGCTGACGTTCTTGCTCACCCTGGTTGTGTTCTGGGGTGATGGGTTTGATAGAGTTACGATTTACTCAACCCACCCCCCTAGAATCATTGAGCTCTTGTTCAGGTTTTTTAGCAGGCATTCCTGGCTGATTCTATTCCGATCCTATGGCTCGAATTGGTAACAAGTTTTGGCATGACCTATTGATACTCGATCTTGCTGGAAGCCCACCCCTATTGGCGCGATCGTGATTGATAAGGAATTCGCCTTACTCAACTCGGTCAGGATATGGAAGTAGATCCTTGGACTTTTTTAATCAATCCTTCCAGCCATTCGAATTAGCATCGTTTTCGCCATTGATGCTATCTGCGCTATGATTGGATTAACTGCTGGAAGATACTATTGGGCTATTATTTGAAACAAGGGTCCCAATATGCAGAAGCCTCAGCACGCGTTTTGGGTCGCTCGGAGGATGGGAGGTTTGCTTTTCTTCCCTTGATTGGAGCATTATGGATTGTTGAGTAGTACTTAGAACGGTTTACTTCCACTTTGTAATCGTCCCGGTTGGCTACTCAGTTGGTAAACTCTTCGTTTTCGTCAGATTGGCAGTCCTTGTGTTCATGTTCTTGATTTGCAATGTTGTCACCAATTGCTTCTCCGATTCATGCATGACGTATAACAATATGAATGGAATTTCATGTTTCTATCCATCCCCCTGTGCCTTTCTCTTTTCTCTTTTCTTTTTTTCTTTTCTTTTTTTCTTTTCTTTTCTTCTCTCCTTGCGCTTCCCCTCTTTTCTCTCGGTTATCCGGCTCCATACCATCGGTGCTTTATCGCAATTCTGCTACCCAAAACATCGAACTGAAATGGACATATTTGGCTTAGGGCATGGGGGGGTCACGGAGTGGTTTGTTTGACTGGTGTCTGGTGTTCGTAGGAACCAGAGTTGTCCTTTCCCTGTGCATTTATCATACGATTATCACTCCTTGAACTCGGCTTGCCCCGTCTCGGGATGGGGTGGACTCATCTCACTATACACACACACACACACACATTGTTTGCCACCACACTGACTATCATAAAACTATTGTACCAGAAACCAATGCGTGGAAACAGGCAGGAGAGTTGAGCAGGTGAACTATGATGTCTTTTTCTTTCGTTTTCATGTCGAAATGTCTTTCACAGTTGTCAGTTGCACCTCAGAGTCTCCCTTCTCAGACAGTTATTCCTCCAATGCAAGTACCAGTCACATAGATCTGCAGTGTCCAAGTTCCCGTACATGAAGACTGCATTGAAAATCCCTCCCCCTCACTGCCCTCAGTCTTTCGTCATCTCCTTCCCTTCCCTGCTTGACTATATGCTGATCCCCATCGATATGCATGTCCTCTCTCAGCCGATCCCGATCGACTTACACTAGCTATCGTAAATGTGTCTGACCTCATATATGGCCGGACCGGGATGTATCTGACCTGAGTAACGCCCGAAAAGAGTCCTAGTGTGAGTATGCTCTAGGAGTGTGTGTGTGTGTGTGTGTGTGTGTGTGTGTGTGTGTGTGTGTGTGTGTGTGTGTGCGCGCGTGTGTGTGAATATTGTTTTTTCCTCTTCTTGTCTTTTGCAGTGGAAATTCACGACTCTACGCTACACCCTAGACTCTAAACCTCAGACTCAGAATCTCAACCAATGAGAATACACCATAAACAAAAACAAAAAACAACGTAAGAACCCTAAACCCTAACCCTAGACTCTTAACCGATGAGAAGAAGGAAAATGATGACATCTTGAAGGGGAACAAGAGGGAGGGGGGATGAGGGGAGAGGGGAGAAGGTGGTATTATCTCTTGATATGCATAGACTGTCATAGCATGCAGTTACGAAAAAGGTAATCCCTCGGCGATCTCACAACTTGAAGTTGGTGGTCCCCCTTCCCCCCCCTGCCCCTCTTTATTGCAGGGCTGCGCAGTTGACGCAGAATGTGCCGGCGTTACAGATGATAATCGCTCGAGTCCAGGAGGATCTTTCCCATCTTGAGTATGCTCTTAAGGCTTGCCTTGGCTCTGAGAATCAAGTTAAGTGGTGCCAGATGTCAGTAGTTCATGCATGGGCGTTTATGCGCTCATCGGCACTCTTGTTGCAGGATATCGACACCAATACTAGAAGGGTGGACAAAGTCCTCGAATACGGCTTGAAGGTAGGAGTCATTGAACTCAGGACCTGTAGATCGACAGCTATGTGTGTGTACGATTCTCAGCTGCATGCGCTGGGCAGGTAGAGCTTTTTTCTTATTCAAGGTTGTGCAGGCGGAGGTATACTAGGCAGGCCCTACCCTGATGACGGCCAGTGCTATAATCACACTCCCAGGACACAACCAGGGTAATGTTTTTTTTTCAAATGATAAGCAGATCCAGGATCTCTCATACAAAAGTTAGAAAGTTCATGAAGGTTTGCATGTTTGCTACTGCCGTATTTAATTTAGCGGAATTTTAGCCCGAATAGAGCGCAAGGCCATTATAGCCGCATATTTGGGACAACGACAATGACCATGTGTGCTATTTGGGTGAAGATGGTGGACATGGAAACGTTGCCTTGTTGGTTCTGATGCATGCCTGTAAACAACGATTTCGTCAAAACGGACATTTTATATTTTTTGAGCGATTCAAATTGAAACCTACTTATTTGGCCCAAAAAATATCACGGTTTATCTTCTGAGGGTCCATTCGGACTTGACTGAAGTTCAGGCACATCCAACGGGGACACTAGGGAGCTAAAACGGTGAAATTTTCAGGGCCACATAAGTGGGTTTCAATTTCATTCGAAAAATATAAAATGTACACTTGGGTTTCATGCACGAGGATGGCGGAAGGTAAGACTAGCTAGTACCTTCTTTCCCCAAATACAATGCATGGTCATTATAGCTGTATTTGAGGCATCTTTCAGTCTAGATACAGCTATAATGATCGTACGATGTATTCGGGGGAAGAAGGTAGGTAGGGGTAGTTATGTGTGTTATGGTTGGGTGAGAAGGGATGATGGGAACTGAGAGGTTGTGATAAGCCAAGCTCCGTAGCTCGCGGCTTCATGTACCTTTCGGGATAAACCCCAAAGTAAGCCCTGAAGTATGGATCTTGACGAACAAGGACGGATGCGGTCCCTTTTTTTCAATTGCATAGTACGTCTTTCGGGTTTGTCCTTGTCCTTTCTTGATATAGCTTCGCGCGGTCGATTAGCGACAGCGCAGGAACTTGAAGAAAACGGTTCTGAATTTCAGTTTGTTTTTAACTTCTTGTGCTTAGCATGTGCGCGCGCGGCCATTTTCAAATTCTTGCTCGACTACCCAGGTTGGCTTCCCGCTTCGCAACCCCACACCAACTTCTTTTCTTGCTGACCCTCGTCTACACACATCTCTTCGTCCCCCTCCTGCTCCCCGTCATATCCTCCACCTTCGTTCTTGGGCGTGATTGATTGGTTGCCAGACTGAGTTGAGTTGGTCGGATCCAGCCGTAGGATCAAACTTACATGCGCGGTTTGAACGACCACCTCAATTGTGCGAAAATTTTCGTCGATCTGCGGTTCTCGACCTTTTGGATTCTCCCTTCTTCCCTTCTCCTCCCCTGCCACCCCTCGCTGGTGCCTCGCTGGCTTCCTTGCTATAAATCTGTGCAGCCCCCTCCTCTCTTCCGCTGTGATCTCGGCTGCAATGTTGCGCGAGCTATGCGCGAAGACCACGGCGCTGAACAGGCTTGACGTGCCCAAGTAATGGGTGGAGTGACGGCGTGGGGTGAACTTAGTGGTAGTCAGAGGGACTGGGCGGTGGTGGGGACGGGAATGTGGCCAGTGGCAGGGCCTTGTGGCTATGCTGGCTTGCGCTCAGTTGGATATGGTGGCTACGCACGTGGAGTGCCAGCGTTGTTGATCTTTTTTTTGAGTAGCGAGGGACTTCCATCCTTCTCCATCCTCCATCGCTGCTTTGTCCAGGGGTTCATGTGTGCTGAGGATTAAGAGTGCATACTCCGAGTCAATCGTGTGCATGGACTTGGTTAAGAGTTTCTGTGGATGCTGAATGCTTCGGTGTCATAAAGTCTATGGATGTATGGTTGGTTGAGGACTGAGTGATTGTCCTTGTCGCCATCATGGATGCACGATGGGTTACGTGGGCTCTGGCCGTCTAAGTGGATGTATGAGTGTGCTGATGCCCCTTTCGCCCCGACTAATTGTCTGATCCCCGCGCCAAGTGCGCTTGCGAGATGTTCGCCCGCTGTTGTCCACTACCCCACCTCGTTGCACACGGGTGCTACGTGTCGGTTGCTGCGATCACCGTGTGTGTGTTTGCCTGGTTGACCAAAAACATCGCGTTCGAGCGGTAAGTCGTACCACCCGATATCCTTTCCTTTCGGCCATCGCCATTTTGTTCAAGCTGGCCCGACAATTTTGTGTGGGGTCGTCATACATTAAAGTTGCTTGTCCCGTGATTGGGTGTCGGATCTGGGTTGAAACAAGTTGAGAATTGTATGGAGTCGATGCTTGCGAGCTTGAGAGCGTGAGCACGGGTAATTGCACGTGCTCGAACTTCTTATTAATCTGCAATAGCGATGCAGATGTGTGGAGGACGCTATAATTGCGAACTGATCGCAGACGAAGACGGGCTTAACTGCGATGGAGATGTGTGCAGGACGCTATTGCGAACTGATCGGGTTCATTTCTACAACCCGTCAAAGGCGTGTCATATAGGGGGAGTGGGATCTGTGTTGACTGATCGGTTTTCTTCACCCTCGTTGATCTCTCCATGTACTGGAGCCTCAATTTATTTGTTTTTTTTTTTTTGTTTTTTTTTTGTTTTTTTTTTTACCACAAAAACCTCCAGTGCTAGCGATGCTGGGGGTACGAAGGGTCTGTCCAGTTGCTGGATCTCTCTCACAATGCGGGTGCGCTTCCTGTGAACTTCCGGGTCCTGGTACCTCCGCTCCCACCACTGTCAGATGACCAGAACTCCGGTCGACCCTACGGGCGACATTGGCCCAACTCCAAAACGTAAGGCGTCACTTTTCTCCTTCAAGTTGGTCCTCGTGAAAAGGGTGGTGTGACCCTAACGTAGATTATGCGTTAATTACATTTCTTGTGGGGGGTTTGTATTTCTTTTACGGATAGAATTGGGTTTTAATTTGCCCATCCCTCAGTCCAGGGGCAAAGTTTTGAGGTTGTCCTGCACTTCTCTCTCTCCATTTCTGCAATTTTGAAGCTGTCCCCATCAGCTTGTGTTACCTGAAGAGCCCTTGGATCTGAGGCAATTACCCCAGCTTTGCCCTGGTGGTTCCATCACCCGCTCAAAATCATCGGCCACGCCCCACCTATTCTGATCAGTGCTCCCACGGGTACGGGACGCTTCCCGGGGCATGAGGTTGTGTATCACAAGGTAGGGACCTCAACTTGATTTGAGATGCCTTATTGCTCTGGTGTAATGGTCCTTGAAACTTCTTCCTTTTCCAAAAAAAAAAAAAAAAAAAAAACTTCTTTTATGTTTGCTGGTAACCGTTATGTATGTAGGCCCTTCATCCTAAGACCCCACCAGTATATAGGACCCCCAAATATTCCTTCGAACTGACCTGCCGTAGGCAATCAGAATTTTAGTTTCTACTCATTTGCTTCCAGTGGAGTTCGAACTGAGCACCTGGTCTGTATTTCAACAGTTCAGGAGTGTACCAACTCAGCTAGGTCAGTTGGTTAACCCCCAATACTCCTTACCTCATGAATCAATTTAGCCTGGAGTAGTCAAGGCAGTTTAGGGGACCTAGTGCCGTTTCATGTGCACCCAACAATTTAGGGTTTAGGTGACCTAGCGTCCTTTCAGATGCATCTGGAAATGTAGCGTAAAAAGACAGACAGGGTTTTGAAGAAGGAGAAATGAGGTGGAGAACAGACCTGAGGAGGATTGCTTGTCTGTGGTCGAAACTGATGGAGAGCTATTTCTAATGCACCGTATTCGCAATCACTGTGTACGGTTTGTCGTTATCCATAACATCCAGGTTTAGGACCTCCTCTGTGCAAGCACGGATTCGAACCTGCAACCTTGGCTTCAAGAGCCAAGTCTCTTAACCACTAGTAGACCTCCGCCAGTGTTGGGAAAATAGGGAAAGCTGGCAGTTTTCCTGATCTCCTGAAAACCTGGAGGCCGGGCCGGATGACCGCTGCCATTGATAAATCTGATCGGCGGCCGTCATTTCGTTTCTGCCTCCTAAGAGGTCGGAGGCCCACACAGGGCCCGCTATTTTCCCACTCGGCAAAGGTACTACATCCGCTGCACAGTGTTCAAAAGTGGAACTGTAGGGATCGTGATATGCATCCAACCCCTGCAAAGCTGTGTACGCTTGTTGTTTACATGTACTATGTGATCTATCTATTATGTCTGTTGCACTAAATTTTCTGTGAAGATATTAAAAAAATAAATAAATAAAATCTCTGACGGCGCATATGTGATTCTCACCTAATCAAACCTGTCCTTTTTCCTTTATTTTTTTTTTTCAATACTTGTTGCTCGATCAAAGTTTCAAATTATCTTTAATTTACGAAATTAATGCTTTGGACGCTCAACAACTTTGCAGGTAATTTGCATAAACTTGGATATGCTAAAAATGGCAGAGGAGGTAATCCCTGGGAGTTCAGCCCAATTTCAATGGGCATTGTCGGCGCTYGTTCACGGCAAAAGCACATTGGCCAAAGCGAGATCGATGGAAAATGCACGAGGTTTGTGGGGTTTTGAAAGAGGTGCCGATCTGGGAGCAGCATTCCAGACTTTCGAAGCAAAATTAAGACAAGTGGAGACCATGGCTATGGCAGCTGTTCGAAGTAAATTTGGAAGAGAGGTATGCGTGCGAGCACCTTCACTCACGGAAGGAGAAACACCTCTGCTCTTTTGGGTTTGATTGTCACTGAATTTGGAAGAGAGGTATGAGCATAGTTGCCCCGGACCCGTGTCTGGATTAATGCGGACGTCTGGTAATCGGGATACCGATCTGAAGAACCGGACATATGAATCTGGAAAGTCGGGTTATGAATGAACAGGTCCGGATGTCCATATAATAGTAGTAAATAAATAAATTGAGTAATTAAAAAAAAAAAAAAGACTCGCTGCTGAAGTTGTATTATCCGACTTATCTTGAACAAACTCATGTACACACACAGTGTCACACACACGCACACACACACACACACACACACACACACACACACACACACACACACACACACACAATCTCCTTGCCAGCTGAAGCTCACCCAAGACTGCAAGTACAGGCCCTTAAGGCCCGGTCCAGTTGGCCCAACGGTCCACCAAAACGTGTGCCAACAATTTTTGGGGGTCCACCAATCACTGGAAAATTGCCTGGGGAGCCAATTTTTTTTACCAAACCGGACACCGGATCCGGACATCCAGACCTCACCGTCTCGATCCCGATCTGGACATCCGGTTAAACCACCAGTACCTTGCAAAGCTAAAAAAATCCTACGCGGCCATTAACGCGCCGCGTCAGGCGGGTACCTAGCAACGAACGACCGGTATTCCGACAAAAACGGAAAAAAAAAAAAAAAAAAAAAAAAANAAAAAAAAAAAAAAAAAAAAAAAAAAAAAAAAACCAAGGAGAAACACCTCTGCTCTTTTGGATTTGATTGACACTAAATTCGGAAGAGATGTATGCGTGTGTGAAAAAAAAATAAAATAAAATAAAATGCACCTTCACTCACACAAGGAGAAACACCTCCACTCCTTTTGATTTGATTGTCACTAAAACCGGAAGAGAGATATGACTCATCATATGAGTGCGATGAAAAAAAGAAAAGAAAAGAAAAAGGAAAAAAAAAAGCACCTTCACTCACACAAGGAGAAAGACCTCCACTCCTTTTGATTTGATTGTCACCAACGTTCTTTTGAAATGGAATTGTTCAGGTCTGCTGTGACAGTCTTCACCTGAATAGAAAAGCTGGTTGTTATAGCTGTATTTGAGGCAGATTTCAGTCCAAATACAGCGATAATGACCGTGTAGAGTCCTTCTTCGTGTTTTCTGACAGCTATACAAAGGAAGTTTGCTCTCCAGAAGTTTGTGGAGTCAGTGGAGTGATGAGCCAACGCTACAAATTGTACAGTGTATAGTCGTGTAGCGAGGCCCTACGAGTCTTCCGGCATACTGACCACTGGACCAGTCCTGTGGATGCATCTGGCTGCAATCACGTCCAGAGGTGAGTGGACTGGACCTGGATGCATCTGGCTGCTATTACATCCAGAGCCGAGTCAACTGGACCTGGATGCATCTGGCTTCAATGAAGTCCAGAGCGGAGTAGGAAAAGCCCTAGGTAGTAGCGTGAGTTTGCTGTACACTCATGAGGGAACTCTACAAATTGTACAGCAGCGAGGCCTAGTGAGTCTCAGAGCATACTCAAGCTAGGTAGGGCTGTTTCAACTCAGTTGTGGACGTGATTGCAGCCAGATGCATCCAGTTCCAGTCGACTCAGCTTTGGACGTGATTGCTGCCAGATGCATCCCAGTCCAGTCGTGATTAGGCTCAGATACCAGTTAAAAGACTGCAAGTGTGAGTACTATTCTCTCATTGGGGTGCAGATGAACTGGTGGGGTGTCCTTAATGTGCAATTATAAATTCATGTTCTTATATCCTTCTTTGGGCGTGGTTAGACACTCCTCGGGGACGTGAAATCCACAAGGAAATCACACGGAAATCCACAAGGACGGGCTCGTTCCACCTATCCTTGGGGACGAATCCTTGTGGCCTCAGGCGAAATGTCCTTGTCCCCAAGGGACCTCGTGAGGTCCCTTGGAGCTCAAGGAACCGTGATTCACGGAGTGGTGAAGACATGCGTCGACGGAGAGTTTCAGTTCCTGGGTGGTCCACATGTGGTCCAACGCTGTTAGCACAGACATGCCCGCCCTCCAACGTCTGCGTAGTCCCCCAACGGCCCCCAACGGCCCCCAACGGCTACTGTTGGCGGTGGGCCTCCATTGGGTCGCATCGTCGTTTCAGCCAGCACCATGCGGTCTCCCTTGCTCAAGGAACGTCCACAATGGTCGGGAATATATTTTTTCACGGTGGTGCCTTCAGTCCATCCATGGAAGAGCTTTCTGCACGCGCGCCGTATTTCCGCGCATGTCGTCACGTGCTGCACGTCCGACAAGACTCTTGCCTTCTCCGCCGTCGTGTGCTAGATGTCCGACAACAAACATGGCATTGCTGCCCTCTCCACCGGGCAGTTCATGGTCGACCAGTACCGCAGGCTCCCTCTGCTCGTCCAACGCCGTTAGCATGGACATCCCCGCCGTCCAACGTCTTCGTAGTCCCCCAGCGGCCCCCAACGGCTACTGTTGGTGGTGGGCCTCCATTGGGTGCCATCGTCGTTTTCGGCCAGCACCATGCGGTCTCCCTTGGTCGAGGAACGTCTGTAACGGTCGGGAAAATGTTTTTTCCTGGCGGTGCCTTCAGTCTGTCCACGGAAGAAGTTTCTGCACGAGCGCCGTATTCCCGTGCATGTTGTCACGTGCTGCACGCCGTCGTGTGCTAGATGTCCGACAACAGACATGGCATTGCTGCCCTCTCCACCATGCAGTTCGTGGCCGACCAGTACCGCGGGCTCCCTCTGCTGCTCCACATCGCTGTGCTGCTTCTGGTGGCCCCTCTGCTGCTCCACGGCGCTGTGCTGCTTCTCGTTGAAGTAGTCATCCATGGTGTCGTCGCATTGTCGAGGTCTTCCCACATTCCCCCCGTCCTGCGTTTGATCCACCACCTTGGTTTCGCTCGTGGAATGACGCCGCAATGCAACGTGTAGCACATCTCAATGAGAGCCTCTGAAGTTGCCACGTAGTCGGGGCCGTCATCCGCAGCTTGCATAAGCGTCCTTCTTCTACGTGTGTGGAACTGCTCATTCATTCGTTTCAGCACCCTCTCCTGCTGACAACAAAGAACAACAGTTGACACACGCCACGGCTGCCCGCTCAAGTGGTGTCAACAGCGCACGTCCGCCCTCTCCGCCGCCATCCATCGCCACCACCTCCACAGGGATGACGTCTCTCCGCTGCCGTTCGATTCCCGCACCCCAGAGACGTAACCTGCTCACCCCTCGAGGAGAGGTCCGAGAAGCTGCCGCCTTTCCGTGGATGATGTCCCCCTGGTGGGACTGCGTGTGACGGCGCGGACGACGTGGAGGAGAAGCTCGGAAAGATGGACGCACCTGGTGCACGCATGTACACTGACCGGGAGGTGGGTGAAAGGGACACCGCCGCTAAGGCCGATTCATCCCTGCACCGTCTACACGCCGCAAGCCAAACGTTGTCGTTGTCACCACAACCGTACCTCAAATTTTGAATTTCAAACGTAGAGGTCCCCCTTTGTTTTATTTTATTTTTCATGGCCTGCCTCATGCGCTTTCCTGCTGGACGTCCCTGGATCACGCCATCTCCACACGGACAATGGACGCTGGACCACATCAGCCCCACCGGGCCGCGTATTTTCATATGACAATGGCCGCGGGCAGACCACAAGGAAACGTCCTCGGGGGACGTCCCCAAGGACGTCACAAAATACCCTTACGAGCCACAAGGAAAATTCCTCGTGGCTCAAGGAATTTGTAAGGAGTGTCTAACGACGCCCTTTTGCAGGGATTCTTTTTTTTTTTTTTTTCCCTCTCTGTACCTTTTTTTTTTTGTTTTTCTAACATGCCCCCGCCAGTGTTAGTGGTGCTGATAAGAGCAGACACCACTTGAACCTGGGGAGAGGCTCCATCTATTGGTGGGGAGCATCACCTGCTGGAAAACGGGTCCAGAGTTTCTCTCCCTCCCTCTCTGTACCTTCTCCTTTTGCAGCTCGAATTCTGCTGTTCTCTGATTTCTTGTCTTTGGGTCTGGCGCCAATACCCAACACTCCACATGCATTTGGAACCGTTCTAGACCAGGTGCATTCGGATGAGTCCAACAGTTCAAATGTAGGTCCAGAAAGCGTCCAATTGCAGTCGAGGGAGGCCCTTTTTTTTCTCTTCCTTGTTTCCTAGGATTATGAGAATGGCTCCTTAAATTTGTGAGAGTCCATCATGTCCTCGAATAATGACAATACCCCTCTAATCACACCTCCTCCCCCTCCATTCCAGGCTACAGACCCTGATTCTTTTTCCTTTTTTCAAGTTTTAAAAACTTTTTTTATATTTTTTTATAAACAACTCGTCAAATTTTTATTCAAAATTTTTATTCAAAAAGCCTTATTCAGATTTTAGTCTTCATCACATACCCCACATCCATCCTCCTTGCCATTTATATCCCCTTCGCAACACCCCCGTCCCCCTCCCCATACGGCAGCTGTTACCAAGCCGCAACAATGATGAAGGAATGGGCCCCTAATGGGAGCACATAAATGCATCCAACTAGCAATGCTTCTGCTCTATTTTTTTCCCACGGCTGATGTATAGGAAATGTACTGGTGGTTTAATCCCCTTAAAGTTTCTTCAAAGGGGTAACAGATGCTGCAACAGAAGTAGACTGTCGCGAGGGTTTAAGCCCTCAGCATACCTGTAAGCGGCCCATACAGCGAGCATGTCATGTGCCTGCCCTATGTGAAGCCGGGCCCCCGAATCTCAATGAGGCCTGAACTCGTCAATTTTGCAACGCCTTTGGCCTTTTGTGGGCGCCGGGCCCCCGAATCTCGGTGAGGCCTGAACTCGTCAAATTTTGCAAACCCTTTGGCCCTTTGTGGGCGCCGGGCCCCCAAATCTCGATGAGGCCTGAACTTGTCAATTTTGCAAAGTCTTTGGCCCTTTGTGGGCGCCAGACAGTTGCCA
Source organism: Chara braunii (assembly GCA_003427395.1). NCBI lineage: Eukaryota > Viridiplantae > Streptophyta > Charophyceae > Charales > Characeae > Chara > Chara braunii. Next base: position 866,374 of record BFEA01000475.1, read on the forward strand.
CACGCCAGTTGGTTACATCCGCCCTGCCCATGAGAATCACAAACATTTGTGAGCCTTCTAGGCTCGTCCGAGATGGCAGGGGAAGCAGGGAGTACCTCTCTTTTACGCCCGCGTGGTTGGGCTGTCTTAACCAATTCAGTCGTGGTTGGGCTGTCTTATCCAATTCGGTCCCAGGCCACTGTCTGAACGGGCCTGTGCGCAGACACTTCGGGACGAAGTGGAGCTACTGGGCGCGCCCGTCCCAGGCGAGGAGTCAGTGAGCCCAGCCACTGTGATTTTAGAAAAGGGCCACGCTACGGATGGGGCATTCGGGCACTTGGACGAGCAGGTGGCAGCGCTGCTGGAGCACAGGCTTGCGTGCAGCTGCTAGCGTGCGGAGAATGCGAACGCACCGCAAGTAGACAGCGCCATAGCCCTGCCCCCTTAGCCGGGCTTGAGCTTGGTTGTAAGGCAGCGGGCGGGTACGGTGGTGGTCGTCGGGTAGTGAGGAGACGTGGAACGGGAAGTGGAGGGTGAGCTTTGAGGGGGCGAGAGGTGAAGTGATGTGAGGGCACATACCTGGTCTTGGTGGGGGTCTACATGGTCGACCTGTGCATGTACTTCAGCTGCTGCTGCTGACGTCAACTGGTTTCTTCGGCATTTTGTACGCTGGTAGTGCAGCTGTAGGATAGTAGTTTGGACAGCTTTCGACTATGATTGTCCTATGGGCTCTGAGCGCCCATAGGAGGAAGAGCTTCGATCATTGCATTGTCCGTGGTCACGGTGGAGAGAGTCTGCTTTCACTGACAAAACAAAAAAAAACACAAAAACATCCCTCAGTGTGTGACATCAGTGCATTTCTGCTTTCTGGAGTCTGGACAGCTTTCGACTATGATGATCTGGCTTTCATTGTGATTTTGCAGTAAGGAATTCTCTATTTGGCTATTGCTCATTTTCCTTGCACTCATAGAGACTGTGACGAAATGATGGATTGTAATGTAAGGGACGCTGGTTTCCAGCAAGGTGACTTTCCCCAACAATGGAAAGGACTAAGAGCAAGATCTCACTGGCAAAAACGATTGGAATAAGTGTCTGGACGTGTTTGTGGACAGGTGCAAAAAGCTGTAATTGATCTGCTTTTCTGCATCTCTTCCAGGAGCACGTCCTGATTCAGACACTTATTCAAATCCTCTTTGCCAGTGGGATCTGGCCTCAGAGCCATAAAAATTGGAGGCCATTCCTTGAGGCTGCTCACTATCACCTTGAAGCAGTGGGGCATCCCGACCTGATGCTTCAAAAAAACAAAAATGCAAATGAACTGGGGGAAGGAGGGGGAGGGAGAGGGAGGGGGGAGAAGCAAGGGAAGTAAAATAAGGGGCCATAAGGGCCATGAACACCATTCCCAGGCCATTGGCTAAGATTTTATTATTATCATTATCCTACCCCTTAAGCGCGGTGGGCCCGCGGGGGGAGGTCGTGTTCCGCTGTGCGCTGAAATCGGCCCGAAGTTTTGATTTGGGCCGGCGGATGAAGGCGATCGAGGGAGGGGCGTTGTGCAGAGTGGCGCATGTACTGAATTGCTCACAGCGCGCCACTAAATGAGAGAGCGCGCCTACGGGGCTGGGTAGACGGCGGGCGTCGATGTGCATTAATATCTGAACGCGCCCGCTGTCGAATTGCAAGAAAGTGTCGTTTTGTGCCAGCACCTTTTTTCTTTTCTTTTTTTAATTTTTGATTTTGTATATTCTTGAATTCGTTTTTCGTTTTCTTTCTGAATTTGTTTTTCTTTTTCTTTCTTTCTTGAATTCGTTTTTCGTTATTCTTTATTCGTTTTTTCTCCTGGTCGGTGTGTCGTTTTGGTGGCAAGCGCCGGCGCCGACAAAAGAAAGCGGGGTGGTGGGTGACCCACCTCCACCCTCAGACCCCCACACCTCCACCCTCGGACCCCCACCCACATGCACGCACGCACACCACACACACACACACACACATTAATATTTTGAAGTTCGCTATCAATAGTCGTTGTTGGGGTTCGAACCCACACACAGATTTGAAGTACGCAACTGCCCTAACCACACAGGTGGATTGGTTCCCTGTGTGGTTTTGGGGACTGCTTCTTTTTGAAGTGTATCAGACGTCAGGCAGCTGACAGGTGTGTCTGAACCGTAGCTGGCCTGTACGGAGGGGCGGCGACCGTTCGTCGCCCGCGGGTCCAATCCCACCATTTGCAAGCGGCAACTTTGTCGATTTTTCGTGCTCAGAAGAATTCATCAAAATGTCTGCAAATTTGAGGGTCGGTAGGTTAGGTCCTGATCTTTCAGGGAAAAACATTAAAAAAAAATAAATAAATCTTTCTGACCATGAAATATTCGCTGCGCCGATTTGTTGCATTTCCAACCGGCGGTTCAAATCCCGCCATTTGCAATTGGCAACTTTGCCGATTTTTTGTGCTCAGAAGAATTCATCAAAATGTCGGCAAATTTGAGGGTCCATAGGTTAGGTCGTGATCTTTCAAGGAAAAATATTCAAAACAAAACAAAAAATCATTTTGACCGTGAAATATTCGCCGC
>BFEA01000475.1:906238-916341 GCA_003427395.1 Chara braunii
CCCCAATCCCGATCCCCCATCCCCCGCGAAGTCACCCTCACCCTGCCGCTCCCGCCGCACACCTTCTTTTCCCCCGCACGCATGTGCACAACGGGATTCCTTGTTGGAGCGACAAATCTATTCGAAGATAGCGCAGATGCCCTACGCCCAACGAGATCAACAATCTCGTGTGGAGCAAAAGGACAAAAACTCATTCTATTTTGATTTTCAGTATGAAGACAAACTGTCAGAGCGCGGCCTATCGATCCTCTAGTGTTCAGGACTTCAAGCTAGAGGTGTCAGAAAAGTTACCTTCATCATCATCATCATCATCATCATCATCATCATCGCGCATTCGATCTGGCGCCATTACATCACCATTACATTGGCTCATCATCATCAGTCCGCGCATTTGATCTGGCGACCTCGTCGTTCCACCGGGGGAACGATCGAGAGGACCCTTTAGGGGTTGTTGAAGACCTTCCTCGACTAGGAGGAAGGACCTTGATTGCTCCCGGCCGACCGGGAGCGCGGTATTGCCAATCCATCTCCCTCCTACTAATCCCCTCTCTTCCTCTCGCCGGTCTCTCTCAAAGATCTCAGCTTTTCCCCCATCTTTTATCTCCTCCCCAACACCCCTTCTCTCCTCCACCCACCCACCTAATTGGTCGCATCATCCGAAATTCCTACTATGTGTGTCACGTATTTTCCTTCTTTGTGCTTGCCTGACAATGCCGTCTATCCTGCTGTTCAGAATTTGAATCTGATTCAATAGGATGAATTTCCACCTTCTTCCCTCCCAACGCCGTAATTAGAATTAATTTCGGCAGTCTTGTTCAAAAGTTATGCAAATTTCTATAGTCTCTTGATTCTTTTCGTTATTTAATTTCAAAAATTCAATTTCATTTCAGAAATTCGTGAAATAAAATTCGTAATTTACTACAAAGAATTCTTCCAATCTCGAACTTTCCTTCTATTTTCTATCTCCCGTAAAATTCCAAAATTCCTCCGTTGTTTTTGAAATTCCTTTTGAATTCCTTTGAAATTCATTTTAATCTTGAAACAATTCAAGAAATTTTATTCATTTGATCTAGACAATCCTGGAATTTCTCTTAACTTACTTTATGCAGCTATCACTAATTCTTTCTGAAATTTTATCGTAAATTCTTAATTTAGGAATTAGTTTTCTACTTTTATTTCAAATTCTCTTTAAAATTATTTTAAATTCCGAAAATACGTTGAGGAGTTTTCCATTTTATTTCAAAAATTTCATACCAGCTCATCTGTATATCTTTTATTATCTACTTGAATTTTCAAAATTTTTTTACGAATATGTTGAAATTCCTTGAATTTTGTTTCAATTTCTTATAAATTATGAATTTACGTCCAAATAATTTCGGAATTTTATTTTGAAATCGTGATTGTCTTATGCATGCTCTCGTCTAGATTCCACACTATTCTTTGAAAATTTCCTCTCATTTTATTCCCCGAATTGGAAATTTTCCTTTTTTTTCCTCACTCCGACTTCGATTTTTTTTTTTTTTAATTTTGGAAGTTCGTCAAACCTCATTTATACTCRCCTTCCTCTCGCAGTCCCTTACTCTTCATTCTGCGTACCAACCTGGCTCCCCGTGACATCCATCAGCGCGCACTCCAAATTTACGTCTGAGACGCTCGCGCTCGCTTTGACGCACCGATTGCTGCCACTGAGCGCCCCCCCCGCCCCAGTTCTCCCTCCTCACCTTCTCTATCCCTTGACCCCATGCAGAGTACCAAATTTGCGAGTCCCTCCCGCTCCACCAGCGAAGGGCTTGTGTTCCTAGCTCACGAGCCTACATCCGACTCAATGACCACCCCTATGGCAACCAGTTCGGGCCCAACTTCCCAGTCGGATCCCATATAGTGGACCTCCTCCACCGCATGCAGGCCACACTCGAGGCCAAACTCACGGCTCTCTCGGACCATATGTTACAGTTGGAATCTCGTACCCCCACACCTCCATTCTCTCTTCCCCCCCCTTCCTCTTCCCAAACACATGCACCTAGCGGATCACACCTCCCATCTCCCTAGTTTGGGATCTCGCAGTCCAGTTCCCCACCCATGTCATCAGCGTCCCTGCCAACTTCCCCCCCCTCGTCGGCTGGCGTCATCTACACGCTTGTCTTGTCCACAGGTGGCATGTCCTCTCCCCTGACTTCCGCAATCACCTCTTCCTCCCAAATCCCCACCTCCGCACTTCCCTTGTCCGGACCCATAGCATCGTGTTCAGCCACCTCCTCAATTATAGTATCCACGATACCTACCTCACCACCCTCCACTTCTTTACCACACGCCCAACCCCCTATGACACCCAGGACACAAAATGTTCAGCTTCAAAGCCCACTCCCCTTGGCCCACGACCACATCCGCCGACTCCAAGGAGGCCAACCCTTGCCTCCCCACCTCGTGGCACAACCTGCTGCCCCTTTCATCTATCAGCAGCATCAGACACAGGCCGCCGCGATGCACTTTACCCTCCCTCCACCGGCCACCACATTGTCTCACGGCCCTTTGCCCCAACTTCCTGCCTTGTCTATTGCCCCTGTGGGTACCCCTAGTTAATTTGTCCTCTTGTCGCAGTGTGCCCTCCCCCTCCCTCCTCATTACCAGCCCCCGCCCTATGTACCTCGGTACCACCCCGACAGAGTCCCCGAGTTCGATGGCAAGGCCTCTGAACTCCAGGGCTGGATCACCACAGCCGAGGAGCAACTTCGGTACCATGGGGTAAACATGGACTTGTGGCCTACGGAGATATCTGCCCGCTTCATAGGTCGAGCGGCTTCCACTTGGCGCAACTTTCTCGCCCTTCGTGCTCAGTAGGGCGTTCACGCGAGTATGACGTACGCGGAGTTTCATGATTTTCTCCAGCAGTACTTCTCTCGCCCGACGCCTACCCGTGACCCGATCACACGGATCGCTGAGATCAGATGGCTTGGTGGCAACAATGCCTTAGAGTCGTACGTCACGGCATTCCACTGCGTTCGCGCCCAGATTTCCCCCTCCCTCATAGCCGACGACGCTTTGGTCCAGCGTTTCCTTGCCGGGTTACCCCAACCCTTCCAACTTCAGATGCTGGCATACACGGTCCATACCCTCCCCGAGGCCTTCAACATTGCCAGGGCCATCGAGCTCACCTATGCACCTCTTGTGGGCTCCACATCGAGGCCTGGTATCGCACCTCCCGCTTCATCGTCTGCCCCTGGCACATCTCGCCCCCGCCTGTTCTACACGTCTCGCCACGGTCCCCGCCGCGTTCCTGGACGTGCCTTCTTCCGCCGTGTCCAGACTATGCTCCGCGAGTCGTCGAGCACCGAGGAGGGTACTGGTTCGAATGGATCCCATAGCGACCCGGACCAGGAACATGACCCCCAGTCCCTTGTGGATGGCGATGACCCCGACCAGTACGAGCACCTCGTTCGCGCCTTCTCTGCATTCCTGAGGCAGCGCCAGTCCCCGTCATCGAGGACAGGCTCTTCCGCCACGCAGCTGCCCCTCCCATCGGGCTACACCTTCCCCCGCGCCCGATTGACTATCGCGGAGAGTGAGGACTTCTGTGCACGAGGTATATGTACCCGTTGCCGCCTACCTGGTCACACTCCGTCCACCTGCCCCTACGCCGACGCCCTCCAGCGTCACTTTGCTCAGCAGTCCGGCCCTCAGCCTGACCCCCCCGCCTCGACCTCCAGCTCCGCAGCCACCTCGCGGCAATCTCCCGCTCCCCTGAGCCTCCCACAGTAGCAGGCATACCCGCCCGCGATTCTACCTTCACGTCGCTTGCTACTCTTTCTGAGGACTCTGACCTGACTTCATCGTTGGTCGCTTTTAGCGTCGCTGGCCCACCTTCCAGTGCCTCCACTTCTTCGCTTAGCGTCTCTCATGATCCTCCTCCTCCTCGTCCTCCTAATAGGCGTGCTCTTCGCACGGCGCGCTGCAGTGCTTCCCTTATTGCAGTCGAGGATATCATCGACTTCCGAAACCTTGAGTGTGTTAAGGTCCACCAGGAACGTCTCCGCCTTAAAGAGCGCACCCTGTCCGCCATATCTCAGCGCCTACACAATCTCGATCGCACCTTACCGGTTATTCCAGTGCGCCTCGGGACCTCTACTAGAGTGTATCGTGCACTATGGGACTGTGGCTCTACTGGCGACTTCATTCATCCTCGCGTAGTTAAGGAGGTATTTCTCTATACATCCCCCTACCCTTCCACTGTCACTATCACGCTTGGCGACAATCAGGCCAAATCCTTTGTCGATTCCTTGGTGCCTTATCTTCCATTCTCGTTCCCCCTGCGGATGCCCCACAACCTTCGCAAGGTCCCTCGGTTCCATGACAAGTGGACCTTCGATGTCATGGAAACCCTATATGATCTTGTTCTTGGCACTGCCTATTCCCATCAGTTCGCTCATGCCGGCCCCGATTGGACCCACAACGATCTCGTCCTCGACGCCAAGGATGGGAAACAATACCGTATTCCGTTGTTGGGCAAATCGGACTCTACACTCCCCCCCCCTGTTAATGTCACCATCTGTACACCTACCCAGTTCCACCACCTCCTTCGTGAGCCTGATGTAGAACTTCATGTTGTCGATATCACGGATCTCCTCACCTGCAACTCCATGCATCAGGACGTTGAGTTGGTCGAGCTCGATCCACCACCTCCTGAGCCCCCCGACCCTCCTGATTCCTCAACTTCTTTAACCTCCTCTACCCCTTCTAGCCCACTGCACTTTCTCGCTTCCCTTACCACTGATACACCCTCAGTCCCTACCCCCATACAGACCCCCTCCACCTCTGCTTCAGACGCTGCCGCTGCCAAGGAATTTGACAACCTTCTTTCTTCCTTGCCGCCTAGTGTTGGTGCCCTCCTTCGTGAGTATCACGATGTTTTCCCACCATCTGTATCCTACAGGAGCATTCCTCCCATGCGTGGTATCAAGCACCACATCCATCTCGAACCCAATTATCGCATTCAGAATCGGACCCTTATCGCCTTTCGGTTCCCGAAGCCTAGGAACTCAAGTGCCAACTTGAGGAGTTGCTTCACCACGGCTTCATTAAACCGAGTACTTCCCCATGGAGTGCCCCGGTCCTCTTTGATCGTAAGAAGGACGGCACCCTTCGTCTTTGTATTGACTACCGCGGTCTGAACCACTACACGGTCAAAAATAGCTATCCCATGCCTCGCGCGGATGACCTGTTTGACCGCCTCTCCGGCCGCCATTTCTTCACGAAGATCGATCTTCACAGCGGATATCACCAGATCCACATAGCCGAGGAGGACCATCCCAAGAACGCTTTTCGTTCTTGTTTCGGGCACTACGAGTTTACCGTCATGCCTTTCAGTCTCCGTAATGCCCCCGCCACTTTCTAGACGGCTTTGTTCTAGTCTACATTGAGACATCCTTATCTACAGTCGTACCCTAGAGGATCACCTGACCCACCTTCGCACTGTCCTGCAGCGACTACGTGACCACGGGTTCTATGTGAAGCTTTCTAAATGCAGCTTCGCTCAACCCAAAGTCGACTTCCTCGGGCATCAGGTCTCCGAGCACGGACTCCACATGGACGACTCGAAGATTCAGGCCATTATTGACTGGCCCACTCCTACCTCGCTTCCTGCGCTGTGTAGTTTCCTTGGGTTGACTACACTTACCCGACTACTCGCGTCCATTCATCGTCACCACCGACGCATCCGACTTCGCTATTGGAGTTGTTCTCTCCCAGATCTACCCAGCCCCCTCTACTTCTCCTGATTCCACAGAGTCCCGCCTCCCTTGTATTCCTCGCTTCCCTCCTCCACCTCCAGCGATTGCGGCTCATCTTGCACCCATCGAGCCCACCCCCCCAGGGGCCCCACCCCCTTATATTCCTGACGTTGCTGATGACGGTATAGTCGAGTCTCGCGATGAAGAGTGTCCGGTTGCTTATCTATCTTGACAGCTACTTCCCGCTGAGCGTAACTATACTGTCGACGAGCGTGAGGTCCTTGCGCTGGTCTACGCTGTTAAGAAGTGGCGTCATCATTTACACGGTCATACTTTCACCGTTTTGACGGACAACTCTGTCCTCGCCGCCTTCCAAACGAAGCCTAAGCTCACTTCTCGCCAGGCTCGTTGGTGGCGTGATCTCTCAGAGTTCGACTTCACCATCAAGAAGATTTTCGGCGAAAGCAATCGTGTTGCAGATGCTTTATCCCGCCGCCCCGACCTTCAGTGCGAGGATCGCCAGCTATCTCGTATCTCAGCTCCCACCATCCACGCCGCCTTTCTGGATGAGTACCGTCGCGCATACACCCAGTGCCCTGAGTTTCAGTCGATCTACGCTGACCTACAGGCTGGCAAGTCCGTCCCTAACTTCCAGCTCGATCCCTCTGGACTCCTATATTGGCTTGGTCGCCAAGGTACTCGTACTCCCCGCTTATGCGTGCCCTCTACTGGCCAGCTCCGCGTTCGGGCCGTCGCTGAGTGTCATGACCAGCGCGCCGCCGGTCATCTTGGTGTCTTCAAGACACTCGACCGCCTTTACCACCATTACTACTGGGAGCACCGCCGTCCTTTCACTAAGGAGTACGTCCGCACCTGCAGGATCTGCCAGGAGGCCAACATCCCCAACCACCCCCCCTACGGTTTTCTTCAGCCCTTACCCATTCCCACTCAGCGTTGGACTTCTGTCTCTATGGACTTCATCGGTCCTCTTCGTCCCCCTACCCCACGCGGCCACGACATCATCTTCGTCGTTGTCTGTCGGTTGACTAAGCATGCTCACTTCCTCCCTTGCAAGTATGCTAGTTCAGCCAAAGACATCGCCTCCCTACACTTCATCCGTATTGCCATCCATCACGGTCTTCCCACTCGCATCGTCTTTGATCGCGATCCCCACTTTACTTCTCATTTATGGCGTGGACTCCATGAGATGTATGGCTCCGAGCTCCGCCTCTCCTCCTCCTATCACCCCCAGTCAGATGGACAGACCAAGGTCACCAACAAAACTCTTGGGAGCATCCTCAAGAAGTTTGTTGAGAATGACTCTGATTGGGATCTGCATCTTGCTCACGCAGAGATTGCTTATAACCATGCTATTTCACCTGGCACTGGCATGTCTCCCTACTACTGTGACTTGGGCTACCATCCTCGTGTTCCATCTGAACTCCTCCGTCCATCTCAGATCCATCCCGACACCAAATGCCCTGCCCTCGATGACTGGGTAAAGGAGATGGATGCGCTTCTTAGCAAGGCTCGCGAGAACATTGCTCACTCCCAGACTCGCATGGCCACTCGCGCTAACCGCTCTCGCATCGACCATCCCTTCAAAGTTGGCGACGAGGTTCTTGTCGACGCACGTCACTTCCAGCCCGAAGCTAACACACTTCGGAAATTTAGACGTCGATATATTGGACCATGCACCATTCTTGCGCCTGCTGGACCCAATCATGACTGTCCGGTGAGCTTCAAATTGAAGCTCCCTGATTCCATGTACCGTGCTAACTTACATGATGTGTTCCATGTATCTCTTTTGCGCCCCTTCAGACGGTCTCCCCCCGAGTTCCACGGTCGACCTTACCCATGCCCCTCTCCCATCATCATTGAGGATCACGAGGGGTTTGTCGTCTCTGATATTGCGTCCCAACGTATGACTAATGGTGACCCTCCTCGCCTCGAGTATCTCATTCGATGGAAGGGTTATCCTGACGAGGAGTCTACTTGGGAGTCTCTTGAGCACCTGAAGCATGTTATGACTTTCGTGCGTGCCTACGATCGTGCTCATCCTTTCCCTTCTTCATCCCCCCCTCCTACTTCTCGCCCTTCTACTACTGACCCTTCTACCTCTGCGACCACTAACATTCCCCCTCCTCTATCGATGGGTCCTCCTGCTCCACCGGTACCCGCCTCAGGTCCTCCTTCCCATGTGGATGTGGTTCCGCCTGTTGTTGCAGTTCATTCCTCTCGCCCTCAGCGTACCCATCGACTTCCTTCTCGTTTTCGTGACTGATCTATATGCGCCATACGCTCTCTATCTCTCACCATTCCTGGACATTTATGCAGCAGCCCCCGGTTTCAGCTTCTGCATTCGGCTTCTACATTCGGTTTCTACATTCGGCTTCTACATTCGACTTTCGACCTCAGTGCTTCTCCTCAGTACCAGAGTACCTGTCGCATTGTTCCGGACTTCTACTCGGTTTTTGCAGCACTCCTACTTCATCCAGGCTACTTCGGTTCGACTTCAGTCTCGAGACTCATCAGTTGGACTACTTCATTTTTTCGGCTACAGAGTTCCCATCATTCCCACCTATCCACCACTCTCGAGCTTACCCCCTCCCTCCAGTCGCATGATGAACCCTACTTTCCCTGTCTATGTGGGTGTGTCCACTTGCCGCCCTTCTGCCTTACCTTATGCTGCGCGCCCTCCTCTTGAGTGTACGTTTTCCTTGCTCGTGGCTTCTGGCCACATGTCTATGCCGGCATAGCCTTCTCTTTCCTTCCAGGCTCACTTTGTGTGTGCTCCATTGTGTGAAAACCCTTCCCCTTTCAGCTGGCGGTACCCGTTTGATGGTTTCCATTGAGTCCGGTGCCGTGCTGTTACTCTCCCTCTGAGCCTGATGACCCTTACCTGGTTGTGTGGGTGCCCCCTTGGAGTTTACTCTGAGAGCTGTACCTGCCGCCTTCCCACCCATTCCTACCTCTGCCATGCGACTGAGTTCCCTTCTCTTTTGTTCAGGTATTGTGCATTGTGTACAGGGCACGTGAGACTGTACCACATTCGTTTTTGACTTAGGACAGTGGTTTAGTTATTCTTTGGCCTTTAGGGCCCTGGTGTTGATTTATATTCAGCCTATTTGGCTCATGAGATATTTTTCTCTTTCTTGGCCCACACAGGTCAGACATTTTTCTCTTTCTTGGCCGACACAGGTTTGACATTTTTTTTCTCTTTCTTAGCCGACACAGAACAGACATCTTTCTGCTTTTTGGGTCGACCAAGACCAGACATTGTTGTATAGATTAGGCTTGAGGCTTAGTCTGCAATGCATACCTTTTCCTGCATGGAGCCTACTCCGCATCTAGGATTGTTTCTTTTGCCGTTCCTTTGGGGTTTCCGCTATTTCAGCGGATAGCGTGTTTGATGTATCGCTTGATCCATTCACAGGTCCGAGGATCGTGTAGCGGTACCCCTAGGGCCCGGCAGTGAGGCCGGACCAGTTTCAGGCCATCGGCCTGACCCTGGTCCGGTACCAGTTTGTTCCGTACCTGGACCTAGGCCGGTATATCACTTTGGCCTAGGCCCAGGGCGGCAGGTTGGTTCATTCAGTTGTTCGTTCTTTCGTTGAGCCGTACTGGACCTTCACTCAGCTGCTGCTTTTCGTGTGTGTCCATCTCTCTCTCTCCGTCTCTCTCTCACCATCTCCGCCCGTGCGTCACAATGGACGTGCACCTCAGCTATCTTAGACATAGGAAATCAAACTAATCAACAAACCAGCAACCAAGACCCGGTACAGAACTCCCAAAGTTTGAAGAAGTTGGCACTCCGGCTCTTGAAAATGCTGATGCACTCCCATCATTACTGCATGCCGTCTCACTGCCAACAGCAATGCCGCCCCAGTTAGTCATGTGTAGGGATTGCCTCAACCCCTGCAGGATGTAGTGAATGTATTGAGCCAAAAACATCGCAAGATGCTCTTCGTTGCTTGACCCAGCCATGATGAATCCCACTGTGTCCCTGATATTCTTGACAACACTCCCACCGCCAATACAAGCTCTCTATGTAACAGTTTGAACGTGTTGAATGCGCGGAACGCGTTCAAACGTGTGGCGCGCCACATGGCGCGATTTTTCCGAATGTGACCCACCGAGCGTGGTGAGCACATGGCGAACTACAGGTGCGGGCATTAGTTCTTCAAAAAAAAAAAAAGAAGTGTGGCAGTGTATATTTTCATGTGTTAGTGGTAGATTCATCCGATTTTGGTCATCAGATAGATGGAAGTACCGTGACTCCATGAGCTTGGCTTCGTGGTTGGAGGCTTACCTGCTCTCTCTCTCTCTCTCTCTCTCTCTCTCTCTCTCTCTCTCTCTCTCTCTCTCTCTCTCTCTCTC
>BFEA01000475.1:921315-939353 GCA_003427395.1 Chara braunii
CTCTCTCTCTCTCTCTCTCTCTCTCTCTCTCTCTCTCTCTCTCTCTCTCTCTCTCTCTCTCTCTCTCTCTCTCTCTCCGCACTTCCGATGCGGGCAGTTCGTCGCCTCGCATCCACACAGAGTTGTCACCCCGCTTGGTCCGAGAATGCAAGCCAGGTTCGCTCGTGCGCCACAGTCCGTCGCGGCCCCTCCCGTCAACCCCGCATACTTGACACCAGCTCGTCGGATCGCCCAACTCTCATACTTACTCACCTTCCAAACTTGCTCGTCAGCCGAGCCTCACTGATCGCACTAACCCCGAAATTCTTAGAGAGCAAACTAATCGCGCTTGCAAAATGTATAGTATGCATGCCCGTGCGAAAGGTGCGGGATTAAGCCCAGATGGACAAGAAGAGAAGAGAGGAAGTGCCTACGTCTGCATGGCCAGGCTGCAGCGTGGGGGTCGCAGCCACACTCCACACAATGATCTGGTCATGCAAGCATTCAGGCCAATTAGAACGGAGCATGCGAGGCGAGGAAGAGGGAGAAGGTGGGAGAACACAAGGGAATCAAGAAAGAAGAAAGATACAGTTACAATCGCGCCCGCCAAAATGATAGTTACGCAGGATTAAGGGCGCGATCCAGTCAGAGCCCAGGTCCTAGTGCAGCAAGATGCGCACAGACGAGGCACAACTAAATTCAGAGTACCTAAATTCCTATCCTAAGTCCTAGTTGCACAGGGAAATTCCGAAAAAGCATAAAAGAAAAACAATTTTGCGAGCCCGTAGGGGCTCGTCATCAGCTGAAAATTCAAAAACGATATTCTCACGCGATGATCGCGTCAAAATTCGCAGTGCTCACAGCAGAACAAGAAAGAAGCTATGGTATAATTATTTCTTGCGCGGAAGTTGCGCCCGTCATGGCGCGACCATCCAACCATCGGTACGAGATTTTCCCGACAGAAAACGAAATGCAACTTGCCCGCCCGACCCATCTTTCCACAGCCCACCCCTTCGACCCGTCACATTCCCCAAAGTAGCTTCGCGCAAGAAGTCACGCGATTACAAAAAAAAGGTGGTTACACCCCCTCTCCAAACCACAATTATCAAACAACCTTATCCTCCACCAACCAAGGTTACGAAACCTATGATCCCAATCCCAACCCTAAAACAAAATTCATATCCCATTAACAAGACTCAAATCCTGATCTACCCCTTTCTCCAAATCACGATTATGAAACCAACTTTTTTTTTTTTTTTTTTTTTTTTTTTTATCTAGCAAAATCCAAGCTAGATAACAGACCACCAACCAACATATAAACAAAATATTCAATGGTTTCATCCTACTTACCCACTACCAACTAAGAACACAAAAAATCAATTATAGTGTCTTACTCACGGATAGTCAATGATGTCATGGAATTACCCAACCCATCGGCAGAACCGACAAAGAACGTAATCCAACGAAGTAACACTTCTAAAATCATCTTGAAAACACTAACAAAATGGACACCTAATTAGAATTATGAAAACCCTTGTCGAATTGTCAGTTCACAAAATACCAATCACAAATACTAACAAAACTTGTCCTCACGATTAAAATCTAGGAAAACACAATCATCTATACTCGCAACGCTTGCAGTTTAGGGAAACAAGGTCAATAACTGTCAAAGCACAAGAAAAATTTAATCAGGAATTATTAAGCAACACCCCGCCCGAAGTAGGAGCAAAGGCAACAGTGGACAACCCCACTCACAGATTGAAGTCCGTTGTCAGCGACGGTGGACGATACCGATCACGGGATTCACGGCATGAAGTCCGTCATCCATCTCCCGGAAGTCGACGTTTATCGATGTACTCACATCTTTCATCTCGAGCTCTTTATCTAGATAAAACTGTATCCACTCCAACAACGCATTCGTTCTCCGTATCTATAATCAGTGGGCAAAGCCCCTGATCAAATAGTAATATTGATATGTACGATGTGCAAATCCTGCCTATTGACCGACCCCACATCTCTCTCCTTCCTTCTGCGGCCCATCTAGGATTACCAACTTTCGTCGACCAAGATTAGGTTATGGCAGGTGCATGGTTGTGCCCCCTCGAAGCGGTCTCCACCTCAATGTCCACACGCTCTATCACCTCTCCGCCTCCGCCGTACCCAACAACAAGTTCTGGCTAAGCGCAACTTATCCACAGCTGCCCCTGTGCGATCCCCCACTGCCCGCGCATCGTAATACTGATGCGCTAGTGCATCATTACCGTTGCGCTAATGCGATCCGTTTTTCTTTTCTTACAAACTGACATCCTTTTGGGACAGTAGGTTCAACAGATTTTATAATGCTATATTATCTGCGAGTTTCAAAGAACAACAAAATGAAAAGGACGTAGGGGTATCATTGGCTTTTCCTGTTTTCGCGGGCTGGCTGATTTCGTATCTCCTCGGAGAGGCATACGAGTCTAGGCAGTGGTTCAACTCCCACAAAGTATGAATGAAGGTGGCCGTGATGAAGGTTGTATGCATGTGATTCATTGGGCCTGGCTCCCCTCATCACTATTTGCTCAAAAAGAGCCATGTACATCCTGCTAGAAAGTGGGAAAATACATTGACAGGAATTTATTGGCCATTGCCATGTGCTCTTGGTCGTCGAGGCCTTGGATAAGGATACCTGCAGTTGTGTTCCCTTCAAACTTCAGATGAATAGGGTCACCATTGGGCATGGTCACACCACTCTTGTAATATGCAAAATGAGAATGAACTCTCTGCTAGAACGTGGACAGATGCACCCGCCACATTTTTTTCTTTTTCACATTTCCAGAGCGGTGTGACCTTCAACCGAACGTAGAGGCCCATTGTTGTGACCTTCAACTAAACGTACGGGCTACCGTTTCCTGGTACTGGGTATTGAGCAACCCCACGGTTGCTGAACTTTCGTCACCATAAGATTTCTTTTGCGGCTGATTTATCAGGGACGCTGGACCCTATTTCCAGCAGGTGCAGCTCCCCAACAATAGATGGAGCCTTTGTTTGGTCAAAAAAAAAAAAAAAAAAAAAAATCTTTTGCATCTGATTAACACGTGAATCGTGCATCAACAACCACTGCGAATAGGTGGTCAGGAGGGTTATGCAGCAGATTCAGGCGGGCCATTATCTGAGGATAGTGAGGAGACAGGCGTCCATACCAGAGATGGTGGGGTGTGGAAGGGAACGATAGGGAGGTAGGGACCAAAAAAAAAAAAAAAAAAAAAAAAAAAAGCTCGGCCACCATGGCCACAAAAACGGACAGGATGGATGACTCCATTCTCCCACCAATCCTTGCTTGTGCTAAGAAATTGGCGGAAGATGCGTTGAGCGCCTTTGACGAGCTTTGGAATGATAGATTCCAAAATGGGTTCTCTAATGGAGTACTATTGTCTTCCCCCTAACACAACGCACCCTTATTTTGACTATATCTCGCCGAAAATATAGCTTATATAGATTCATTTTTAGGGTGCGTTACGTTCGGGGGAAGATGGTAGGCAGAACAGAGCATGGTCCTCCTACAAAAAGGAGATGCAAAAACGTCATTTGGCAATGGCCGTGACAGGCCGTCCATTATTCAGGCAACACGTATCTTTCCGCGTAATTCTCACTGATGGTGGGTTATGCATAGGACGGGGGGGGGGAAGGACCTTGAAATTGACCACGACGCCGAAAATGACTACAATGTCAGTCAGCTTCGTATGCGGCGTTGAAACTTCAATCGTATCCTCCGTGTCGTTGCACCGCATCTGTGGAAATAAGTGACAAAGTGGAGAACACCTTTACCGCCGCCCCAGGTGTTTTCGTATGCCTTGCATAGATGGGCCCGCCCATGAGGATGCTCATCACCACAGCACATCGTTATACGCAATGGGGAAGACCAGTGGGCTTCGTGCAATGCGTGATGTAGTAGACGCTTTGATCAAGTGTTTTAACCGATATAGTCAGGTTTGGTTCATTCAAAGTCCGCCATGAATGTATGAACAGGTTCGCACCCGCTGATTTTCCTGATTGTTGGGGGTGTATTGAAGAAACTCACATCTTCGTCAACAAGCCTAAGAAGAAGGACGACAACAAATTCATGTCTGGGTACAAGACACGGGTCTCGATAGTTGCACAACTGATTTTCGATTCCGATTTGCGCATCGATTCCTTGATTTGTGTTACGGTTTTCCAAGCATAGTGGGCGACCGGCTGTTTCTGCGGAACTCGTCCCCATATCGAAAAAAACCATTAGGGGGCAGTTGTTTGGGAAAAGTCATAAAACCGGTCCGTGACGAAACCTTTGTATTTGTTCCCCCCCAAACGAAAAAGGAAGTGTCACAGGTCCGAAAATCACTTTCGGTGTCATTTTTGTACCCTGACTGGGCCGGTGACAGCCGCTGTGTAAAAAAATGGCGGGAAAGTGTGTTTCATGCGGATCCCAATAATCCGACACGTCAGTTAAGGCCTGAGATTCCATGAGTGTCCAACGGATATTTGTTAGTGGATCAAGGCTATCCCACTTTGTCGTGAATTGTGGTCTCGTACTGCCATCATGATGCGGACAGGGACATCACTCTTTTTGATAGTAAGCACAAGATTGTCCGGTCATGTGTGGAGTGCGGTAACCAATGTCGTACCCCCGCTCACTATTCACGGACCTGGTGAACACGGGGCGGTCATCGATCACATTTTTCGTGACCGGTTGGAGTTCACAGACTTTTTGCAGAGTGGGAACTCCGTTTTTTTTTTGTTTTTTTTTTTGGCTTGTAGGGGGGTGTTTTTTTTGCACATGTTTGTGCTCCATGTCAACGGGCACCTGCCCATATATATATWTTTTTTTTCGATCGCAATATATATATATATATATTATTTCATTGAAAAACAAAATTAAAAATCAAGTTCGGCTGTGTTAGGCATGACTTTCGCACGAGCGGTTATCGGGTAGCTGAAAATTCAGGAATGAAAATTCTGAAGTGAGAGTTTTGGGCAGTCTAAAAATCCTAAATGGTCATAAAGTGATTAAAGGTGCGAAGACCCTGAAAACCACCTGTTTAGGCAGACTGCATCATGAAGTGGTGAAGGGTGTCCTGAAGTGGTCAAGTGAGAGTTTTGGGCAGTCTGAAAATCCTGAATGGTCCTGAAGTGGTGAAACTCGGTTCTTTTTTGTTCTTGTCTTGAGTAATATGCTTTGTGTATGTTGCTTCTATGTGTATTTGAACATATGTTTTTAAATGCATGACTGATGTTCATTTCAGTTTGAAAATCTTGAATGGTTCTGAAGTGGTGAAAGGTCAGAAGACCATGAAAACCACCCTTCACCACTTGAGGACGCAGCCTGCCTAAACAGGTGGTTTTCAGGGTCTTCGGAGCTTTCACCACTTCAGGACCATTGAGGTGGTGAAAGGTCCGAAGACCCTGAAAACCACGTGTTTAGGCAAGTTGAATTCTGAAGTGGTGAAGGGTGTCCTGAAGTGGTGATGAAAAATACGACTCTTGTTAACCTTCTCTCCATTATGACACTGCGGCAGGCTCCCAGCGCCATACTACGAAGAAAAAAAAAGAAATGGTCGGGCCTTGTTTCCCGCAGGGCCCTGCGCCAACCCCCCGCCCACCTCCACCCCCGAATTTTATTTTATTTTTAATCAAAGACACCCCGTTCTGTTTTTTTTTTTTTTTTTTTTTTTTTTTAATTTGAAGGCACGGGGGTGTAGAAGGCCCCCGCACGACCCCCCCCCCCCCCCGATCCCGACGGTACCGGCGCCCAGGTGGGCGGCCTCATATGTGTGATCTTCATGTCGATGGCAAAGAGTTCCACGCTGCTTGCATTTTGCATAACTTACTACAGTTGTGGGGTGATATACCGGAAGATGAGCCCGCCGTCATATGAGATGCTGCAGGGGGTGGAAGGCGAGCTTTGTCTCACATTCGCACTACGGCCCCCCTGAGACACCTTCGATCGAGGGAGCCTGGTTTGGCGGTGCGTGATGCTCTTTGTGCGCACATGAATCTATAGCCCCTGCACACACACACACACACACACACACACACACACACACACACACACACACACACACACACACATACACACACTCATACATTCCAAAAAATCTTTTTCCCAGTTAATAATCTTTAATAAGATAAAGTACAAAGAAGAATATTAGAGAAATAAAATAAATAAAATAGTACTAAAGAATTATTAAAAACAAAATTCAGCACACAAATACACATGCACACACACACACACAAACAAACAAAGGCACAACACACAAACACATATAGGCGCATTTAACCCCTTATATCCTTAATAATATTAAATAATAAAAATAATTAAATAAGTTAAAATAACTCAATAAAATAGGTTAATAAATAGAATAAGGAAATTAGCAATTAAATAAAACTAAATTAAAAATAATTAACTTTTAATATATATATATATACAGGTATACCGGCGTTCGGGACGAGCCGAACGCCTGAACGCGAACGCCCGAACGTACGAGACCCCTTCGGTAGGCGTTCGGCCGTTCGGGCCGAACGCGGACCAAAAAAAAAAAAAAAAAAAAAAACAAAGTTTTCAAAAAATTCCAAAAAACAACTATGTTATGTAAAAAAATAAACTAAACAACCTTTGCCTGGGCACAACATCCAAATTCTTTACCAAATTTGAATTAAAAATCCAATACAGAAAATAAACACTATGATAAAAAAAAATAAAAATAAAAAAAGAATTAAAATGAGTGAGTGTGCCAGCGCCTTTTCGACACCGCCATCTTTGCCGATGTTTAATTATTTTTTGGCGTTGACAAATGCCCTGAAAATTTACAGATATGTAGTTTACATAATCAATAAATCATTAAAAAATTTTCAAAAAATAATAAAAGTATTTAGGTCTGGAAATAAAGTGAGAGCAAAAAGTTAAAAGTGAAAAAAAACAAAATAGTGAGTGGGCGAGCACGTTTTGACACCCCCATCTTTGACGATTTTCAATGTTTTCTTGGATTAGCAGAATGACTTCAAAATTTAAAGACGTTTAGGTTACATTATAGAGAACTCGCAAAAAAAACTTCAGAAAAAAAAAACTATTTTTAGGCCCCAAAATATTTTTTGGCAGGGGCCGAACCTGGAGGTGTTCGGCCCCCGAACGGGACCCCAAACGCCTGAACGTTTGTGGGCCAGCCCAGGGGCCCCCGAACGTTCGGTCAGGTAACCCTATATATATATAT
Organism: Chara braunii; assembly: GCA_003427395.1. NCBI lineage: Eukaryota > Viridiplantae > Streptophyta > Charophyceae > Charales > Characeae > Chara > Chara braunii. The sequence continues at coordinate 928,521 of BFEA01000475.1, forward strand.
ATATATACTACGACTTCGCTAGCTCCCTGCTACGGTTTTTTCCGGTCCGGTCGAGCGGCAGTGGTCGGGGCCGTTACTAGGCGGCCATGCTGTGCCTCTTGTGTCAGCGGCGTGTCTGGAGTGTATTTTTTGGCTGTGACAGACCTTTCTTTGTTTTGTGGATGTTTTGCTGGCTTGTGATGGGGTGTGAACCGACGGTCTGTTGAGTTTTCCATCTGGTGTGGGTGAGTGATAGTCTACTTTGATTTTGGTCAAGGTAGATTATCATTTACAGTGTAATCAGTGAAGGGATTCTGCTGACCGTTGAGGGTTCAGCCTCCTGATGAGTCGGTGGAACTCCGACGAAACAGTTTGTCACAGCCCCTCGTTTGTTGTCCTCTTCTCTCTCTCTGCCTACNCCCTCTCTGCCTACGGTTTACCGGGCAGTTCTATTTGACGATATATATATATATATATATATATATATATATATATATATATATATATATATATATATTTTATACGTATTTTTAGGGGGTGAAAAAAAATATTGAAAAACCAGGCCACAGACTGGGCCTCATCGGCCGCGGCCACGACCGAGAATCTCGGCCGCAGCGGCCGAAATGCCCGCGGTCTAGGCTGCGGGTGTGACATAGCCGCTGGCTACTATATTCCCCGAACACAACGCACCTTCAATATGCACTGTTATACAGTAATACTACGTTTGACGCGGGGACACAACCATTCGGGTAGCATGCTCTATGTTCTAGAGAGTAAGCTTGGCAAAGGTCTTATGAAGTGTGGGATGCGCATCCTTCTGAATGGTAGTGTTTAAAGCCAACATTCTCCCACACACCACATGCAACCCACTCACACGCGCACTCACACCCGTGTTGGTTGAAGACCTTACTGTAAGCTACTGATACCGACTGGGAGAATCCAGGTGACTATCTCTGTTGGTTAGCACCAAGAGTGCCACAGGCGTTCATGGGGATTGAACCCACAACCTCCTGAATGCGACTTGCGTGCCTCACCAATTGAGCTAGGCCGCTGGATAGAGCCCAGATTTTTCAATCGCAGGAGGAAAAAAAAACAAAAAAACTGAAAAACGAATAGCAAGCTGCTAAGGGTTGTACCACCCCACACCCGACCAAGAAAAATGTCATTTAAAGCTCGAAACTACTAGCAGTGTATCCGCCTATGTTCTACCAGAAGATTCATGCTCATTTTGCACATTTGGTTAGTACTGGAGTGAGACCATCGATCTCCAGAGCTCTCGTGACAAAGATAAGTACATTTTATCTTCTTTTTTTTGGAAAGTCAATACATTTTTTTGTTTTTTTTTTTTCTTAGTAAGCCTTGCCAATGGGGCAGGGCAGTCTGTTCTAGATTTTGCTACATGGTTGTCGTAAATAGAAGAATGTTTCTATACTGTATTTCTGGGAAGATCCAGTAGATGAGAAAAAAAACAAAAGCAACCCAGAAGGCCAACATCCAGTAGTCGTCCCTCTTGGCCACATTCAGGGGAAGTGGATTTGTGAAGTCAACAGTCAATGGGGAGCGCTGCGCCCAGGGGCCCAGGAACACGGAACACCATACACAATTGGTTGGCGGCCCCAAGCGCGAAAGCACGTTGCGGCGTTGGAAGTTGGGGAAGGTTTGGACGCAAGCGGGATGACATATGTGCGTTGAGGAGGAGGGTTTGGAAGGCACTGGTTTTTTGGAGATGGTGAGCTGTAGTTTTTGGTGGCTACACGACGGTGAGGTAAGTATGGCATCTGGTGGGTCCATCTTCTTCAAGGATGTGACGGGATGACATCTCTCTTGCATACTCCAACATTGGCAGCGGAGCAAGCTTGGCTCCCAGTGCGTGTCTTCGTCATAATCTCTTTCCTTCTGCCCCTCACGTTTCCCGTTCCGAGCGGTGTTTGCAGCGCCTCTGTTTGCTTGAACCCTTCATGAAGCTAGTCGACGGGTTCAGTGACGACGCACTATGATACCCTCCGCTTGGTGTTTCGAGGTGGGGGGTGCCTAGTTGCCTTCGTAGGCGGGCAAAGGAGTCGTTGCTAAGGTTTGACCAGCAACGGCCAGCAGGGGAGGGGAGGTGTTGTTCATCTTTTACGAAGGTGGTGGGAGGTGAGTTTGGGCAGAAGGAGCAGAGCTGCATTATGTGGCGAACAGGGCGACAAAGTTGAAGATGGCGATGGCGGTGGGAGATTTTCTGCGACGGACATTGTCCGGATCTTGACTGAGTGATTGTCAGTATCATGCACTTGGAGGTGGTTGTCTGTTTGTGTTTCACGAATCTTGAGGCCGCCCGTTTATAGTTTGAAGAAATGATAATACGTGTTATTCGTGTTTTTTTAGGAAGGGGTAAAAACTTGTTAGATAGGCAAAGTTTTCGCCACACTATCTCAAAGTTCTTTTTAGATTAGGTCATGATTCCCACATTCTTCTTGATGATGACGATTCTGGGAGTCTGTAGTCTTTAGTAGGTCGATTGCTACATTCCTACCTGAATTTTTTATTTGACAAAATTCATAATCAACTTTGAATTTCTTTCAATAATACTTATTTCTCTTCTTTTTTGAAATTTCAACTTCTAAGTGGATGTTCCTGATCCTTGACTTCGTTTTTCTAATTCTCACTTGAGTCACTTGAATTTCCTATTTGACAAATTTCTAATCAAACTTCGAATTTCTTTCAATATTACTTCTATGCTTTTTCAAAATTTTAATTGTTCTGCTCAATTATATCTCTCAACTCTTGATTCGCAATTCCAAACTGTTGACTTCATAATCCGTAATTTCTAAATCAATAATCATAATAATATGTTCCTGTTTTTTTGCTATGAAATTATGTTACTAAATCTTATTCCTAATTTTGAAATATCTGATTGAATCCTAAATTCCTACATGTACTAGTATCCTTTTTCACACTGGATGTGGAGAGACTCACTTCGATGGGGTACAACGTTTTTTTCTCTAACTCTCCCTTCCATGTTGGGATCACATAGGTAGGGGTGAGTTAACGGAAGGAGGGATACGACGCATTTTGCTAGCGATGGGGCTAGCTGGTATGCTGGGATTAGGGCATAGCAACAAGGGAGATGGTGTCTCTATTGTGACGAGTCTTACCAGAGTAGGCTTGAGTGGGAATGCCTAGGTGTTTGGGTGCGTGACTGTGGGTTAAGCATGCCCAATGGGGGAAGGGAGATAGACAAATGAAGCCATAGTTGCGGTAGTGTTTAGCGGATCGTCTCACAATGGGTCAATACCATTATATCCACAGGTTCACGGCTGACCAGTGCTAGAACGACGTTGGTCGGAGCTGGGGTTTGGTTTCGCTGCCCTGTAACTTGAGTGAAGCGGGGGTTCGAGGCCTGGTAGAGGGATCTGGGGAATTGCCGAGGGTGGAAGGCATTCCAGTCGCTAACCGTGAGTTGTTGCTATGATGATGATGGCCGGAGTTGGGGCGGGTCGCCCTGCCCTGTAACCTGACAGTTGGGGACGCGATGCCTGGTAGAGCTTCGCATCTAGGATAGGGGGTTGAGGCACTTGTAGGATGGTCTGCTGAATAACACTAGAGTAATGTGGTCTTGGTCATGTCGGCTTCCGAATAATCTAAGTTGATTTTCACTCTTTTATCACTTATAAGCAAGTCTGCTACTCTTGGTTGCTCTCAGTAGTTTTTAAAATGCTTCGAGATTCTAGGGGTTCCTGACAACTTACTAAAGGCTTTTGTGATGCTGTAATATTCATAGGATTTGTGGTTGTCCGATGCCAAAATGATGCTGGTTAGTGCTCGGTTGTTGTCGTGTAACCTGTTGATAGCAGGATCATGAGCCCTGGTGGAGAGATCAGGGGATTCTTTGGGGTGGGCATTCCAAGGGACAATCAAGGGTTATTATCGGAACGACACTGGCCATAGCCGGGGTGAGTTGTGCTGCCTTATAACCTAGCAAAGTGGGGGTGTGAGGCCTGGAAGAACTCGACAGTGAATAAAACAGGCTTGGAGGGTCGTAGAGAGTTTTGTTTGGGCTCCCAGGGGGCTTTGAGTATTTTGAAGACTTCTGTGGTGCTCCGTCTGTGGCTATCAGGATTCTTTAAGATTGTGAAGGTTTTTAGTGCTCCAAAGCTATATTGATGCTCTTAGTCTCATATTCTCAGCGATTATTAGCCGAAGCCGGGTAATGGCCCCGGTCTATGTAACACGCGGAATATCGTACAGGGCTCCGCTCGTACTGCCGTACGACGGTCATACAGCCTTATGAACGATCATGTACAAAACGGGGAACCCCCCTCCCAAAAAAAAAAAAAAAAAAAAAAAAAAAAAAAAAAAAAAAAAAAAAAAAAAAAAAAAGATAAATATGAAGTAATATATAAAAAAATATAACAAAATTAATTAATAAAATAAATAAATAAATAGATAAATAAATAGATAAATAAATTAATATTAAATATAATAATAATTAAAAAATATGATAAAATGTTTGCAAAATTACTTAAATAAAAAATCGGTCGAGCTACAATCTCATACTAAATGCACATACATAAAACCAACACGCCAATAAAACACGCACCCATCCACTAATATACAAGCACTACCGGCGCTACAAAAGTACCAAGAGAACAATCTTTACAAAAGTTATAAGACCCGCCAGTAAAATACCCCCCCAAAAAAACGAAACGCGCACATTATTCTTACCGAAATGAAGAACTAATACGCTACCTCTCCTTTTTAATAAAAATAATAATTAAATTTATTTTTTCAGACCAACGCATGCCCCAACAAAAGCTGAACACATATGACGAAACGCCGCTACTGACTACGGGATACGCAAAGCACCACGACGAAACGCCGCTACTGACTATGGACAGAACAGATAAGAACGAAACATGCCACCCAAAACCTGACTCCATGACGAAACATGCTTCAACAAAAGCAGAACACATATGACGAAACGCCCCAACAAATGCCCACGGGACACGCAAAGCACCACAACGAAATGCTGCTACTGACTACGGAAAGAACAAACAGGAACGAAACATGCCACCCAAACCATGACTCCCTGACACGCACACCCATACGCCATAGCCAACACACATCAAAAACAACACACCAACACGCACCCCATACGGACAGAACACCATAAAAAAAAAAAAAAAAAAAACCAAGAAAAGACCCAGTAAATCCCCGCCAAACGAGTAACAGCCAAGGATCTGCTACCCTACTTATGCTCCACCTCCATAAATGCTCTGAGAGACTCCACCATCCTGGATGCCAAATCCCGACTAAAACCCCCCCCTTGCGAATGCATCCCCTCCCGATACCCAAAGACTTCAGCAAGCCTACATCAATATATCCATTACAAATACCATGGCAACCTCATGTTTTGACCATCTCCTGTGTCTGCTTTCGCATGTTTGTTTTCGTTCCCCGTATGCGTGCATTTACTTACCTTTGTGCCTACGGCACGTACATGCTACGAGATTTGGTAACAGACTGATGAAGTGGTTGTTTCAGTATGTCAAATTATAGTTTTGCTCTGCTCTTATGTGGTGAAACTCATGATGCAACTCTGGTGTTGGATCGAGGTCATGACCATCTCGGCGGATGTGAATGATGTTGCTTGATTTACGAAGTTGCCATCTTCATTTTTTTTTTTTTATTCTTATTCTTATTCTTATTCTTATTCTTAATATTTCATTCAGACTCGCTTTCATTCACACTTCTCATGCACGCAAACAGTAGCGCAGCAAACTGGCGACATGCGCCCATTCAAAACTCAGAGATTTGGCTGCCATACAAGAGTTCACTCTCAGCTGGCTATGGCGACTCAGCGCCCGACAACGCACTGTTCACACACACTGGACCACCCTCGACATCCCACTCGTGATGGTGTGCAGTCACACAGCACACATGCACACTACACACTAACTCTAGCTACGGCGGCTATGGCCGCAACTACCCTATCACACAGCTACTGTAACGCACACAGTCACAAGTGGCGCGCACATATGCAATAACGCACAACTACTGTGACAAACACAGACAGCTACGTGTACGCAGACAGTCACACAACACAATCATGTTGTGACACACTCGCAAACACGGAAAACGGGCACGGTGTCTGCGAAGAGCTGAGTGAGGAGGTGTATACTGTCACGCAGATACTAAAAAAACACACACATACAGGGACTGAGATAGTGACGATGATACTGTGACGCTCGTAGACACAGTGGGCCAGACACAGTGAAAACACTGTGACATACAGAATGGGACACAGACTGTGACGTACGCAATTCGACACAGCCCGTGACGAATACAACAATACACAGAGAAGGACACATACACGCCAAGAGTGAGACAAACAGAGAGAGAGAAATAGAGAAAGAGGAAAGAGAAAACGTACCCGGCATACGCTCGCAGCCTGCACTGGTAGTGACGTCATGTACATTGGACTTCACTATCGAAGTGAGCCTGTTGCGTGAGTGCGGCTGTAGGGGGGGGTAGGCAAGTAGTATAAATTGGGCATTGGGCGCCAGACATAGAAGAGCGATCATGGATATTGAGTTGGTATTGGCCTGAGGGCTTGAGCATTGGCTTATTATGTCATCATATTGCTTTGTTTGGCTGGATTCTCAATGCTATGGTGTTCGTTGCTTGTATACAAATACTCAAACATTTGAATGGTCTCACAACCTGGGTAGGATATCAATCGCGTTTCTGATTATTACCATTATTATTATTATTATTATTAGTATTATTATTGTTATTATTATTATCATTATTACTATTATTGCCATTTGACATCGCATGCTAGGATAGGAGTCAGAGATGGGAAAAGGGCGAGGCAGCAGAGAAGGAAGGGGGAGAGTCGTCAAGCATGACGGCTTCTATCTCCTTCATTCTCCTCTGCCTTTTACTATGTTTGATCCCCCGCTCACCGATCCCTTTTCAGATGATGGAATATGAGATGGGTTCAATCAAATCTCAAGCACAAGAGACTCTTATTCCATACTTGATCAACGTAACAGGGCGATTGCGGGAGCTCTGCCGGAGTTCAAGCCGAACTGTGGAGGCAGGGAACAACAAGGTACGCTACTTCGACCCAGTTGTTGTTTCAGGACAAATAAGCTATTATCCATAATGGTACTCATAAGGGCTAGGAATTCAGGATCAATATTTCTTCAAGGGCTAAAGGATGGACTGAAGTCTTAGATTGTAAAAAGTGCGGGTAGAGAAAAGGCAGGCTGGGTGAAATGTCTGGCCAAAAAGGTAACTGATTGCTTCGGGATACAGCGATCTTGCTGTGTGGACGTTCCTTGGAAATGTGGATGCAAGGGATCGACTTCTCATAATCCTTTTCTCTATACATCACCTAAACAATGATGGGTATCCGTTGATTTGAGCTTGTTATGATCAACTATCATGAATCACACTGATCGATCATCATCACGCATCTAATCCAGCATAAATCCTCAAAACTGACAACGGTTCAAGGCTCGAATGGCCTCAAAGGCTATGACCTGGTCTGTCAACAAGGCTTGTGTGGGGGTAAGAGTAGCACGGCCGCATGAAGCCTGCCTTCTCAGTGACTGGTCGCATGATAAGAGTAGCAGGGTCTATGAAACCTGCCTTATCAACGACTAGTTAGTGATAAGAGTAGCGAGGCTCCATGAAAAGGGTCATGCCTTACCACCGATGAGCCTTACACTTAGTCAGTAATAAGAGCAGCAGGGTTCTTTGGACACCCGCCTTATTGAGGTCTTGCCAGTGATAATAGTAGCAGGGAAAGTCTGCCTTATCAGTGACTAGTCTGATATAAGAGTAGCGAGGTTTTAAGGACACCTGCCTTATCAGTGATCAGCCTCACATTCATTCAGTGGTAAGAGTAGCAGGGTTCCTTGGACACCCGCCTTATTGAGATCTACCCAGTGATAAGAGTAGCAGAGAAACCTGCCTTATAAGTGACTAGTCTGATATAAAAGTAGCGAAGTTTCAAGGACACCTGCCTTATCAGTGATCAGCCTAGCACTTATTCAGTGATAAGAATAGCAAGGTTCCGGGTGACCTGCCTTATTGACATATATTTAGTGATAAGAGTAGCAGGGAAACCTGCCTTATCAGTGACTAGCCAGATATAAGAGTAGCGAGATTCCGTGACACCTGCCTTATCACTAATAAGTTCACGTTTTCTTTCAGTGATAAGAGTAGTGAGGTTCCGTGAAAACTTGCCTTATCAGGGTCTAACCAGTGATAAGAGTAGCAGGGTTCTATGAAACCTGCCTTATCAGTGACTAGCCAATGATAAGAGTAGCAACGTTTCACGAGAAACCTGCCTTATCAGTGACCAGCCATGGGTTAACCTTACTGATTGTGCTTCAGCACACAGGGGCCAAGACCCACAAGGTTTGCCTTTTGTCAAACAGGCTCCAGTAACAAATGGATAAATTTTGAATGGTCTGCCATACCACCGCTAATTTTCTCCATGATCTGCATCATTCAGTCTTAACTGGTTATCTCTGATTCTACTGGGAAGGTAAAGAAAGATCTTGACTCAGAGAGGCTTATCACCCTTTGAAATTCTAATTCAGCTCTATCACGTGATTCCTTTATGAATTGAAAGAATGGTATTGCTTGTGGTGGCTAGGGACACAGGGACGAAGAGGAGAGGAATGGACTTTGTTCGTCGCTTGGACTGACTCGGCAGCAGACTGACAGTTCGATCAAGGTAAAGGTTAGGCAGTAGGTCGACGACATGCACATAACTTTGGGTCACAAGTCTAGAAGGGATCTTCTAGGACCCGAAGAGAGGACGCTGAGATTCTTTCGGCTTATGTTGTGTCTACAAGTTTATCACTCTTGGAGAGGACTACGGAATAAATACGTAAGGAACTGCAAATTCTGTTATCTCTGGATAACAGGTCGGTAGAACTTCGACTCAACTTCCACATGACTTGATACCCACACCTAAGACAAGACCCAAGAAGAAAACAGATAAATCTTTCCCTGTATCTATGCCTAAAATTATTCAAATCACACTCGGAGGACTTTGAAAATATGAAGGGCTGGGGTAAAAGGAGTCAGGTTTAGGAAGGAATGTAGTCTTTCAAGGTTTTGAGGCGTGAGTGGCGTGTCATGAATGGATTAAAGGTTAACGCTTGTAGCGCATTTTGTGTCTGCATCTGTATGCGTGTATGTGATTTCTTGCATCTGCGTAGGTGTTGGACATTTGTGCTGTCTTCTGAATTCGGGATTGTCTAAATTATTCGGGCAAAGGAACACGACAATCGTGAATGTGAGGTCCACCGCTCATTCAGCTCCCCCATCTTAAGAAATGTTATTCCAATTTTAAAATTTTTCATCTTACTTGCAAACTTTCATTCCAAGAATAGGGTATCCCTTCTTATTTGGACCGCATGCTAGAGATGGAATGAAAGTGTGGATGAGTTCATGAAATATTTGAATTAGACTGTCATTCTAAGTAAGGATTTTCAGTCATAAATAGGTAAATCCAATCTAAATTATAGTATATTTGTTGTAGTAAAAAAAAATTAATTAAAATATTTCATAAACTCGTCCAGACTTTCATTCCATCTTGAACAAATAGATGTAGTTGGAAGGAAAAACTCATTTTTAGACGAGAACTTATGAAATAAAACTAAGAATTTTAAAATTGGATGAACATTCGAATGATAATTTCTAAATATGAAGGATTTTTTTTTTTTTTAATGTTTTTTTAACTTTCATTTCTCATGGGAATTTTTATGTTATATATATATATATATATCTGTGAAGGAGATCAAAGCCTATCGGGGCTCAGAAAATCATTTGTTTAGGGGTTTGACCCTGACTTCTCTCACACATGGTAAACAAAGTAAACACGGAGTAACTCTCATAGTTAGTTAAGCATGGAAGATTGTCCGAGAAAGTCGACCTGATTAGATAGTCGGTCCAGGGAATTAGCACATTGGGGCATGACATACGGGCAGTCTTAAGGCGTTCTACCGCTCGTATGCCTATGCTACGACGATCGAGAAAACGCCCTCGGCTGGCATACCTCTGCGATTGCATGTAAAAGCCTTCGTACGTGGGTCAGTAGATCAGCAAGGATACACCCACCTAAAGGATGGTGACAGTTCCCGTGGGTGGAGGTAATGTTGTACCTCGCAGGATCCCTAACCTGTCGTAGGAGTCGCGAGAGGTATAGCACGCGCGCATGGTCGGAGTGATGTTTCGTTAAAGGTGACAAAAAAAAACTCTTGTGTGACACGACCGTGAGGTTCAACATTAAACTACTTTGCGTCTGGATGTGTGACCGCCGCGCGCGACAGCGGTCATTTTTGCCAATCACTTTTTCGCACCGCAAGTTTCATGGATCGGCCTACCAGGTGAAATGTCTGGCGGCTCCAGGGAAAAGGAGTCCAGAGAGGACTCCTTTGCTTTGGCATGCAAGGTGTTTGCAGGTTGGGCAAGGGAAAAGTCAAAGGTACTGGTGGTTTAAAAACGAAGGGCTGAAAATAAAAAAAATAGAGATAGTCATGGGTTCCCTTACTAGTGTCAGTGGAAAACAGACTATCAAAGGTCCCCGCTGGCCTACGTGGCCCCCTCGGCCGCGGCCGCAGGATCCTAGTCCGTGACCAACCTCCTAGGCTGCAGGCCCGCGGCCGAGGCCGCTCGGACGAGTTTGCGTGCGACCTCGCCATGCCCAGGCGGGGGTGCGTGCTCGAAATCGGCGCGCGCGCTTGGCCTGCGCACGTCGGCCGTTATCGGCCTGCATTAAAAAAAAAAAAAAATCAAAAATTGGGGGGGTTGTTTTTGATAGGTAGCAAAAAAAAAAAAAAAAAA
>BFEA01000475.1:958177-969541 GCA_003427395.1 Chara braunii
GGGGGTAAGAATTGGGGACGTGGGTCATAGCGATCGGTAGGGGGGTTTATTTTCGACGTGCAGGGCGGGTGGCGAGTGACATGACGCGCGTCGCCAGGGACGCAGAAGGCTCATTTTGCACGTCGGGGAAGAGCGAAATGACACGCCACGTATAGCCTGGGCGGTCGCGCCTGCCACCCTTGGCGATGCAGTTTCCCGCGAAGTGGGACGCTACGTCGTGGGCGGTCCACCGCGATCAGATCACTTCAAATCTGCGCACCCGAAGCTGCACGACCATCTCTACATCTGCGCGCACCTGTGTTGAAGCCCGCCGCGCGCGCTGTTCACGCTAGGCCGTGGGAGTCGCCGTCCTTCTGCCGTGCACGCGCACGTCGCCCGTCAGTCTTCTCGCCACGGAGCGCCGTCGTCGACGATCTTCTCTCTCCTGTCATCTCCAACCCATTCCCCGCCGAGCGCTCTCGCCACAGTCGTCGTCCTTCTGTCTGCCACGCGTAAGTCGACCTCTTCTTCCTTCGGTTGGCAGATCTTCTACGTCGTGCGACTTTCCTTCTTCGTCACGGCAGTCTGCCGCGGGAGTCATTGTCGTCGTAAGATCTGCCAACACGCAGGCTTTTAACGGTGGGCGAATGGACACGTGGCGGTCTTCACATCGGGTCGCGTGGCTCGCCTGCAGGGTCACGAGGGAACATGTCTGCGCGAGGGACGGGCCGTGGGAAGAAGCGCGAAGGACTGCCTGATGACAGCCAAGTGACTGGAAAAGGTCGGAGGCATGTCCCGAAGGCGAAGAGGCTGCGGTCGAATGATGCGTCGACAAGGGTCCCTCTTGGAGAAGCGCAAGGTTGGGCGGCAAAAGCGGGGGGCGACTACGACGACGACTTCGTGATTGACGAAGATCAGGGACAGGCGACTGCGTCTGCAGTTCGGGAGAGTGGACGGCAACGACAATCTGATCACAGCGCTTCGAAAAGGCTGATGACCCCTCCACCCAAGACGAAGCAAGTGCGCGCCCGCGACAGGCGGACTGACGACGCTCACGTCGACGATGTTGGTGACGACGATGATGAGCCCTTGGAAAGACGCCTCCTGCGCAGTCACACAGCAGCCACCCCGCCGCTGACGGCTTCGGGCCACGCTCTCGTTTGAGAAAAGGCAGTCACGTGTAGGCTGCCCGCCACCACGGTTGCGCCACGTCCTCGCAACACGGCTGCTGAAGGAGGGTCTGTCTAACGAGGCGGCGGTGGGGTAGTCGCGGCGCACACGGGCGCTGTTTAGGTTAGGGCGGCAGGTGCGGCGGGCGAGGTTGCGGGTGTTTCAGGCAGTGTGCCCCTAGTTCCGGCGGCGAGAGAGGAGGGAGCAGTTGTGTCGATGGCGAGGGACGACGCGCGTGGAGAGAAGAGGAGTGATCGGGAGGGCGGCGAAGCTGGTTCGAACAGGCCGCGCAGGGGAGTGTTGACAAATCACCTCATAGACCGTGTCGTCCTTTGGGTCGACGACAAACCTTTCTGGAGACGGGGGAGGGGCAAAGACTCTACAACATCGTACACGAGACAAGAGAGTACTTCGTCGCCATCGCCAGCGGACTTCCACCGCCTGCGATCCCTGGGAGCGTTGTGCTGCCCAAATCCAGCACGTGGATAGCCAGGATCACCGACCCGTCGCAGCTGCAACAAGCAACCTCCCGTGCATCGGCAGTGGAGAACATCGCTCTCCACGTATTGCACGGCTGGGTTTTCAAGTCTGGGAACCGCCCAAGGGGTTACAATCTTGCTTTCCAGTACGCGCTAGAGTCTGTGGCGACGAACATAGCGCGAGCTATGTGGTACGGCGAGGAGTGGTGCAATGCCGTCATCCCGGCGGTTTGCGCACACACAATAAATCTCTCCATGGACTTGCCACTGTGGTTCGCGGGCGTAAAAGTCGAGAACAGACCGGACGACGATGACATGGTGGCGTACCAGGAGTCCACCATCATCTACGTCGCGCATGCGTTCCGGGCGGCGGTGCAAATGGGGGCGGTCATCGACGGCGAGTTCATCTCACACGATCGTCTTTGCCGGGTGGCTGACAGCTTTAAACTGTTGTTGGCGGCGTGCATGTGGATAATGTGCATGTCGGGAGACGATCCGCGCAGCCACTTCGAAGCTTTCGACTTCGCGACGCTGGTGTCGAAGCCCACACTCGTGGCGTCCATGCATCGGTCGTTCAACCATCGTCGATCCATTCGCCTCGCCGTGAAAGCCGTCACGGAAAGGCTCGGGAAGGCAAATGCCACGTTTGGAGAGCACCCCGACTACCTTCCTCGATGGGCAGACCGCGACATTGTGTTCGGACACGACGCAAGGATTGACGGGCCGGAGGAAGCTAAGAAGCTCGATTGGTTGGGTTCGGGTATCGCCGATGATGACAACGACGGCGACGACAAGAGTGACGCGTAAAGGGGGGGGAGGTGGGCAGTACGCGTGGGCGCGTGAGTGGGTAGGTATCCGGGGGGGGCTTGCTGTTGTGTGAACGCGGGCGAGTGGATATGTGGCCAGTCATGCAGTTGCCTCTTTGCATGCGAGCGACTTTATAGCGCTTTCGTCACCACGGAGGGGGGGGGTCTTAGCGCGTCGAGAGTGCAGCAAAACCCGGTTGATTGGTTAATTTCGTTAGTGCAGATGTGTAGTGTGCAGGTCGTCGTAGTCGACGACGGGTACGTTAAAGACACTCGTGTGTTTTGTGTTTATCATCCCAGCTGGGTCGACAAGCAAATCGTAAGCGCTCTCAGCGCACCTTTTCTTTTGTCTTCTTTGTTTGTCTGCTCAATGTGTTTTGTGTTTATCATTGCAGTTCGATCGACATGCAATTCGAAAGCGCTTTCAGCGCACCTTTTCTTTAGTCTTCTTTGTTTGTCTGCCCTCCACCTTCGCACCGTTGTTATCCTCTCAGCGATGGATGATCAAAAGATGTTTGCCTCGCATGCATGCACACAACCAAAGACGACGTCCCTGAAATGCGCTTGTATTCGTTGTATGAGATCGACCAACTATCATCAATATTTTCGACGGCATTTTGTGAAGCTCACAAAAAAAATCGTGACAGACGAACCGACGAAAAAGATCGTTGTATGAGGTCGACCAAACAGCACACGAAAAACACCATGATAGACGAACTGACGACGTAATAATTGAGACAAACAAAAAAATTTATAAAAACATTGCAAGAAAAAAAGAAGAAAAACAAAGACTCGTCCTGAAACGAAGAAGATTTCATGAAACACATAAAACTGAGGAGCCAAACAAATAGCAATTCCCACTGCATGATAGCAATGCAGTCGAGCGAGTGGCCGACAACACAAAAGAACAGCATACGAATTGCAGCTGGAAGCTCAATCCAATCAAAAAGAAAAGAAAAGAAAAAACATTTGAAGCGACCGACACTAGGGGAAAAAAAAGGTCGTTCCAATATTAAATGTTCGCACATACGTGCGAACCACGCAACCCTCCTCACGACGAACACAGCAAACGAAGTCATCACCGACGACCATGCATCCGTTCGCTCGACAGAGCTACTTCGCGGACGGCGACAGCGGGCCACGGGCCACGTCAAAATATGAACCCTCCTACTGATCGCACCGACCCACGTCCGCAATCCCGACACCCCCGGCACACACACACCCTACACACACACGCACCAAACCCCCACTACGCGTCTAAGTGCTCCTACATCAAAGATAGCCGGTCTCGAAGAGCGTCACGCAACAAGTCCCCGTCGACATTCGTGCAACGTTGCCGCCTGCCCGCGCCGTTCCCCACAATGCCCAAATCCACTCTCCGGCGCACACCATTCTCATCCACCTCCCACAACAGGTTTTCATCGAAGTCGATCCCGACGTCTAGGAGGATGTTGTGCAGAGTGCACACTGCCAAGAATTGTTGCGGCAAGGTATCCAGGTTCGTCCTGTGGGTGCGCAAGAAAAGACGCCACATGCACTTCAGCCGCCCGAAAGCTCTCTCCACACACCCCCGCGCCACCTTCTCCCACATGCCAAACCGCTCCTCGTCAGGACCTTGGTCGATTCCTCCGTACGGCTGCATGATCCAGGGGCAGACAACAGAATAACCGTTGTCGCCTAGCAGGTAACCTCGCGTGACGACTCCGTGCAGCAGACTCACCGGAGGTGCGTCGAACAGCTTGCCAGCTTGTGCACGCCTCCATAGTTGGGAATTGTGCAAGACACGGACGTCGTGCACGCTTCCCGGGTATCCAATGTGGACCTCCATGATCCGCAGATCGAAATTTACTACCACCTGCGTCTGCACGGAAAACTTTTGTTTGCGGTCGTAGTAGTTGGCAGATGGTGCGCCGGCGGGCTTGTCAATGAAGATGTGTGTGCAGTCGATTGCGCCGAAGCAGTTGGGGAAACCCTTGTCACGGAAAGCCCGCAGAATCTGCGCACGTCTACGGCCCACTGGCCACTTTATCGCGTCTGGGTACACCTGCAGCAGTGCCGAAGTGACGTCGCGGACGGCCTGCAGCCCAGTTGCTCTCCTGATGCCGAAGGCAGAAGTGCCGCTCTCGTACGTCTCTCCTTACGCCCACCTGTACAGCGCGAATGCGATGACCTGCTCCACCGGCAATGGCATCCTATAGTGCGTCACCTTTGATCTGCCTGAACATGGCCATCGACATGCGCAACTTCTGACGGTAGTACTCGTTCGTCGCGTCGTCACACAGGCGGAGGTCCTCCCATGTTCCGCCAGTCCTTCGTTTAATCCACCAGCGCGAAGTCTCGTCCGGGAAAACGCCAGAAGACAGCACGGCGCACAACTGGATGACTGCCTGACACGTGGCCATGCAATCTGGCGCTTCGCCAATGCGCTGCAACAGCGCTCATTGTTTGCGGAGCTCCGCCAGCGTGTCGCGTGACGAGGACGGCACTCCGCGCATCGTGTTCACGACGACGGCAGTCATGGCCATTGCCACCGCCTCAATTTCGTCATTCCGAAGACCCTGCCCGCGCCCGCAAACGTCCATATCCAAGAACCCCGTGCTCCCCATAGCTAGACGCCAGCCACAACCGCCAAACAAACGCCCGCTGCTGAAAACCGCCACTTTGACGACGCACGCCGGTGCCGAAGATGCGGCCGCTCGTGTACGACGGCACAGGAGATGACGCACGGCGCAGCCGAAGACGCGCCCGCTGCTCCACGCTTCCACAGGGCAGCGCGCACGACGTAGGTGAAGAAGCGCCCACCACGAAGATGCGCCCGCTGGTCACAAGTTGCGCGGAGTCGCAAGACGGATACCCACAGCGTACGCTTCGCCACCGCGGTCTTTTGGACGTCACACGCGTCGCCTGGCCGTCCTCCGCCGCGCTACCCTGCGTCCGCGAAAATTCAAATTTGAATTTTTGAAGTTCGGGGGGACTGCGCTTTTCACCCACCGCTTTTTCCTCCTCCCAAGGGCTCCGCACTGTGTACCACGGACAACATCCAGGAAGGGACGGACATCGGCGGCGCGGCTGTGTATACGCATATGAAAACCGGCCGCGGGAGACCTTTTAGGACGATTCCTAAAAGATGATTTTTAGGATTGCGTGTAACGACGACGCACGGAATCCTAAAAAACCTTTAGGACTCGTCCTAAAAGTTTTAGGATTCTTTTAGGAGTATCTAAGGAGCCCCTTAATCACTGTATGAGGTTTTTTTTTTTTTTTTTTTTTTTGAAACTGCCTTGTCCTCATCGGGGGACAGCCATATATTTTTCTCTCACCTCACATGTCTTTTAACTGGCATTCTGCCATGTCATGGAACATATCTTTCTTTCAGTACCTACCTACCACTGCTCCTAAGGCTATACAGGGGACCCCTGCAAGCATAGCTTTCTACCTCTCTTCGGCGAAGGGAGGTTACCTCTCTCAGTTGAGAGAGGTAACTGCATGTTTGCCCCTTTGCCCCAGCGTTTAGGGTGCAGGGTTGGGGCCGCCAGTGGGGGCCAGGCCCGGCTAACAACACAAGTACCGAGCATTTAGGGTAGATGTGCCTCCCTTTTCATTTCCCCCACCCCCCATCGAGTAACAGTAGTGTCTAAAGCCAACACTCTCCCAAACACCGAACTCAACCCACTCACACTCGCACTCACACCTGTGTTGGCTGAAGACCTTATTGATACCGACTGGGAGGATCCAGCTGTGACTATCTCAGTCGGTTGGCACCAAGAGTGCCACAGGCCAAATAAAAGTTAACGACCAGGCGCGAAGGGAACGTAACTCTCCTTTTGACAAACAAACAAACAAAGCCTATCAAAGCGGATTTGCATGGAACAAAGATTGCATAACAAAGGTTTGTCCGCGGGGCCAGGTTCTACAACTTTTCCCGATGTTGCAAGCTGGGCTTTGGTCCTCTCGGCCTCAAATGGAGGCAACAGGGGTGCCCTGTATGGAAGCAGGGCCTCTGTTACCCCGTACCGAACCAGGGACGCCGGGGCGTACCCCATTACGAACCGAAGGCCTCCCTCATCAACCCAACGTGATACATGTATCTCGGCTGATATAAGACTAGAGACATCCAGACCAACCCAACATTTTGAATGCATTACAGCTATTACCAGATCCAGATGCACTTTTAGCATGTTCTGCAGTTGAGCGAGGCCCCGGGGGCGTATCCCATAAAGGAGGACTGCAGCTCTCCCGAATGGACCACGGTGGTACCCCTTTTCTTTCTTTTTTCTCTGGTAACCCCCCTCATAAGACTCCCCTCCACCCTTCCTCTGATCAATTACCCCGGCGCACCCTCAACCCCTCTGTCCTCTGTCCTACCTTAGTCATCAAGGTTGTACCCCATAAGGGAGGCGATTCGCGAAAAAAAAAAGGAAAAAGAAAACCGTGCCACCCTGCGTGGGGGATGACCTCTGACCAAATGGACTGACTTGGGAGTGCCTGCCAACGTGCTTCTGGATGTATTTGACTCCAAGTACGGAAACGTGTGTCGATGTATCTGATCGACGATTACGTCCAGAGGTGGGTCAAYGAGTCGTACTTCCAGTGTGCTGATGGCCAGACTTGATCTGACACAATGTCATAGATGCAGTTGACTAAATTTACGGCCGTATCTACTCACAGTGGGTCCTTTTTTTTTTTCTTTTTTTTTTTATAATCTCAATCTGAACGCTTTTGCGGTCAGCTGGATGAACCTGACGATAATTATGCGCTCAGATAACGGGAAGAAGTCACCGTCAGAGTATGGGCCTACCGGTAGTTGCAACGCTCGCCATTCGCCAACATTTTGAATGCACGTGGACGCTGGGTTTGTCCAGATGCATTCAAAACCTTGGCAGATGGCGAGTCGTGCAACTACCTCCTGTGGCCCTCGCCGCACGGCTTACCAAATGTGAAAGAGAAAATAAAATGGCGGCTGCATTTCCCCGCGTTGTCTCGTACCATGCATGCTCCATTTACACATTCAGCCAGTGACGCGGGGAGTGCCTCTGCCCTCTGCCAGTCTGCCTGGATGGAACTTTTGACAAGGGACCTTGCCATATTTGTTTTTTTTTTTTTTTTGGAAGAATCATTAACTTTTATTACAAATGAAAGGAGGCCGGGAATTCCTCACAAACAACCCGGAGAATATGAAACCATGCTGAAAACCGGGTCCAGCATCCCTTCCTTTCACTAATCTACTCTCATCTTCCAAAATCTCTTGAAGCTCAAGTAATTCCATACCGGACAAAGCACAGTCCTACTTAGTGCTAAAATTCAAAGAAACCCTGTCAGAGCTAACTCTCCAGCSTGGTTCTACAATTCGAAACWCTAGAGGAGGCAATGAACAATAAACTATGGGGATTAAGAAGATTAACAAAATTAACAGACGAATTATAAGCCAACCCAAAATTACAGCAAGATGCATACGAGTCTCAATTTCTAATTGTATRATTCCAATMACTAAGCCCGGACGAACAGACAAACCCCCCAAACTAACCCTGAACTATCCACAGGCAATTCATGAGACAACATCCACCTTACTAAACACTAACCCCGAAGAGCCTGAGCTGCCATGACGGGTTTCCCACCACGCACCCTTGGATCTCAATGGGTATAACGACCTCAATGGGTACACCTCAAGTATGCTCCCCCTTGTCTCCCCTACCACTATCATACCAGGAGCGTTCCCACTGTCGCCTCTCACACTCTCACTGTTCCCGCAACACCGCTACTAGTACTACCCAAAATGCCGTCCATGCCCATCCTGTGGTATTTACTCAAAGGAGTAGGGAAAGGATAACCTAATATCCAAATCGTTTTGTACGCTACATAGTATGAAATCACCCACCCTGGTCCCCAGAGAACAAGCCATATAGCACTCTTAATGTCCACAGGCTAGTCATGCGACCTCTTCCACCCAACTATGCACTACCACGAAGAGCCGGATCTGCCATGACGGGTTTCCCACCACGCACCCTTGGATCTAAATGGGTGAACGATCACAATGGGTACACCTCAAGTATGCTCCCCCCTGTCTCCTCTGTCACCACCTCACCAGGAGCGTTCCCACTACCACCTCTTACACTGTCACTGTAATCGGCAGCACCGCTACTAGTATTCTCCAAAAAGTCGAGCGTGCCGCACCTGTGGTATTTACTCCACCAATTACTAAAAGCAAAGAATTAGACGAGCCACAGACCCCTCTTTAATGGGCAATAATAAAAATACAACAAGGAACCAACACTGAATGACAAAAGAAAAGCGAACACCTACCAGCCGACTCCAGCATCCAACGGATATGCCCAAGTTGTCCTTGCCATATTTGTTGGGTAACCCCCTCCCTTTTTTTTTTTTTGTCGACGGATCAGATATTAATCTGATCCGAAAAAATGGAGATATTCTTGACAAGCAGATGGGAAAAAAAAAAAAAAAAAAAAAAAGGTTTGTTAACAGACAGGTCGTGAGTTCGCCTCCAGCCGATGCAATGACACACCGACTCGAATCCACGCTGCAATAAACGCTTAGAACTGTCGAATGCGGCAAGTATCCTCTTCACCCGGGCATTACCCACGCAGGTCCCGCGGTAAAGCTTGTTTATTTGGGTCAACTTTCCGTCCAGATACAGCTGTGATAAAGACCGTGCGTTCTGTTCAGTTGAAGATGGATTTGATTAAGGGATGGATTATCGAGGGCTCGTGAGCGGTACGTGGTCTTTTTTTCTTTTCTTTTTTTTTCCCCGGAAGTCTATGCAAATTTAAGCCGCAGATTTATGCAGCTGGTGCATAAACAGAAAAAAGAGTTCAAATCACTCTACACTGTCTCCAGCGGTACGTGGTCTTTTTTTCTTCTTTTTTTTTTTCCCGGGAAGTCGATGCAAATTTAAGCAGTAGATTTATGCAGCTGGTGCATAAACAGAAAAAAGAGTTCAAATCACTCTCCACTGTCTCCAGTGGTAATTTCTTGGGTGCTGCCAACATCCCCCCGAACACAACGCACCGTCATCATGACTGTATCGGACCAAGAATGTACCATGAATGCTTTCACGATGAGTGCGCGCTTCTGTTTGGCGGAAGACTGTTCATCACTTGCTGGAGTGCATCCGATCACATGCATATATTACAATGATTTTCCACAGACTGCCAAGTCTCATACAAACCCAATATGCGCCACAAAGATGTATCCAATGGGATGCTGGACCCGATTTCCAGCAGGTGCTGCTCCCCACCAATAGATGGAGCCTCCCCGACGATGCTAGATGTGTCTGCTCTTATCAGCACATCTAGCACCTGATCGGGTTGTTCATGCAAAAACAAAAAAACAAAAAAAAAAAAACGAAAAAAAAAAAAGAATGAGAACCAGGGAGCTCAACTCAATTATCAAACCCAGATTTAGAGAGAAAACATCACGAGTTGAAAGTGTATAGCGCTGAACAGAGTTACAAGTCTTCTTCAATCCATTCTTCGTTGCTAATTTCGTTATGTATGATATTAATCCATATAGAATTGGACACTAAAGAAAAGGCTGGAGTAGAGTGAAGAGTGATACAGGTAATGAAAATAATAAGAAAACATGAGTTCCAAGCCTGGCGCCCATTAGCTCCAGCTACCAGATGTCAACAACAGCCCTCAACAGGTAAGTATCACCATAGCGCATGCTTCCCCCTCTCTCGTCTGCCTTCTTCTCTCTCTCCCTCTATGTCTATAGACCTGGGCTAGCCTCATTCATCAGGCATGCACACTCCCTAACACACCAGGATCTACTCTGAATACTACTCACTGGTCTCTCCTCCTGACTATCCCTGCGAACATACTAACTAGCGCTGCCGCAGCTATGGCTTCCTTCCCTCTAGCCAGCACTCTCTCTTCTCTCTCATAGGCCTGCTCTTCAGCCTAGCGCAGCTCACACACATCTAGCCCACAAGTGCCACGGCACTTCCACACTCTCATGCGAAGTGAGCATCAGCCCGAATAGCCCGAATGGCAGGCTGGCCAGTCCTTCATAGTGCTTGACTGGTCTGGCGTGGCCTGCATTCAGCCTCAAGTGTGCCTGGGACTCCTGCCCAGTGCCGATCGTTGCAAAGTGTGTGTCCCAGTACCTTTTCCCATGGTCTGCTGCTGCTTTGGGCCATGCAAAGTGTGTGTCCCAGTACTTTTCCCATGGACTGCTGCTGCTTTGGGCCATGCAAAGTGTGTGTCCCAGTACCTTTTCCCATGGTCTGCTGCTGCTTCGGGCCATCGGGCCTGTCTTTTGGAGTCCCGGTCTGAATCAGGGGCCAGGTCCCACTAGATGGTGTTATTCATTTCTGGCCATGGATCTGTGTATTCCCGCCACAATCGGCGGTCAAGAATGAAGAACACACTCCAGTGGAACCTGGCCCCAGGACTGACTCGTGGGATTATGACGGGACTGGGACTGTAGCCTTTGACTGATTGCCGAGCAGACATGACTTTTCATCGAGGAGACATGACCCTTTCTCAGTCTTAAAAACTGTGTCAAGTACACGTTCGTGCAGGACCTAAGGGTGACTGTTCAAAACGTCTTTTCATTTCATTACGGATGCGGCATATGCCTTAGGGAACTTTGTCTTTTGAAGTGCTGCTCGTGAATTTAGTTCTTGCTCTGGCCGACAGAGCCCCTTGCTGTTGGGTTATCCATTTGGGGTCTGATTCGTAAAAGGCCCTTTTAAAAGGATAGTCCAATGAAARAAAAAAAAAAAAAAAAAAAAAGCGATACGATAGTCCGAAAGATAACGAATAGTAAAAAAAAAGAAAAAGAAAAAGAAAACGGTTAACGATGCACGGACACAGGTAGCTCTGACGTCCCGCGCACGTAGAACGAAGGCTGTCTCTTATACACATCTAGATGTGTATAAGAGACAGGCCCTCTGCCAGTCTGCCTGGATG
>BFEA01000475.1:992480-1011819 GCA_003427395.1 Chara braunii
AGAGAGAGAGAGAGAGAGAGAGAGAGAGAGAGAGAGAGAGAGAGAGAGAGAGAGAGAGAGAGAGAGTGAGGGAGTGAGGGAGTTATGTGACAGTTACAAGGCACACCTCGAATACAATGTATGTACCTTGTATTCGAGGGTACCTTCTATTCAAAAATTTAACAGGGATTTCTTAGAACCCGTTTTTTGGAGGTAACTTGAATACAAGGTACGTACCTTGTTTTCGGGTTAAGACGGTAGTCAGATGAATTTGGGCGCTCCTGCAGTGACCCGTATGTTTCCTAAATTGTGGTTTGTTAACGGGCACAACTTTAGAAAGTACTCGTGGTTTACGGTCCGATCCCACAGCAATCACTGTAAGTAGGAAGTGGTGTTTGGCCAGATCACACATACGCGTAGGGGCTGCTTCGACTTGACTTTTCTGCCCAAGTGGAAACGTTATACTATGTGGCAGGTAGGGAGTGATCCGCGCCGAAGGGATTTGGAGGAAAGCACAAGAGATCCCGGCCCGTACCCTTTTCCAATAAAGAGGGCATTTTTTTTATGTTTTTTTTTTTGTCCGTGTGCTGAACCTGGTTCCTCCGTCGACGGGAGGCTGCGTGACACGGCAAGCCGACGTGACTGCACGAACACCACGGCGGTGTGTGGCACACATTGCTGCACAGCAGGTCGTGCTGGACATGCGGGGCGCCTCAACGTGACAGTGATGTCCACTTTATCGTCTTTGCCACGACCCGCCCAACGAAACCTAGCGCAACTGTTGGCAAACTTCCACCACGGGCGAGGCTGTGGAGTCCCCGTTTTCTTTTACGACCCGAACGGCCCGCCTCTAGGTTTGTTACTTCTACAAGTTATTTTTCGGGAGGTAGTGTGGAATCGGACCTGTAAATCTATGATTGCAGCCGACTGGACCCATAAATTCTAACATAAAGGGTTCATTTTTTTACCCCCGAATGTCTGGGACCGTTTGGCTCCAGATGGATGGGCAGGATTCCCTCATGTGGTGACTATTCTGGCGTCGGAAGACGTAATGCCGGAATTTTGGTTTCCCTCTTTTCTTTTCTCTTCTGTGAAGTTTGTTACATTTGGATAAAAAATGCTTTGGCTTTGGTAGATTTTGTCTTTTCCTTACTTGGTGTTGTATTGTCTTTTCTGGTATAGAGAGCACTGGCTGTTTTTTTTTTTTTTTTTTTTCAATGCCAGGTTAGCTTGGCCCAGCTATCAGCCGGGGAAAAAAATAGAGGCCCGTACGTTTCCTAGTAAAATATAGGCCTATGCAAATCTGAGGTCTATGCAAATGAAAGGAGCACCAAGCCTCAGTCTGTGCCACTGAGTGGCTGGGTGCTCCTTCGATTTGCATAGACCTTAGATTTGCTATAATTCTGTTTTCAAACCACCAGTCTTGGGGCAGCTATCAGCCGCGGGAAAAATAGAGTAGAAACGTTTCTAGTTGGATGGATTTGGGCGCTCCTGTAGTGCGCCATACATTTCCTAAAATTGTGACATGTTAATTCATAACTTTAAGAAGTACTGGCTGGGGGTTCAAGTTACCTGTTTAAAAAAACATTGTGAAGACCTCACAGCACAACGACGCGGGTTTGGACCTGACCGGTATTGCCAGGTGTGTTCCAAAGGGTCACACCAAGAATGATGTGAGGGACAAGGGCCTAATTCCCAATGTTGCAAATAATATAGAGATTGCGTTTTGAAAAGGAAAAAAAAAAAAAAAAAAAAAAAAAAACACGCCATGCAAACAATGCATGGTATTGATTTTATTCGATCAACTTTAAGAAACACTATAATTACAATAACAGATTCTTTTGGAGATACCCAATTTTGGGCAGAGTTGGGCCTGCACCCACCTTCCCTACCTCCCTTGGCAGGTCCTCCGCAAATAAACTTGTGGTTCTGTGCTGGATCTGGAGGGAAAGGAAAAGGTGTGTTTTTTGGCTGCAAATATCTCACAAATGCAGAGAGCTGAAAACCGGCATGAACCCGTGGCTGCGGCATACTATGTTATTACTCAACTAGCAGTACAAGCGCAGGAAGGTAGCACCAAATCGTGGTCTTCCGAACTGAAACTCTACACCCATGAAGCCTAAACCTAAACCCAGAGCCCGAAACCACGGAAGCCTAAACCCTAAGCCCTAAACCCCAAAACCCTGAACCCAAAACCCTAACCTCTAACCCCACAAACTGTGAACCCTCAACCCTAAACCCTCAACCCTAAACCCTAGACCCTAAACCCTGAGCCCTAGAAGTCAACACCCCCAAAGCCTAAACCCTGAGCCCTAGAAGCCACAACCCCCAAAGCCTAAATGTAAACTCCAATTTAACCCTAAACCATAAGACCCTGCACCCTAAACCCTAAGACCCTAAAGTCCTAAACCCCAAACCCTAAAACCCTGAGTACTAAAGCTTAACCCCTAAACCATTGTCAAGGCCTGGTGCTGGTTCAACATGAACTGCACTTGAGGAAAGAAGACACAAACTTGCGGCATGTTTTCTTGCAGGGAGTGGGGAAGCTGGTATTCTCGCCATGACTGGTTCACTCATGTCTCTTCTTAGCCTTTCTTTTTTTTTTTTTTTTTTTTAAGAGTACGGGGCCTTATGCCTCCTGCCTCATATCCATTCTGGGGTAACGACTGTCCTTACTACGTAGCCTTTCTTAAGTGGTAGTTGCGATTCCTTCGCTCCCTTTCTTAGTTCTCCCTTCTTTCCTTAGTTCGTCCCTCACTAGGTCTTACATCCTTATTTCCCTGGGCCCTTCTTTCTCCCCGTTAGCATGGGAGCCGTAGGACAGGACCTGTTTGATCTTTCTGCGCGACGAATTGTATTTGCAGCAGTCAAAAGGCCGTGTCGGCAATGCCATTACCGGAGTGAAAGTCGGAGTCTGTAATTCTGTTCCGTATTTTCTTGTGGTGCTTTTCATGCTCCAAATCCTTGAGATTCCTATCTTTGGTGCTTTTTTTTTTTTTTTTTGAAGAGAAATAACCCGAGGTGCATTGATATCATCAACTATTGCTGCATGTGTGTGTTCGGTCTTAAAAGAAAAGAAAAGAAAAGAAAAGAAAAGAATAAAATGATAATTTTATTGCTGTGTCTACTGTACACGAATCTGCTCAGTGAGGTGACTGTGTGAATTCACACCTTTTTTTTTCTTTTTTTTAAGGGAAAATTTTTCAAAAATTTGAAAAAAACAAGAGATCACACTATTTCTGTGAGATACTTTTTGACCTAATATACTGGACAAGAACTGAAGCTGAGTTTAAAGCAAAAAAAAAGAAAAGAAAAGAAAGAAAAAAAAAACTAGGGAGATATTCCAGGCGCCCGGGTTCCGATGTCACGCCCGATTTGGCGACCGGATAACCGGCCGGGCATGACCCCCGGGCACGGGCCTGGGCAGCCACATCGCAAAAGAACAAAAGACCAATTCCAAAAAAATCTGAAAAAACAACATGTTCTGTAGAATTGCAATACAAACAACTTTTGGCGTTTCCAGACTTTTCAAAAACTATTTTAGGCTTGTTTGGAGCCGATAGGAGGCTCGTGGTTGGGATCCGCCTGGTGGATGATGTGTCCCTATTTGTGGCAATTAGAAAAGGGGTTGAAAAGGCAGTGAGGCAGTGACAAGGGCGACAAGTATTGTGGGGAGGTTAGAAAAAACCTACCCAAGGAGGCAGTATAGGGAGAAGAGCGGTGGGAACTAGCTTGATATGGTGGAGTAGCACGGGGAAAATCGCGACCACTGCGAATTTTGGATTATATCAAGTTTTAAATCACTGTAATAGTCGTTAAATTGTCGTACACTTGGTGTTTCGACTACGAGCATGGGTACTTTGGCGTGTAATGGTTTGCGATTGTATGTACAAAGTGCTTCTTGTCGTGAATGGTTTGTCAGATTCACTCTGAGGGCCACATCAGAATTCCTCACGGAACTGAAGGTAAAAAAGAAAATAACCAAATCACACTATGTCACCCCCCTTCAAATCCCCTTAGCCCCTTTAAAATTCATTTGTAGTCCCCTTCCCCCCCTCTTGACATACAACACTCAAAAAAAGAAAAGAGCCCAAATTTGGGTATCCTAGGCGTCACGCCCGGGTGACCGACCGCCGGCGGCCAGTCATGAAAATCTTCCCAGACAAAAAACTTGGTTATGCTCACAGCGATTCTCGGTTTTATGTGAAATGCCCGCCCTGGAGCTTATTTGATAATAATTTACAATTTTATATAAAATTATAAATTATTATTACGTAATGGGAATGCTGTCCTTTGTTTTGTATAAAAGGAGACAAAAAGAAAAAAGGTACAGACTGTTGAAACTTTAGGAATTTATGTGTGGAGGACAGGGCCTGGCTCGGTGTATCTGGCCACCTTCTGTGTGAAGATGCACTTGTTATTTTCATGTTTCCGTACTTGTCTGGTCATGCGCTTCACCTCATATAAACCTGGGTAATGTCCTTTGCCACACAACTCCAGAGACATGAAAAATGACAAGTGTCACTGAGTGCATCTTCACACAGAAGTTGGCAAGATACACCGAGCCCGCCCAGTCAACAAAGGTCATGTCTGGTGTTGTTATAGTCTCTCCGCTCACATTACTTAATCCTCCCCCTGTCCCTGGTTTTCTAGTGTCCCAATTTTTCTAGTGTTCCTTGACCAACCCAGAATACAACCCTATGTTTCCTGATCTACATGCATTTTTTTCATAACTCTCTCCATCCTTCCATCCCTCCCTCCCTCCCTCCCTGCCTCACTCAATCACTCACTCACTCACTTCTCCCACTCACCCACTCACCCACTCACCCACTCACCCACTCACCCACTCACCCACTCACCCACTCACCCACTCACCCACTCGATCACTTACTCACTCAATCACTCAATCACTCAATCACTCGATCACTCGATCACTCACTCACTCACTCACTCACTCACTCACTCACTCACTCACTCACTCACTCACTCACTCGATCAATCAATCACTCGATCAATCAATCAATCAATCAGTCAGTCAAATGAAGAAACAAACAAACAAACAAACAAACAAACAAACAAACAAACAAACAAACAAACAAACAATCAACCAGTCATTGACAACCAATCAACATATCAACTAATCAATCAATCATCCAATCAATCAGTCATCCAATCATTCAATCATTCCATCATTCAATCATTCAATCATTCAATCATTCAATCATTCATTCAATCATTCAATCATTCATTCAATCATTCAATCACCCCACATCTATTGTAATCACCCCACATCTATTGTGACTTCTTTCATGTCGAAGCTTTCTTAGGACCTGGGGCCACTGGTGTTATGTTTGTGCTTAGAAAGAACAATTATCCTGGACTTAAAAGTGGCCAGGTTCGTGTTTTCTTGCACAAACAGAGCCCCAGTGAGGCCTGGCCCTTCTACGAGTGACCAGCAAGCTCCAGCCTTGCGTTGTCATTCAATCATATGAATTGTGCTGCTGTGTTGAAATCCGGCTGCGAGTGGCTGTGAGTAGGATGAAAATGCCTGTCATCTTCTATTCTCTCTGGCACTTAATATACCCTTGAACTCCATTACCTCCCTACTTTCTCATCTCCATCCTTTTTTATCTGTTCCCCTCTAAACACCTACTTAACCCCTCCTTAAACACCCATCCGCCCACCCCCCCCACCTTCTCCACCCCCCTCCTTCCCTCCTCCCGAAGAACCACCAGTAAACATCCCCCCACCCCTACCCCCCCTCCCACCCATCCACCTGGGGCCTCGTTAGTCGTAGTTTCAAATGAGCTGAGGGCTGAAGTTATGGAGAGATCATTCATATGGAAAATGCTTTTTTTTTTTTTTTTTTTTTTTTTTTTGTGGTGTGAACTTAAAAAAGAAAGTGGTTTGTGTTTGAAATTGTGGGTGGATGTTGGGCAGAGGAGGAGCTAATGAGACGAATTAGTGAGGCAGAGAACTCTCTGCAGAAACAATCAGCTTCTGGATCAGCACGGCGCAGGCGGCAGAAGGAAAAGGAGAAACATGCAATTGAATCTACCACTGTCGACATGGATCGTCTGCGCAAGGTTGCACATTACAATTCTTTATTGATGGGAGGTAACCACATTATACTCAGAAAAAAAAAGGGCAAAAAACCCGATACTCAGGGGGCATCTCACTAACACTGCGGAATGCAGTGAGTCCTTATCTATTCAGTTGAACACATCCTGGGCAGACGGTTGGGGTTCAATTTCCTGATGAGTAGGTGTAAGTCTGACGAAACAGTTTTCCACAGCTAGCTTTCTTTCTGAAGGTGTCTGGAGTGAACATTACAAAACACACACACACACACACACACACACACACAGATTCACATTGTTTGTTGGTTTGTTTGGTTCTCTCTCTCTTGACCCCGTGCTCTGTTCGACAGATTCACATTGTCTGTTGGCTCGGTTGTTGAACTTTATTCTAACTCTTTCCTGTCACTGTGCTCTGTTCAACAAATTCACACTGTTTGTTGGTCTGTTTGTTGAAAACTTTGTTCTCTCTCTGCTGCCCCGGTGCGCTCTTCAACAGATCCACATTGTTTGTTGGTTTGTTTGTGTCCTCTCTCTTTCTCTCTCTCTCTCTCTCTCTCTCTCTCTCTCTCTCTCTCTCTCTCTCTCTCTCTCTCTCTCTTTCTCTCTTTCTCTCTCTCTTTCTCTCTTACCCGTGCTCTCTTTNTCTCTCTCTCTCTCTCTCTCTCTCTCTCTCTCTCTCTCTTTCTCTCTTACCCGTGCTCTCTTTATGAGTCTTTCAATAGGTTCACATTGTTTGTTGAAATCTGTTTTCTCTCTGCTGTCCCTGAGGTCTCTTCAACAAATCCACATTGTTTGTTGATTTGTTTCATGTCGCTCTGTTGTCCCCGGCCGGTTTTCAGTGTCTAACTGTAGCACCTTAAAGATGTGCCAAACAGTCGATGTGCATTGTCAGAATTGCCTGCAACACAACCCAGTCCTTGTGGGTGAATGGGACAACCAATGATGAGCTGTTTGTTGATAAATGAACCCAAGTTCGAATTCTGATGCAGATAGAAAACAAGTGCCTGATCAGCGTACTACCTATCTCAGTTGGGACCACACCCATGAACTGTTGAAATACAGACCCAAGTTCGAGTCCAGATGTACTAATCAGATGAACAGAATAAAAACAATCATCATTCTGAATTACCTGGGGCCAGTCATTTCCATGATGATATCTCAAGGCCGTCGAACTTTCGAAAAAAAAAGAAAGGAAAAAGAAAACGAGTGCCTGGTCCATTGCATTGCGTCATTGATTAAAAATCGTATTCGGAATCATTCAGAGAAGCTGAGCGTGGTCCCATTGGAAAACACATGCATAGGTAGATAAACGACACACAAATCGTTTCCCTGAGAAAAGAAGAAGAAGAAGAAGAAGAAGACGAAGAAGAAGAAGACGACGACGAAGAAGAAGACGACGAAGAAGAAGATGAAGAAGAAGAAGAATAAGACGTGCCTGCGACACTATTGAGGGGGGCGGCTGTGGTGAGGATGCCCCCATGTCTGTGCTTGGTGGTGGCAAGCTACTTTCCGCTTGTGGTATGCTACTACCATCTTCCACTGAATAGAACATAGCGTAACGGTCATTGAGGGCAACTTTGAGTCTAGATACAGCAGTAATCACCGTACATTCTACTCAGGTGAAGACGGTAGTACCTCTTGATGGTGGCATAATGCATGGTTTTCTCTAAAAACAAGGCCCGCCGCTGCAATAAGTGTATCCCCTATTCCCCTTCCTGCATGCCCCCTTGTGTTGTTGTGTGCCTACCGGTCTATCCACCTACCCGCTCGCTGTGTTGTTGTGTTTCTACTGGCCTTGCGGCACAGCACTAGAAACGAAAAATGAAATTGATTCATCCCCGTTTACTATAAATAGTACCAAATGTCTTTGGGCAGATGCACTCTTTCTCTTGTTGTTCCGTGTGCTATGCGGCGGGGCCCTATATGTTGCCTGCTGCATAGACAGGGTTGTATACCACATCGTGTTTTTGCGTGTTCCTGCCCTCCTGCCCATGTGCCCACCCGCCGGTCCGGCACCACTTGCATTTGCTATATGGTGCTTCCTACCATCTTCACCCGAATTGGAAGGGCCGCAGTCATTATAGGTGTGCTATCTCCTAGTATCTAGAGTGGAAATTGCCTTAAGGCACAAGTATGCCACACATCGGCCCGTGGGTGTCAGCATGAAACCCTCACCACTTCGGAGGCCGTTGAATTTTTCTTTTTTCAACGGTGTGGAGGTACACACGGCTCCTCCGAGTTTTGCTTGTGCCAACAAAAACTTTCTGCAAGGCTGGGGCTTTGTACTAGCGGTTTTAAGACAGCAACCGTAACGACCGGGCGATCGATTCCAGTTAGTACACAGTAGTACATACAGTGAATCAGATCGGGCAATCGAATCAGCTGTAACGATCGGGCGATCGAATCAGCTGTTTAATGCCGTTTTACTGTGCGACGGATCTCCTTAGTCTCTTACCGACCTGCGCGCTCACTTTACCTTGCCATAAGTGGCCTTACCCACTGGCCTTGCCTTGCTATAAGTTGCCTTACCCAATGGGTTTGCCTATCCATAAGTTGCCTCTTCTATAAGCTGCCTTACTTCTAGAAGTTGCCTCTTCTATAAGCTGCCTTACTACTAGAAGTTGCCTCTTCTATAAGCTGCCTTACTACTAGAAGTTGCCTTGCTATAACTCAAGTTGCCTGACTAGAAGTTGCCTCACAATAAGGTTGCATTGCCGTGCTATAAGCTGCCTTACTACTAGAAGTTGCCTCTTCTATAAGCTACCTTACTAGAAGTTGCCTTACCCAATTTTGGCTCTGCCTTGCTATCAGTTCCCTTACTATAAGTTCCCTTGCTGTAAGTTCCCTTGCTAAGTTCCCTATAACTTTTTTTTTTTTTTTTTTTTTTTACCCTTGCTATAAAGTTCCCTTGCTATATCCTATAAGTTCCCTTGCTATAAGTTCCCTTGCTATAACTTTTTTTTACCCTTGCTATAAAGTTCCCTTGCTGTAATTTCCCTTGCTGTAAGTTCCCTTGCTGTAAGTTCCCTTGCTGTAAGTTCCCTTGCTGTAAGTTCCCTTGCTATAAGTTCCCTTGCTATAAGTTCCCCTTGCTATAAGTTCCCCTTGCTGTAAGGTTGCCTTGCTATAAGGTTGCCTTGCTGTAAGTTTCCTTGTTGCTGTTTGTTGCCTTGCGATAAGGGTGCCTTAGTACCCAATTTTGGCTCTGCCTTGCTATAAGTTGTCTTACCCAATGGCTTCGCCATGCTATAAGTTGCCTCACCCAATGGCATGGCTTCGGCACGCTTTGCTGTGTTACTGTATGTGCGAGCGCAACAGGGCTTGAAGCAGGGTACGACATAAAGCGTTGTAAATGGGGTTCGGCAGACTTTCGACGGTACAACCTCCTGGCGAATCAGCGAGAGTCCGTCGGAACAGTCTGCTGTTAATCCAGTGTTCTCTGCGTACTTGTCCTCAGTTGTTTTCTGACTCGGAGTCTGTATATTGGATCTCCATGTCTGTGTGGATCTTCGGCAATTATAGTCTTGTCTTCCTTTCGTTTTTGTTTTTGTTTGTTTGCCAATTGTCTGGACCATCTCTGGATTAACGTGTGTCATCCGTGCGCAAGGGGCCATGCCAATCTTCTTTCTCCGTACCGTTCCAATGTTAATGGATGCCCAAAATCTTTTGCCATTGTTGGCCATGTGTAAATCTTCTCTCACCTTGTCAGTCTATGTTAATGTCCAACAATTATAACAGAAGTCTACTGCTTAGTCAATGGGACAGAGAGAGAATAGGGAGGGAGGGTGTTGCTAAGTGGTTACGACTTTAACTCATGTACCATAAAGTAGGTGGGACTTCATCATAGCATGAAGTAAGTGGGACTCCATAAAGTAGGTGGGACTCCATAGCATAAACTGGGTGGGACTTCATAGCATAATTTTGAAGTGGGTGGGACTTCATAGCATAAAGTGGCTGGGTGGGACTTCATAGCATAGAATAGGTGGGACTTTATAGCATAAAGTAGGTGGGACTTCGTAGCATAAAGTAGCTGGGACTTGAGGAAGTAGGTGGCACTTCATAGAATAAAATAGGTGGGACTTCATAGCATAAAGTAGGTGGGGGCTCATAGCATAAAATAAGTAGGACTTCATTATATTCATAGCATAAAGTTGGTGGGGGCTCATAGCATAAAATAAGCAGTAGGTGGGATCTCATAGCATAAAGAAGGTGGGACTTCATAAAGTAACCCCTACTTTATTTTATGTGTGCGTGTTCTATACGCTATGCATGATCCCACACACACACACACACACACACACACACACACACACACACACACACACACATATGAAATGACTTTCGTGTTTGTTTTCAGGGCATACTCACACTCGGACTTAAAGTTCCTAAATGTATCTGACAGCAATTACTGCCAGAGGAGGAAGAATCTGGCCCCAATCAATTCCAGAGCTTAGGGCCTCGTTCCACACCACTACAAATGTAAGGATCCTTACAAAATCATCGTTCCACCACTCCCTAATGACTGTTTTCACATTCTCGGCTGTTAGGGTCCGCCCTTACAAAATGAGGTCGCCCCAGGCAAAACGACAAAAATCTCTAGGGAGCCCACGGAGGTCACTAGAAATGTAAGGGTGGGACCCTACGGATTGCCCGACAGGCCGAGGTCCTGACACCTGGCCCTCCTCACCTGAGATGTAATGGCCGGTAAGTGTATGGGCTTCTTCTTCTTTTTTTTTTTTTTGTGTGTGTATAGTCTTCCTTACGGGCTGTGGAACAAAAAAAGAGTTACTAGGGTAAATTAATCACCCTGGCCCAGTTAGGGCGCCCTTACAATGTAAGGTTTCCTAAGTTGTGTGGAACGAGCCCCTGAGTAGTAGTAGTCCTGGTGTGAGTACACCCTCAGATTGTTTTTTTTTTTTTTTTAATAATGTGTGGCTATTTTCTGGATCAGTGGCCCAGTAGAACTAATTCTCTCCTTGTCTCATATTTTATTCAAATTTATTATTATTATCAATTTATTGCTGCTTTTAAACCCTTATAAAGATTCTGCGGACCTCTTCAGGGGCGAGGCATCACCGGCCAAGCCCAAGAACTGGACGGCCGCACACCACAAATCCCATGTCAAAAAGAAGCCTCAAAGAAAAAAAGAAACGACTTGCACTACATGGTGATATCCCCTGCCAACCCGCCCTTCCACCTGCGTGGCAGGAGTCTGTGCCCACAGGCCCCCAACTGCAGATGAAGACCCCTCAATATCCACCCACCTCCTTGCGATTCAGAGCAGATAGCACCTCCTCACCACTCTCTGTTACAAAAACACCACCTCTCACCACGATGCTGTTTTTGCTAACCTGGACCCCCAGTGACACTGAAACGACCATGTTGGTGTTTTTTTTGTATTTTGAAATCTGGACTATTTTTTAATTTTTTTTTTTGGTCGTTTTTAAAAACTCTTTCCCCCCCCTTTTTTTTTGGTTGTGCAATGCAGAAGCTTGCCAAGATGATAGCAGCAAAGCTGAGCTCTGTGTCGGGATATGGACGGTCGCGTCCTTCGTCAATCACTCCTGCATCCCGAACGCAAATTTTACTGGCATTAAGGATTTTCTCATGCTTCGTGCCGGGAGAGATATCGAAGAAGGTAAACTCTCTTTTTTTTTTTTTCGGCCCAGCGTCCCATATAGAAGAAGGTAAACTCAATCAGTACAGGAAAAAAAAAAAAAAAAAAAAAAATCATGACATACAGTCACTCGCCATTCAGAGACGCAATTTTTTTTTTTTACATTTTAAATTTTATCTCCTTTTCCCATCTAACTACCATCGGTCCATCGTCACCCGAATAGAACGCGTGGTCATTATAATTGTATTTGGTGCTTATTTCAGTCTAGGTACACAGCGATAATTACTGGGTGGTAGCAAGTTACCAGCAACCTTCCCAGCATTTACCCACGTGCCGTGAAAGTTCAACGTAATGGTTCCTCAAATGTTCTTTCAGGGTCAATAAAGAAGCTTAAAAAAAAAAAAAAAAAAAAGAACAAGAAGACTCAAGGAAAAGGAGAACTTCGTCCTCCGGATCACGTTCCACGCAGATCTCGTACAGGGCAAGGGCTTCTGCGTACTTGCTGTTCCTGGAAGGGCAATTGGGAAAGGAATATGCAGGGAGGAGGAGGAGGAGGACGACGACGAAGAGGAGAAAGAGGAGGAGGAGAAGGAGGAGTAGGAGGAAGAGGAGGAGGAAGACGAGGAGGAGGAGGAGGAGGAGGAGGAGGAGGAGGAGGAGGTCTGAGACCCAGACCCCTGCCGTGCGGGAGGTAGGGCGGATACGTAGGGTTAGGTGATTATCAGAGGATGGACGATTTTGTTATCTACAGTTAGGGTTTTGTGTATACTTCCTCTTTTGTTCGTTCTGTTGATTTTTTTCTATGATGTGAGGGACGCTGGACCCGTTTTCCGGCTTTCATAACTCAAAAGCAGCCATCATATGAACCAGGCCGGAGCGCCGGGATCATATGATACTAGGCTGCCAGCTTTCTCCCCCCCCCCAAAAAAAAAAAAAAAAAAAAAAAAAAAAAAAAAAAAAAAAAGGGCTACCTGTGCCTTCGGGGGCGCTTGGCAGATGCTCGCTGATGATCTGTTTGGCTTTGAGAAAACCAGGATCAGCATCAAATCCAGCCGGATGGCGACGTAAAAGGAAGGTCCGTCCTCTACCGTAGGGTACATACTACGGAGTGCCCGATAGGGTGTCCCGGTACTGACATACCGCGAGGACGCGGGCCCGCAGCCCTTAGTGCCACCGGGAACCCGGTAGGAGTGAAGGCGTGCGGGACGGAGCCGTACAGACCCACCGAAAACTCAAACCCTGTACCCTCTTCAACCTGATACACCTGACCTTTATGATCCTTGACTGGTGTGGCGACTCCCATATGTATGTAGCCTCCCTTTTATTCCTGCCTCCGTTCTCAGGGCCTCGCCACACCAGTCCCAGAATGTGCAAAATGGAGCATGTATCTGCAACAAGAACATTGAAAGCTGCAACCGGGGCAAGGCCCCACTTGCGCAAATTAGGAGATGTCGGCCGTTGATCTTTGCTATCTACGGTCAGTATCTCTTAATTCGTGCAAGTGGGACCTAGCCCCCGGGGCCAAGTCCCACTTGACCGGATTCTTCATTTCTGGCCGTTGATTCTCATGATCTACGGTCGGGAATGGAGGATCCAGGTAAGTGGGACTTGGCCCCCGGGGAGTGCTGTGGCGATGTCCTCACTCACTCAACAAAAAAAAAGACAAAAAAAAGGGAAAAAAGCCGTTTATAGCAGCGGCAGACCACCTCCCTTTTTTTCCTCCATCCGTGCAAAATGAGAATGAACTTCCCATAGAACATGACCAGATGCACCCTCCACATTTTTGCCTTTTTCACATTTTGAGTGGTGTGTCGAGACCCATAAGTATGTAGCCTCCCTTTTTTCCCTTCCTCCGTTCTCAGGGGCCTCGCCACACCAGTCCCAGAACGTGCAAAATGGAGCATGTATATGCACCAAAACATCCAAAGCGGAGTGGTGTGGCGATGTCCTCGCCCACGAAGCTAAGCCAATTATTTTGTTTTTGAAAAAAACGAAAAAGCCGTTTAGAGCACCGGCAGAGCACAGAACAGGAGCATGGTCCCACTTGCAACGGGTATTGGATGAATATCCTGAATCTGGGCGTGTTTTAGGCAGAGATGCAGAAAAGGAGTTCAATCTCGATTTTCTGCACTCGTCCGCAAACGTAGCCAAATTAAGGCGTTTAATCCAATCCTCTTTGCAAGTGGGACCTCGCCCCAGTTGTATCCTCCCTTTGTTTCCTTCATACCGCAAAACGACAATCAAAACCAAGAGGTATAGGACCTCACTCCGAACCGGATACATCCATAACGTTATAGTCTGAATTCACTCAACAATCACTCAACAAAACACAAAAAAAAAAAAAAAAAAGAAAGGAAAGGAGAAAAACGCGTATAGAATCTGTACAGTCTGTACAGTATCGGCGCGAATCACTATCCCACAACAGTAATACAGTTACAGAAAAGATTACAGAAAGAAAATAAAAAATTAGCCAACCACATCTGCCGAAAACACGGAGCCTTCAGTATCGCCCCCCCAAACCCCGAATACTGGACAGACCGGTCGGGGCATTTGAAACAACAAAAAGAAGGCCACGCCCTGGGCTGTTTGACGGCGACCACATCCAAACCCTCTTCTGAGCCCTCTTCGACTTTGCCCGGCCTCCCAACTACCCTCCTGACCGGTCGGTGCACAACGACCGTTCGCTCCTACGTCAAATAGACGAGGTATAGCGCAGCCCAAGGGCTGCGAACTCGATTTACCAGGGTGTATATTGGGGTCCCGGGGGGTATATTAGTCTCTGAGACAGCTGGACGTGCATACTACGGACCCGGGGCCAAGTCCCACTTAATACCCGAATCTCAACCTCTGGCTGTAGATTACGTAGTTCAATGGCCAGAAATGAAGAAGCAGCGTAAGTGGGACTTGGGGGCCCCCAGTAGCAGCCTCACTGGGGTTGACATGAGTTTTTGCTACGGCGGCCCAAGTCCCACTCACGCTGCCCAAGTGGGACTTGGGGCTCGGTAAGGACCTGCCCAAACACGGATTGAGAACACAGCTGATTTCCGAGGGTTGCCACTAGAAAGCCTAGAATGAATGCCTTACTGAGATTCCCGCTTTCCGCTGAGTTTTCAAAGTCCGGGTGTGTGCCGGCTTGCTGGTCTGCGTGCCTGTCTGAGTGCTTGTCGGCTTGAGTGTGTGTCCGTGTGTGACCCGCAATGATACTTGTTTTTCGGGAGGCCCCGCAGCCCGGGTACTTACCTGTGACCCTGACTTTGAGGGTTGCAGCGGAGAAAGCACCCATGCAGAGGGAGTCAGCCCACGACACTTAAAGCAGCAAGTAGCAGGTAGGCCGGTACCATCCATGTGTGCGTGTGTGTGTGTGTGTGTGTGTGTGTGTGTGTGTGTGTGTGTGTGTGTGTGTGTGTCTGTGTGACCTGCAAGGGTACTTGTTTGTTCGGGAGGCCCTGGAGGGGGGGTACTTACCCGTGGCTCTGAATTTGAGGGCTGCACCGGGGAAAACACTCAAGTAGAGGGAGTAGGTCCGCGACACGCACGAGCAGCGGGGAAAGACACTCAAGAAGCAGGTAGGCCGGGACCATCCAGAGTAGTGTGGTAGATATGTTGGGCACTGAAGGCCGAGCCGAAGACGACAAAAGTTGGCATTTTGCTTTTTGTAATTGGACGCCATTCAATTTGTGCTTCTCATGAATTTATACCTCTCATGCCGGCCAGTTTCGTAATGTATATACCACGGGGACAGGGAAAGAGAAGCGTCTCAGCAGCAGGCCTGTCGGTTGTATAGTAGCGTTTGCTGATGGCTCGGCCAGGGGAAGTAGAGGGGCCAGTAGTTTTTTTAGGGATAGCAATAGCTAGGGGAAATTTATGTGCTATGTACTACTGTACTGAGTAGATGTGATAGTCTGTCACAGCGGGGTACTTTCCGGTAGCCTAGCATAGGCACTGGGTACTAGGGCTTGAGAACCTCAGGCTGCAGGCTTTAAGCCACCACCAGTACACGGCCCCAGCCTTGCAGTCCGAAACTTTTCGCCACAAGATAACGAGGCCGAAATGTCGAATGCTGGGCCCGCTGCTGATAAATTGGATCGGCGGTCGCGTTCTCATTTTGCGCTTCCAGAATTTGAGGTGTCAGGCCCATGGCCCAGGTGCCCATGTACTAGTACTGCTGGTTTTAACCACCTGAACGGGAAAGCAGGACACGAGGAACAAACCCCTTTCAAATTGGGTTTACAACTCACGGCCAGGCCCGCTGCAACAACCTGCACATCTCCGGTACACGTGTGACATGAGAGAGAGCTGGCACGTCCTGCGCGCCTGCCCGCGTGAGTTGTTCATGAGTGTTCAGACAAGGCGTGCCCCGATCTGTTACCTGTGGTGCAGGCCCACTGCAGGGAGTGCCTTCGCCTGTTGCACCTGCACGACTTTACCTATGGAGGGCAGGGCCAGAACGGCCCTCTATGCTCAGGTGGTTAGTGCGGTGGATGCGGGAGTGTGGTTCGCCCCTTGATAAGTCCTGGTGCGCAGCCAGGCAAAACGTGTCGGGGAGTGCGCGCGTTTATGCGCTATGAGATGGTCATGTCCATGCTTGTGCTTCTACGTAACTACTCGTATGTGTGGACGTATAGCCGTTGGCCTCGCTACTTCTTTAACGGCTGCATTTCATTACTTCTTCTCATGCCTCTTGTGCGACCCCACGTGCCATACTGTACGTTTGGACCTCCCAATCACTCTGCATTTGAAGCTCCCTTTTTTTTCCCCCTTTGACAGTAGAAAATAAACAAAGTTGGACCATTTCTCAATTTATGCCTGTCATCCTTCATGCAGTCCCAAGTGCAATGCTAATCAAGCTTCTCTGCATTATTCCTATTTTAACCATAGCTACGCTGGACCGGACCCCGGACCAATTCCGGTCCCAGGACCCCCTGGGCCTATCCGGACTTCAGGAATATCCTGGAATATCCGGACTGGTCCGGATCCCTGGTCCCGATTCTGGTCCGGATCCCCTATATTGTCGGGAAAAAGAGAAAAGAAGAAAAAAAAAAGAAGATGAAAAAAAAAAGTTTCTACTCCTACTCCTCGTCATGAACTCCGCATCCTATCTCGTCGTCCTCTAGTTCTCATCCTACTCCCCTCCTCCTCCTCGTCCTTCTCAACTCGGGCCTCATTTTCTTTCTTGTCCTCCTCTTCCTCCTCTTCCTCCTCTTCCATTTTTGGGATTGTTCTCAATTTATGCGTGTCATCCATGTGCAGGGGCCATGCTAATCTTCTCCTTCCAGTTTTAACGAATGGGCAAGATTAGCATGGGCCCTGCGCTGAGAGGACACACATTATTCGGGAAATGGACCAAATAAAAATTAAATAAACCAAAAAGGAGGAGGAGGAGGGGGAGGAGATGAGGAGGAAGACAAGGAGAGGAGGAGGAGACGACAGAGGAGGCCGGAGTTGACGACGAGGAGGAGAAGGAGGACGAGGAGGAGTGGGAGAGAGAAAGGAGGAAAGGGTTAATGAGGACGAGGATGACAACGATGGGAAAATAGGGCGCAGTTGACGACGAGGAGGAGGAGGACGACGACGATGACAACGCGAAAGCAGGGCGGCGTAAACACGAGGAGGAGGAGGAGGAGGAGGAGGAGGAGGAGGAGGAGGACGGGAACGATGACGACAACACGACGACAACGACGGGAAGACAGGGTGGAGTTGATGCGATCAAGGAGGAGAAGGAGAATGACGACGACGAGAATGGATGGCGGAGTAGACAACGACGGGGAGGAGGACAGGGAGAAAGAAAAGGACAGCCGGGTTGACTAGGAGGACGATGACGAGAAGGAAGTGTGTGTGTGTGTGTGTGTGTAGGAGGAGGAGGAGGAGGATGGCAATGGCGTCCGCGAGATCATCCCCTCAGCAATTAAAAAAAAAAGAAAAAAAAAAAAGTTGAAAAAACAAAACCAAACCCCCTTGTAGACTTTGTGGGCCTTCCGGGTCGTTGGTGAGGGCGGTAAAAAATCGGGCACTATTTATTTTGGGCGGCCCAGGGTGTGAACAAATGCCCTGGACCGCCCAAAAAACAATTTGAATTCGCCGTTGGGCTGGGGCCCACACATCCAGACCGAGACCCGGACCCTGGATCCCGGACCACGGACGGTCGGGATACCTGTCCGTTGGTCCGGATAGTAGCCATGATTTTAAGTTTTAACAGCTGTCCCGAATTACAGACTCCCAATGATTTTTTTATCACAATCACTCATTTCTTTCAAGTTCTTTCCCTCATAGAGCTAGCTACCTATTTAAACTGGTAGGTAGTTAAGCTCAGCTGAGCTGGTACTTCCAAGTCTCTTCATGGGGCTAGCGACCTATTTAAGCTGGTACTAGGTAGTTTGTCCCCATATTCTTCTTCATTGAATTTGCCGTGCTTCTTCAGGACAAACTACCTACCAGATGTCCCATAATTATGGAGCTCCCGATTTATTTTATGATTTTTATCACAATCACTCCCAATTTTAACAGACTGGCTTCGTAATTGGAAGTACTTCCAAGTCTCTTCATGCAGCGTTGTATTCTTCTTCAGTCTATTTGCAGTGTTCTTCTTCGGGACAAACTACCTGCCAGTCTAAATATGGATTCAGAATGCAATATGCATTGCAGTACGCTAAACCACCAGTACTTCTGAGGCACTTTTCTCCGGGGCCGGAAACGCCCTCCACGCCAAAGAAAAACAACCAGCACAGGCCTCCTTTTGGGTGACACCGCCAGCCATTTTGCTCCGCCGGCTGAGCCCCAAAATTTGCGGCAGCATGAAAACTGCGACTTATTAAAAAACAAAATGGCTGGGAAAGTTAAAGAGACGTACTACAGGTCTTTTAAATATGGGCCCCACATCATTTCAGTTAAAAAAAAAAAAGTCACTGACTGAGAGAGATTCCATGGGCAGAGGCCCAGATGGGGCAACCCTGTTTTTTTGTTAAAAAACGAAGGGGGGAAAAAAGAAGAAAGGGGGTGACCTGGATAACGTTTTTTTTTTTTTTTTTTTTTTTTTTTTGTGGGGGGGGGGGGGGGGGGGGGGGGGGGGGGGGGGGGGGGGGGGTTGCTGGTGCATTCCTCACAGTCAACGCTTCAACAACTCGGCACGGAATCGGTTAATGCTTGCTGTAAAGGGGTTCTCCTAGTAACAGTTACAAGGTTAATGATTTGATATAATGAGGTGAAGCATTTCTGGAGTTGGAGTGGGCTCTCAATCTATGTTATTGACGTAATGATGTGAAATATTTGTTATTTATTATTTCATGAGGCGGTGGACTAGTGAACGGTTGTTCGTTCATGGCATGTACTTAAAATTTCTTTTTTTTGGCGTTCTTTCGTGGATGAATAAGCAGGGGAGGAGATTCTGCATAGTTACACTAATGTGATGAGCTGTCCACCGTGTGTACGAAGAGAGCCCCTGAAAAACACGTGGGGATTCGTCTGCGACTGTAAGCGCTGCGTTCTCGAGAGCACCCAGCTGTCGGAAAGTGCCAGGAGGGCAATCTTAAAGATTTTATTACATATCCCACATCCGTCTGCCCCATCTGTCAGCAGCCTGACAAATGCATACACGTGAGTACCTCTCTCTCTCTCTCTCTCTCTCTCTCTCTCTCTCTCTCTCTCTCTCTCTCTCTCTCTCTCTCTC
>BFEA01000475.1:1160443-1172442 GCA_003427395.1 Chara braunii
CGTCATCCCTCCCCTCACGATCTCTTCTTCCCGCATGTACCCGGTGCCCACCGTCGTCCGGGTTCATCCGCTGCTGTACCCTGCGCTATCTCCTCCTGCCTTCCCACTTCCCGCTAGCCGCTGCCCATTGCTCTGCTGTGCCAGCACCCACTGCTCGGTCCTTCACAGCGTGGTCCGACAACCTCCGACTCTCAACAGAAAAAGCCCTGGCTGTCGGCCCGCTCTCGTTTTATGCGGATTACCGGTGCACCGGGGCCGGGCTAATCCTCTCTGTATCGTTCCAATTTTAGCGAATGTCCCGAAGGACACAGCCTGGGTCACGGGGTCAATCAGCCCCGGCCCAGGCAATTCAGAACATTTGGGTTTACTCATCAAGTTCTATCATCTGGGTTCGAACACGGACCTGTATTTTGACAGTTCGCGGGTGTACCCACTGAGCTAGGCCCTTAGGGCCTGTCACCCGCTACTACACCACGTCCCATGGTAATACGAGGCGCGGTTTTAGGAAAAACGGGTAAACAAAAATTATATAAAAACATGGCCAGCTCAGGCGTGGTCGCAAAAACAGCCTGTAATTGCACTTCGGGCAGCCTGCGAATATAACACACCCCCACATGATTCCATCGCGGTCTCGCGTCCTTAAACGGGGCTTGATAAATAAAACAAGAAAAGAGAATTAGAGTAAAAAATAAAAACATAGAGCCGGGGGACAGCGGGCTGCTGACGCCACGCCAGTCCCGCGGATCAGGCCTGCCGCCGCCCCTGTAGACAAAACAGAGGGGGATAGCCCTGGCGGCCCTCCACCCCACCGGTTCCTTCCGCGATGCTTCGCTGTAGTTGCTGCGCCGACGCCCTACCGACCTCAACCCCCGAGCCTTTGTAGTGTCAGTCCAATGGCTAAGCCCAAGTCTGAGACCTACGTCCGCAAAATACCATACAAGATGGTGCTGCGCGACGCTTTTGCGCGGCTCCCAGTGTCCGTGCCGGCTAGCTTATATTATGCCATAATTACCCCGCGTGCCAATCTACGACATCCGGCTCCCCGTACGAAATCGCGGCATCATTTTCGATGCCGTTGTCGGGGTCGTTGGCTTGGTCAACCGCACCAAAAGAAAATATCCTTATTCCTGCTTAATCAAAAAAATAAATAAATAAATAATGATAATATCACCAAGCCACGCGACTGAGGTCCGGGCCGGCTTTGCGATCAACAACAGAAAAGAATCACGTGCGCCTTAAACCTGCGCGCCCACACACTCGCTATTGTGGTCAACCACCTAGTCAAAACGCAATTACTGACTCAACCGCGCTTAGCGCGGTATACTTAAACTCTAGACAAAAACTATTTTCCGTCACTTGCGAAAACCAGGGCGGATACCCTTGTAAGGGTATTCGCACCGACAGCGGCACTGAACAAAAGGACCTGCAAACAAAACGTGGGGTTTGCGCATTGAAGGGAAGGATGGGGATGGATGGTGACGGCGAGGCGGGTGGAGTAAAAGTGACGGAAGATATTGGGAAGGAAGGGGTTGCGAGTGAAGGTGACGGGGGTAGAGATCTGACAGAGGGTGAGGTAATCAAGGGGACTGCGGGATAATGACCGGGGACGAAGGCCGATCCCCTGCATCGGTACGTGGACGAACTGGGGGACGGGCTGAGGTTGAGGGGGAGGGGGATCGGCTCCGTCTCCGTCGCGATGCGCTCGGAGCCGCGGTTGCTGGGTCGCCATCTTCGGGCTTGGGGGGC
The DNA here is from genome assembly GCA_003427395.1 of Chara braunii. NCBI lineage: Eukaryota > Viridiplantae > Streptophyta > Charophyceae > Charales > Characeae > Chara > Chara braunii. Next base: position 1,162,190 of record BFEA01000475.1, read on the forward strand.
TCTGGATCCCTAGTCGGGTCGTCGTTGATGCACAGGTTCGCCTCGCTGGCGAACTCCCGCTGGCTTTTCTCGGCGGCGATCTCTTCCCTCTTACGTGCCGCCTCAGGATCTTCCGCCTCTGTGCCTGTGCGTGCCGCTTCTTCCGGCAAGGCCTCCCACTCCGATCCGGCTTCGTCCTCTTCCTCTTCTTCTTCTTCGTCTTCGTCCTCTTCTTCCTCTTCTACACTTTGCTCCCCTTCGCTGTGCTCACTATAACTCCCTTCCTCCGACGTCTCTTCTTCGGCGTCGTCCTCTTCTTCGATGGCTTCTTCTTTTCCCCTGCCTCCTCGGATGGATCCTGCTTCGGATAAAAGACGAGATTGATGATTCCGGACGACTTCAAGTACTCCTGCCGCTATGGCAGGGCGCTTTCACTCCCCGCTTCCTCCAAGCACGCAGTCCACTGAAGATACGGTGCCAATGTCCTCGCAAGGACGTGCGGAGCCGGGCTCTCGTCACTTTGCGAAACAATATCGAGAGAGAGGTCGTTGACCAGTTGCACGAGCGGGACGACGAGTTCCTGGACAATTAGCTGGCGATGGCCTGGTTGCACCGATCCGAAAAGAAAACCGAGAAGATCGCCCTCTGCGTCAGTTCTCCAAGCTTGGATAATCAGCAGCTCCAGGTACTCAATACACGCCTAATGCTCGTCGGTCCTCGTCCACGTCACCTCCACTCGGGCCAAGCACATAGACAGATCGACAAAAGTCTTGCACCACACCCGCCAATGCCTAGGATCGAGGAGCGGGACTGCAAGGGGCTCGAGCAAGAAGGAAAGGCGAGGATGAAGATCGGATTGCCAGAAGGTGGGAGAGAGAAGCGAGAGGAGCGGCGCGGTTCATTGGGGGCATTGGAAGGGGACGGGGTTGGGGAGCACCAGTGCCGGCTAGCGCGTAGAGGTGCGCATCTCGTCGAAGTCAGTTCCGTATGTTGGGATGAGGTTGCACCCGGGGCACACAAGACCGTGATGCCACTCAGTCGATAACTGTTGCGTCCACTCCCGTAATGAGGTCAGGATCGAGGTATGCCGAAGCGGGCTGACCACGCTGATATCGCCGCTGAAGGCAGCGTCCGTGGCGACGTGGCTCGTTCCTGGAGCCGCCCGCCGATGAAATGCTACCACCTCTGCCAATACCATTGTCTGTGGACTTCCGGCGAATCGGAACGCAGCGGCGGCACACGCACCCTCGGTGCAAAAGAACTGCGCCAGTCGTCGAAGATCAGGACTGAGCCACGGATGACGAACTTGTCGGATCTCCGAGATGTAGCCATGTGGCTGCAGCAGATGATTGCCAAGAGCTTGCTCAGTGATGAAACTCATGGCGAGGACGGGGAAGAAGATGAGGGATGGGAACAAGAGGGAGAGAACGAGGCGGGAGCTAGATCGTCGTCGTCCTCGTCTTTAACAGATGAGGGAGACGGAGGGAGATCAGAAGGAGGGAGGGGACGGATGTAAGAGGTGTGGCAGACGATGGGGACAGAGCTATGGCTAGCGCTAGCCTCGGGCGCAATGCGCATCGTATTGGCACCGTTAGGTCCGAGCTCGACAACGCGGAAACAACCAGAGAACTTGGGAGCGAGTTTCCGGTCGCGTGCACATTTACGTACCTGCACTAGGTCCCCTAATTTATATTGATGTTGGGGACCGACGTTCCCATTTCGGGCCTCGTAGCTACGGACTTGCCTCCCATGGGCTAGATCAGTCATTTTCTGTCCCTTTCGGGCTAACTTCGGGACGGGCCTTTCCATTATATCGGCATACCTCTTGGCCTTGGCCTTAAGGGCGGCATGCGTGTCTCTACCCCCTGCTTCGGCAATTTTCGAGTTGCCCCGGTAATCGACGCATGGGAGGCTATTGGTGTGAAGCTCAAAGGGGGTGAACCCCGTAGATTCGTGAGGGGTGGCCCAGTGAATTCCGACGATTTGGTATACGATTTCGGGCCACGGACGCGTGTCATGCGCCGCTAGATTTCTACGAAGGGCAGTCTTAATCATGCGATTTGCATTTTCGGCCAACCCATTCGACTGGGAAACGTGGGGTGCGGTGTGTCGAAGCGTAATGCCTCGGCGCGCTAGCAATTCCTCTACCTCGCCCTTGAATTTGGACCCGTTGTCGGTTAGAATCTCTTCCGTATCTAGGTGGGTATAGAGGAACCGATCGATGTACGTAGCTATCTCTGCGGCCTTACGAGTCTTGCAGGGGTAGACCTCGATGTATTTGGAAAAATGGTCTATTAAAACTAAAAGGATGGAATATTCGCAACGGTTTGGGTCAGGTGGCACGTCGATATCTGTCGTGTCCATACTGATTCGCTGGAAAGGGCACTCTACTTCTGTCGGTACTATCGTGTTTGGTCCCCGTATTAGGGAACGATCGGCGGCACAGACCAGACAGTTGACGACTATGTATCTGACATCGTCCTGTATATTAGACCAGAACCATCGATTATGATCTATAGTTGCCTTCGTGACACGTATCGCGAAGTGAGCGGCCTTCCCTTCCTGAGCAGATCGGGTCCAATCATATCTCTGGAATGGATGGGCAACCGTCAACCAGAAACCCGATCCGTCAGTTTTATGCTTTTCTAGGTGACCGTTGATCCATCGGTAATCCCGGGATCTCTCGGTAGCCCGACGTCTGTTGTGCTTAGTCAGATGATCCAATGGTAAACCAGCCAATTTAGCTAATAGAATTTTATCCGTCCAGACCTCCGCTCGTCGGTATTTCTCATCATATTCAGGGTCGTTCGTTCGGGCAGCCTCAAATCGAACCTCGGTAGGAAGTTTGTCCGTTCTACACAGAGGGCGCTTCCATTCCCTACTATTCGTTTGGTATCGAACGCATGCCCTGTGTGCACGATTGACACATGTGGCACAATTCACCCACTCAACGAATCCGGTCTCAAAAGGATGACAATCCACCCCATAAACCCATGTAATACATATACAAAACCAGTAGAATCTATCGGAAAGGGTGGCGAAGAAGGCCGAGGAGGCGAGAGGGGCAGAATCAGCAGGGGAAGAAGGGGTCGCAGAGATAGGTGGGGTAGTCATGATGAGAGGGGAAGAGAGAGAGAGAGAGAGAGAGAGAGAGAGAGAGAGAGAGAGAGAGAGAGAGAGAGAGAGAGAGAGAGAGGGAGCAGGGCTGCAGAGAGGGTAGAGCAAAAGCCCCGTGTCACTCACTCCTTCGACAGAATTTCCACTTGCCCGTACCGCGGCCCGTTCTCATCCTTCGGCTCGTTCCACGAAATTACCTCCTCGCTCTTTGAGAACCTTCTCGGGTCGGTGCAGTCGTGTCAACCCGTCAGCATTCCCGTGCCTCTCGTGCTTCCGATGACGAATGTCAAAGTCCATGCTCGAACGCATGCACCGTGTGCACGATTGACACACGTGGCACGATTCACCCACTCAACGAATCCGGTCTCAAAAGCATGATAATCCACCCCATAAACCCGTGTAATACACATACAAAACCAGCAGAATTTATCGGAAAGGGTGGCATAGAAGGTCGAGGAGGCGAGAGAGGCAGAATCAGCAGGGGAAGAAGGGGTCGCAGAGATAGGTGGGGTAGTCATGATGAGAGAGAGAGAGGGGAAGAGAGAGAGAGAGAGAGAGAGAGAGAGAGAGAGAGAGAGAGAGAGAGAGAGAGAGAGAGAGAGAGAGAGGGAGCAGGGCTGCAGAGAGGGTAGAGCAAAAGCCCCGTGTCACTCACTCCTTCGACAGAATTTCCACTTGCCCGTACCGCGGTCCGTTCTCATCCTTCGGCTCGTTCCACGAAATTACGTCCTCGCTCTTTGAGAACCTTCTCGGGTCGGTGCAGTCGTGTCAACCCGTCAGCATTCCCGTGCCTCTTGTGCTTTCGATGACGAATGTCAAAGTCCATGCTCTGTAGCACCGTTGCCCATCTCCCGATCATGCCCGAGTAAGCCTTAGATTTCTTAAGAGCTAATAATGGCTCATGATCGGTGACCAGCGTGAACTTCCGCCCATACAGATAGGCTCGAAAGTGATTGATCCCCCACAGAGCCGCATAGCATTCTCCTGTCAGGGCGGCGTAATTGCGCTTGCAGGCAGACACCAACTTAGATGCGTATTCCACCATGCATTTGAGTCCGCCTGGTCCCACCTGGGCCAAGATCGCTGAGATTGCCTTCGGCTGCCAGTCCGTGATGAGGACAAAATGCTTTTCAGGATCCGGTCTTATAAGGACCGGAGCCGAAATGAGGGTTGCCTTGACTTTCGAAAATGCTTGATCACACTCTGGCGTCCAAATCAACGGTTGATCCTTTTTCAGCAGATTCGTGAGGGGACCCGCAATAGCCGCGAAGCCCTTGATAAACCTTCGGTAGTACGAGGCCAGGCCCAAAAAGGCACGAACTTGCGTGATAGTCGTGGGCACAGGCGCGTCTCTCACGGGTGCCACCTTTTGCGGTTCCGATCTGAGTCCCTGGTCTGTCACCACGTGTCCCAGGAAAGAAATGGTGGTGAGGAAGAACTGACATTTCTCCAGCGCCACCTTGAAATCGGCATCCCTCAATGCATGCAGCGTCTATTCGATGTGTTGCACATGCCCCTTGTAGGAACTCGAATACACCAAAATATCATCCATGTACACAATCACGCAATAGTTGATGATACTCTGCGTCAGACGTGTCTTCCGCACTAAGTTCTGGAAAACCATGTTCATGGCTCGCTGAAAGGTTGCAGGAGCATTGCAGATGCCCATTGGACATCGAACCCATTGCCAAGTACCTTCGAACAACACAAACGCCGTTTTCGAACGATCCTCCTCTCGAACAAGCAGATGATGAAACCCATGTCAAACATCAAACTTACTGAAAAATCGAGCACTCCCAATCGCATCCAACAACTCATAAATCTGGGGAAGGGGGTACACATTTTTGATCGTTATATCGTTTAGCTTCCGATAATCGATGCATATACGAATCCCTCCGGCCTTTTTGGGCACGATTACCACAGGAAACGACCAAGGTCCTATAGCGGGTTCGATCCATCCATTAGCTTCGAATTCCATAATTCGTTCAAACGCGGCCGCCCGTTGGGCTGGCGAGTACCGATAAGGAACGTAGCTAATGGGTGAATGATCCCCCGTAAGGATGGCATGCTCAATCACATTAGACAACACAATATCGTTATCGCACACACTTAATACCTCTACATACCTATTCAAAACGTTAATCTGTGATTTTCGAAATTCCAGAGGGACGTGATCGGGCAGAGTGACAGTCGGTCAATCGGGTATCTCAAGGGGCATATCGATCCAATCAGCAGGACGATTCCATCGGTCATGGACGCTAGAGAAAATAGAGCTGCTAGTGTGGACAGAAAATACAGTCGCGATCATCTGGGATTCAGCGGGGTTAATCATTTTGGCCTCTTTAGCTTCGGCGTCAGTTTTCGAATCAGCCGTGGTTTCTTCCACGGTTAGTTCTATTAAATCCACCATTTCCTGCATCAGATCGGGCACATTGTCTACGGGAGCTTCGGCTTCTTGTTTTATCAAGGCGATGGTCGCTCCTATTGTAAGCAGCAACCTTGGAGGGGAAACAGAAACATCCTGGTATTGTTTCGCCTGTTGATAGCGTGCTAAGAGGGAAAGTGTTCCCTTGTACAAAGTGCGAGGGGGTTCCAAATCGACTACCATGTCAGATATTTGCAAGATGGGTTCTCCGAAAAAAGTCGAGGGACTGACCTGGGTTTCCATAGGCGTGAGCGCGTTTTCTCCCAGACTCAAGTGGAAAGTTCGTGTGGTTTTGGGAACCATCCGAAATTCCTCTGGAGTTTCGTGCTTGAAAAGTTCGACCAAGTGTTTCCATTCACTCTCACTAGGCATCTCTTCTTCGCACTCCTGTTCTTCGAATCCGCTATTATTATCCGGGGATGAAAATCCCTCGTGATTAGGACCTTGAATCATCCCTATCCGAGCAGAATTAGGATTCTTTTTTACTGTTCGGGTTGAAATCCGCAACGAAACTGTTTGAGGCTTTCCTCCCGTTTGCGCAAGCACCAGCTGCTTGGAATCGAAATGCATGCGGGCACCTACCGCCATAGCCCAAGCCAGTCCCAACATCGGGTTTAACAGTTGCTACCTGTTGGTTCATTGAGAGAGTCGGAGGAGGGGGAGAAGGAACTGGCGGGATATCAGAGGCGGCCCCTTCGGGAAGGTCATGATCAGGCCGGGGATAGAATTGTTCTACCGCTCGTAACCACGATCGTCGTTTCGCCGCTACGTCCTGAATCGTCTCTGTAATGTCTTCGTCTCCTTGACTGATATACTTCTTTGTATCCGTCAGGTCTAACTCAAATGCTGTGGTAATGATAGCGGATAGCTGGTTCGTTTTAGGGGGGACCTTTTTCTACAGCTTAGCTTTTAGGGTCGGACTTCGTAGATGATCGATGAACAAATCTCGGGCGGAATTTTCATCTCGCCCTGATTTGTCCAATGTAGTTTGGAATCGATCCACGAAGTCAGGCAGCAACACCCCTGGTTCTTGTGGTCGAGTTTTGAGTACATACCAAGCGGCGTCTTCGCTGACCGTGTCAAATCTGGCCAAGAACGCTTGCTTGAAGGTGTTCCAATCTACCCATCCGTGTTTCCTAAACCAAGCATGCGCTGTGTTGCAAAGCAGCAAGGTGATGACGCGGGGGAGATCTTCCGCGCTATATCCTTGAGCTTGGACAGCTTCCAACCAAGCTTCGGGGTGGGTGTGATGAGGAAAAAAAGGAAAAGCGGCGAGAATACTAACAATCACCCTGGGGGGAACTGCGTTACCGTCGGCCATTGGCATAGCCTGTCTAGCCGATCCAAATCTTGATCTGGTTACTGGGCGATCTCGACGAGCAAGTTGAGGACTTCTTCTACCTCTGGCCAGTTCGACTTGATATCATCAGAACCGACATGTGTCGGTTCCGATACCAACCTCACGCCCTGTGTTGTCTTCCGTTCGGAGTGCTAAGGGTGCGAAAAGAGGGCCCAGGAAAACACCAAGATGGGGTGTGCCAAGGATTTTTGGAAAATTGAGTGTGGGGACACAGACAGAACTGAAATCCCCCATGTTGGCCCGATGAAGTAAGTCGGTTGCTTTCGCGCGTTGCGGAATGCACACGAGGGCAAGGCGCGGAAACAAAAACATCCAAATTCAATCCGAAAAGTATTGTCGAACTTCCCACCACGCTGTGGATCTTCGCTTAGAGAGGAAGGGCTTCGGTACACTACGTGTATCCCGTTTCCGTATCAAGTCCCGCCGTTGCTCGTTGGTCAGTTCAGAGTCCGACGTGGAGGGTCTCAGTCGCGTGACTCTTTCCTTGTGCTCGTCTTCACTCCGTATCCGGTAGTGGACGCCCTTTGATTCGTAGTGATCTAAACGCTGACACTCCGTGCACAGGGTTCGAGGCCAATGGGGCGCCACTGCCATCCACGGAATGACGATCAGCTCATTAAATGGCAATAGTACCGAGTAAGGCGGGTAGTGCGTATCGACAATGACAAAACCCCCATCCATAAATCCAGAACAACGATTTTCGGGAGGGAAGTAATATCGTCCGCCGATCCGTGCGACAACTTCTCGTACGTCCCACTCGCACACACGTGTCCTTTCCTCGTTGTAAGGGAAGGGGCGCGTTGGCGAGGGAGATACGGGAGGTTGGCGCCCGATCGAGGTACAATCGTCAGTCCACATATCAATCAATCAAAATGAGTTTGCAAAAACCCCGTAGACGTCATAAAAAAGCACAATCGAAAAGGAACTAACTAGTATTTTCCTTCCCTTCGACACGGGAGGAGCATGTTACAAAGTTCGTACGACCATGCAATAATCGGGTTGAAGTTTCGAGAGATCAACCCGCGACTCAGTTTCAGTAGACTAGGTCCACAAAAACCCGAGGCGCTTGGCTTTTTCGAGGCTGCCCCATAAATTGTCTGCAGATGTCGTGCAGTATAAGGCAAGTGGCATGCGCAGTGCATTCAGAACGACAGATCTAAACACTCTTGCATTCTCGAACAAAATCCCATCGAGCGCTGGGTCTAATCAATGCAAAAATACAAGCATTTCTATACATACATCCACTGTGGAAGGTGCGATAATGACAATGGTGCACAAATTAGAAATAAATCAGGGGATTGTACACACGCATCCACTGTTTAGAAGACAAGTGGATTGAGTTCCTTTGCATCCGGGGATTACCCAGGAAAGTAATGGAAGAGTTCCGGAAGAAGTTCTTCTTCGCAGGAAATCACAGAAGTTCACTTCGGTTCACAGGAGAGACAAACTCGTAACACATCGTCATTCAAATCAGAGAGAGAGAGAGATGGGAGAGATAGACGAGAAATGTCGAGACAGGAGACACCGGAATCCGACAAGGGAACATTCGGCTTCGCAGCCATGAACTCACACAAAAAAAAATGATCCGCAACCATGAAGGCGCATTCGCCGTGAAATTCCAGTATGGCCCCGGGCCAATCATCCACTCAACTCCAATTACCGATCCTCGTACCCGCACCGACGATCCCGGCCGTCGCGTGCTGACCTCCGCCGCTGCGATCTTCATCCCGCTGACGCAAGCTCGACACGGCTCGCCCGGATCCCACAGTCCGCCGTGGCGATCAAGCGCGCAACCGGCCAGGGTACAGTCAGCCCGATGGGACTTTTCGACTCGCACCAAACGCATCACCTAGCCACTGCTTCTCGGAAGCTGGCTTGCGAGTGGAAAACGTAAGAGAGCTTTGTGGGCGCGCTTGCGGAATTTATAGTTGCAAAAAAGAAGACAGACGGGGGAAAAGACAGAGGGGAAATCGAGGTGTAAGAGGAGAAGATTCAGCGAGGGGTGCTCAAGGGAAGCCATGTTGATCCTTCGGAACTCAATGTTCAACCAATCAGATTCGTCGCGCAACAGGAAGATCCTCTTGCTCAACGCTTCTAATTGGTGAGCGAGGGTAATCGAAGGATCAACCGGGTTTGTGAGCCAAGGTTGAAGAGCGAGATGGAAAGAGGCGCGAAAAGTAGCGCGAGACGGGTCCAAGATTCAGATGATCAAGAGAAGAAACAAGCGCGCAAAAACTAGAGAGAGGGAAAAACAGTTGCGATAGGAGAAGAAGAGGAGAGAGAAGGGAGAGAGAAGAGAGCGCGAGGGAAGAATGACGCGGGAAATAAGGAGGAGGAAGCTCGCATGCGCGGTGCCGACAACAAGAGAAAAAAAAAGGCACCAAAACAGTTACAGCTTACCTATGTCCTAAACCAATTCAAAAGTTGAATTCACCATACCCGCGCGCGAAAGTCAACGTGGGAAAAGAAAGTCCTATGCTTATCCGTATTCTCACAAAATTCCTAGAGTTTTTTCCGACGTGACCGAGAACATTCATGCAAAGAAAAAGACACGTCGGGTTCTGCTTATTTTGGAATTCCTAACTGTCGAGCCCGATTCCCGGTGCGCTTGCTAAGACGCGCGTAATTTCCCATGCATTTCCCGAATTACAAAAAACAGAATTCCAAGAATCAATAGAACCTTTGAAAACTGGGGGCCTAAACAAGGCACCTGAAATCAAGAAAAGCGACGGGGGCTTTGTTGGGTCGGTATGATACAAAAAGGGGGAATTGAGTCAAGGGGTACGAAAGATAGCACGGGGTCGGGAAGTGGTTCGTCACACGTCATCACCTCGTCTGGTCTGTCGGACGCTCCTTTCCTGATGTCGAATGCTATTATCACGGATGCGGGTGTTCTGCCGAGGGACAATCCTCGCTGGTGGATCAAAAGGCAGACCAGGGGCCCAAGGGGACATGGCGGGACTTCGACATTGTGGACGACGCCACCAACGGTCATCTCACCGCCTCCGCATAACCCCTGCAACGGGCGCCTTCAAACGGCACCCGAAACGCCCCGGTGGACGGAATGCAAGGGCAACCGCAATGGCACCGCATGACCGTTGGAGGTTGCTGTGGGCCTGCTGTCCCATGGTCTAGTGGACAAGACCGCCGTTGGACCAGGAACGGCAACCACACACCTGACGTAAATAAAAAAAAAAACATAAAAGCAAACTGTTTTTTTCACGGATGTAAGAGTGCCACCCCCTACTTTCAAGTCACCTCCACGGGCGTCCTTACGTTAAACCACCAGTACCTCGCTCAGCTATCAGCCGCGGACCTTCCTGTATACGCGCCGCAGCCTTAGGGTGGTCGGCCACGGGAAGGCCCGGTCGT
>BFEA01000475.1:1181805-1209017 GCA_003427395.1 Chara braunii
CCGAGATGTCTCGGCCACAGCCGAGATTAGCAGGCATTACCCTTCACAGGCAAATGCCAAGTCTCAAGAGTAGCGTACTCCGAAGCAGTGGGGGGCTCGGGGCAGGGATGGAGGCCAAAAAAAAAAAACAGTAAAGAGACGAGGAACTTTGAATCCACCTTCGTCGGGAAAGCCCTCAGGTCACCAGTGCTTTGAGGAATGTATCTGGCCAGGAAGTGAGGAACATGAAACAGGTCGTTTTCCTTTTTTGTTTCTTGTTGTTAGGTCCCTGTAGCGCCCTGCCAGCCAGGCAGGGCGGATTCCACGTTTTATTGAGTTCCAGACAAGTACTGTAGCATCCTGTATCGGACCGCAATCACAGGATAAGGGATGCTTTTTTTTTTCTTTTTTTTTCTCTCCTGTTTGCGGATAGACGAGGGCCCTGAGTGAACTGCTACGGAAAGGCCGAGTTTCAACTGCTATTGAAACTGGGCCCCAGACTAAACTGCTAAAACGCAGTTTCAAATGCAATTACAAACTGTTTTCGTGACTGCGCCGAAGTTACCCCAAAAAAAAAACAAAAAAACAAAAAAACAGACGTCCATCCCCGCTTACATGTCATCCACGTTGACCACAAGGAGACCGCATGGTCGCGATCCGGATAATAGAGGCCTCCCCAGTGAATCCCCACCTGAGTGACTCGAACGTCCAACCACCTCCCAGCCGTCTGTTGTGAGTCGTGATCGGGTTGATGGAGGTAGGCGTCCGGGATGCTTGTACGTGGAGAAGCCACTGCAAAAATCGGGATCACACGATGGAAGGTAGTACGAGTCCCCGAATGCATGCGCCGCCCCTGCACATGCTTATGTGCGCAAAGGAGACACTTCAGCACGTCCCTCGCCACATGTGTCACTCAATGACGCTTCTCTCTCTCTCTCTCTCTCTCTCTCTCTCTCTCGCACACACACACACACACACAGAGACACACGCACACACAGACAAACAGAGACACACACACGCACACACACACACACACACACACACACAAACACAAACACACGTCTCTCTGAGTGTGTTTGTAAGACTCTGTGTGCGAGTGTGTGTGTGTGACTCTGTCTGTATGTGTGTGTTGTCATTTTCACTGTGTCTGCATGTGTGTGTGTTGTCATATTTACTCTGGTGTATGTGTGTGTGTTCTCATATTCGCTATACACAACTCCACAAAAAAAAGCCTCATCAGGAGATTCAACAGGCCCAATCTGCCCGGTATGCATTTGAGTGCCGAAGTGCCGCAGGCCCCAAGAACGGGATAATCGGTAGAAGGCGCCCACGCCAAAACCTTTTTGGTTTTGGGCGCCCTAAGTTTAGCCGTTTGGTACTACCGGCCCAATGACTTGCATATGGGGTACTACAGGCCCACGCATCTCTCCAAGGGCCCTACCGGATCATGAATCTGGCGCATAACAGTACCAGATTCATTTTGGTGTAAAAGAGGCCGGCCGTGGTACCGCTGAAGTATCGAATGAGGCCCACGTTCCCCATTTTGAAAAAGAAGGGCCCTACCGGTTCATGAATCTGGCGCAGAAACAGCGCCAAATTCTTGAACAGTTAAAAACAAGCCCAGGGAGATGTGGCCACAGCGTGAAGGCGCCTTTCGCCCAGGGGAAAGTTGTTTGGGCCGGTAGTACCAAACAGCCGAACTTTGGGCGGCCAAAACCGAAAAGGTTTTGGCGTGGGCTCTTTCTACCAATTATCCCCCCAAGAACACTTTTCGTGTCTTTTTCCCACCCCGGCTGGACACTGGACAGGTAACGCCCTCTTTTTCCACCTCGGCTGGACACTGGACACTGGACACTGGACACTGGACAAAGAGGGATAAAGAAATAAGTCGAACCAGCGATAGCGCGAGCGAAACGGAGTTAAAAAGATTACCCAGAAGAAAAAACAAGAATTTATAATATCGAACAAAGCAAAAGGAAAAAAAAAAAAAGCACCGAATGAGCAAACGGATCGGAAGAGCACATGTGCTATCATTCCATCCGTCTAAAGAGACCTTCCAAAAACAAATCCACCATCTTGAAGTGCAAGATCGATTAGAAACGGATGGAATGATAGCCGCTTTTATTTATTGATTTACAGCGACTTACAGCGGCTTTTATTTATTGATTTATTCCACGAGGTCACGGCTATCTTCGCTCCAGCCTGAACTCGACGCGGTGTGGGGGACCACCACACCAGCGTGCATTGCCATTTTGTCGCACATCATCACATGTCATAATGGTGCTTACTCTTTTCGTCAATATCGAACCACCATCACGACTACGTTTCGTTCCGGATGTTGTTAATGTTTGTGTGTGCTTAATCTCTGTGCAAAGTGTGCAGAGTTAGGGCCTCGTTAGACACTCCTTGTGGACCCGAAATCCACAAGGAAATGAACGTTCCACCTGTCCTTGGGGACGATTCTCGAAAAAAAATGTGAAAACACCAGAAGGAGATTTCCTTGTGGCGTCCTTATGGCCACAGCCAATTTTTCCTTAGCCCCAAGGGACCTCCCGAGATCCCTCGTAGCACAAGGAAGAGCGAATTTCGGAGCGGCGAAGGCATGCGTCGACGTACAATTTCGGTTCGAGGGCGGTCCAAACGTGGTCCAGCGAAGCGGAGCACGGACATCCCTGCATCCACATCTGCACGGTGCCCCAACGGCTCCAAACGGTAAGCGGCGTCGGGAGGCCTCCGTTCATCGACGCGAAATGCCGGCCGGCGTCCACCAAGGTCTGCTGCGGCGGGCGATCGTCGACAACGGTCCGAAATTCGAATGCTTTTCCCACCAGGTGCCCTTTCGACGGCGACAGTCTCATTGGACAAGATCGTCGTTTTCTTCGATTGTCGTCACGCCTCGCACGTTGGAGCACAGAACTTTCACTGATCTTTCTTCTGTCGACGGGCTTGTTCGTTGAACGGCCGACCACCGACGTCACACTGCAGCCCTTCGAGCGGCCCTTACATGGCCGACCTGCTGCACAGGCTGCTGGTCCTCGTCCTCGTGCTGCTTCTCGTCGTTGCCTTCTTCCACGTGTGTTTCGTCGACCTCGTCCCGGTCGCGGGTTGCAGAAGGAGATCTTCGAAGAAAGCCGACAGGATGGATCGACGATTGGGCAACGGCAGACCGGCAGGCACAGCCTCAGGAGCGAGCAATCGGCAACACAGTGCGGACTCTGTGGCAAAGCGGCCGTACGACCCGAGGTTATACAGGCCTGCCTTCTCACGAGATTCCTCTGCCGCCATCGCATGACGAGGGGGGAGACGCCAGGTCGTCGACTTTGTCGTTGGGAAGTGGGTCGACGCAGGAATGGGTGGCGACGCAGTCGTGCGGAGGCAGGCGGGTGGAGACCCCGTGGTCTTACACGTCACAGCTGAACGAGGGGCTGTGCGACGACGGCGGCAATGCAGCGGTTGATCTTAGCTTCCAGTTGTCCAGCAGCAGCGGAGCAGCATCAATGCACACTCGGATCATCAATCCCCACCCGGGTGTGGATTGCACAGACAACACGCTTGGCGGTGTGAGCAGGCTGCGAGACGGAGGTCTGCCTCATACACTTCGTGAAGGTGGTGGTAAACGGAATGAGTCGACGTCGACCATCGGCGGAGGAGCCGGTGCGCGTGAACGTCCAGAGTGGATGCGGTTGTCACCTGCGTCGCGAAGCGGATCCGACGCTCCTTTTGGACGGAAGCGACCGGAGGATTTGTGTCAGGAAGGTGCGGACGTGCACCGCGACGACAGATAGCTGTGGGCAGAGTGCAGGCAGGCATTGCATCAACGTGGAACGGAGACAATCACGAGAGGGGTGCAACGGCTCCACGTGGACGAAGGGGACGAAGCTGCTGTTGAGGAGGCCCAGGGGTGTGACGACGTTGACGGTGACGACGATTGCAACTCCGACGATTTGCCAGACATTAGGCCGCTGGGGAGGAAGGCGACGAAGGGCGGAGCGACTAGGAGGAAGGGTCCCGCTACAAAAAGTCGACGAAGCAAAAAAATGGATGACGACATGGGCCGGAGCGAGGGCAGCCGAAATTTCTGGTCGGTGGGAGACACGATCGCACTCGTCAGGGCAAAAAGGGACCAAGATCAGTATTTCGCCGGCATGGGCAGTAGTTTCGCCCACATGAAAACGAGGGAGTGGAAGTGGGAGGACGTGCGGGCGAGGTTGCAGTCGATGGGCGTGACGAGGGATGTCGTCGACTGCGGGAAGAAATGTGACAACTTGATGCAGTAATTCAAGAAGGTCCACAAGTTCCAGAACCTCTCCGGCGGGAAAGAGTCCTTCAAGCTTGCATCGAAGGACAAGTGGTCAGAGGGCTTCAACTTCGTCATGGACCGGAGCATGTACGACGAAATGGAGGCCATGACGAAGGGGGATCACATGATCCACCCGAAAAATTTGGCGGACACGGGGGCGGCCGGTGGGGTTCAGATGCCGGCAGACGCGGGTGCTGCAGGGGACACCATGGCCACTGAGGGTGGAGGGGAGGCAGCCGATGAGGAGCAGGAGTCGACGAAATACTCCACATTCAGCGCGGGGAGCGGCGGCGGTTATGGGAAGAGGAAGAACATGCGGCAACAAACCTTTGAGGTCGTCGCCGACGTCATGGACAAGCATGGTGCGCTTATGGCGAGCACAATGGACAGCCCGAGCAAGCGGCAATGCTCCATGATGTTACATCAGTGCGAAATCCTGGAGAGCGAAGTGGAAGTGTAGAGGAAACATTATGCTGCGGCGGATGAGGCGAACATAATGATGTGCCACGCCCTTATGGAGATAGCAAAAGCCATCCGCGAGAGATCATGAGTGATGCTGCCAGTAATGTCCACCGTTGCTTTGCTGGCCTGTCTCTCCACTCCATGTGCCTGCAGAGATGGCGACCTGTGTGTGTGTGTGTGTGTGTGTGTGTGTGTGTGTGTGTGTGTGTGTGTGTGTGTCGTTGCCAAATGCAAATTCTGCACCTTTTTTAGAATCTTTTTTTTTTTTTTTTTTTTTTTTCACTTCGTTTTCCAAGACAGTAGTACGTGCTGCATTCGCGGTCTCCACAACGAGAGGGCCAGCTGTTGAAGGGGTTATGTAATCGGAGGATTGCGGTGGACGGGGTTGTCACCGTTCGTGTCCAGGAAATTGCGTGCCGGGGGGTGGGGAGGGGTTGGGGGGGGGGGGGGGGGGGTTTTTTTTTTTTTTGGGGGGGGGGGGGGGGGGGGGTTTTTTTTTTTTTTTTTTTTTTTTTGAGAAGGCCATATCAGCCCGTGGAGAGTGTATGGACGCGCTTCTACAGACGCGTGGATGGGTCAGTAGGCGCCTCCTCTCTCGCCTGGGCGTGGCAACAGTTGAAGGGAGTGTGTGCGAGGGAGGTCTGCAGAGTTGCTGTCACACGTGTCGCTGTCGACGACGACGGCAGGCGAGGAATCGTCGTCGGGGCCCGTCCGTCCGCTCCATGCTTTCGAGGCGTCGGCGCCTCGTCCACCATAAAGGTCTTCCGCTTGCGGCTTCTCCAGCATTGAAGGTTGGCGCACACAGTGCACAGCGACGACATCCACGCGGGATGCCCTCTGCCTTTTCTCCTCATTGTCGCACCGCACAACCACTATGAAGTCGCCCGTTTCTTCGCAGTCGTCATCGTCTTGGATGTCTTCAGTGTCGTCGTCGATCGTCGGTGTGGATCTTTTCGCTGTCCTTCTCGCCTCGGATCCTTCTCGCCGCGGATCCGTATCGCCCCTTCGGAGGTCCGGCGTCCATTAGTCGCGAAGATCTTCTTCTCGCTGCGGAGCAGTGTTCATCTCCTTCTCGTGTGGGACTTCATCAGCGTCGTCGTCGATCATCGCTCTGGATCTTCTCGCTCTCCTTCTCGCCGCGGATCCTTCTCGTCGCGGATCCGTATCGCTCCTTCGGAGGTCCGGCGCCCATTAGTCGCGAAGATCTTCTTCTCGCCGCGGAGCAGTGTTCATCTCCTTCTCGTGTGGGACTTCATCAGTGTTGTCGTCGATCATCGCTCTGGATCTTCTCGCTCTCCTTCTCGCCGCAGATACGTGTCGCCCCTTTGGAGGTCCGTCGTCGCTTAGTCGTGAAGTTCTTCTTCTCGCCGCGGAGAAGTGTCCGCAGTGTTCATCTCCTTATCGCGTTGGCGGACACGTGGAGGTAGTGTGTGTGGCGAGGATGAGGACGCACTGCTCCCCAGGGCTGCAAACGCGCTTCTTCGTCGTTAGTGTGAACACAGGCGTGGCCACAAACGGCCATTGACAGAGGCGAGAAGCATGTCTACGCGAGGCGGCGCCCGTGGGAAGAAGCGGTAAAACATCCCCGCGAACAGTCAGGGCGGGAAAGGGGTCGGCGGCATGTCCCGAAGGCGAAGAGGCTCCGTTCGGAAGAAGCATCAGCAAGCCTGCCTCTTCGGCGAGGGCGAAGTTGGACGGCAGCCAACGAAGAGGAAGATGACGACGTCTTCACGACGGAGGAGAAAGCAGCAGAGGACAACGTGGCGGCGCCTCAGGGAAGCACTCTTCAACGCTCATCTGATCAGAGCGGTGCGAGAAGATTGGTGACGCCCCCCCCGGAGGCGCAACAAGTGCGTGCGCACAACACCCAGAAGGCGAAGGAGGTTGTCGTCGACGTCGGCCGCGAGGACAACGAGCCGTTGGAAAGCCGCAGACAGCGCAATGTGACACAAGGCGCCACGGAGACGCCAGTCAGGATACTCGTCGCGACTAGAGAAAGGCCACCTCAGGGTGGCCTGCCCTTGACGCTGTCCCAGCCGCGCCCGCGCAGCACGGTTGCAGAGGGGGGCTCCATGAAACGAGGGGGAGGGGAGGGGGCCCAGCAAAAAGCGCGCGTGGCGGGTGGGGGTGCCATCGCTGCTGCAGCCGCGGGGTGTTCGGGCAATGTTGGTGCAGTGGCGAGGGCGAGAGAAGAGGTCCTAGTTGTAGAGCCGGAGGCGACACGCATCGACAACAAGGGTGAAAGTGAGGATGAAGACCCCCTTCTAAGCCAGGTTTTGAGGGGAGGGAATGCGAGAGAGGTGGCCGACGGTGCCCGCCTATGGGTCGATGACAAAGCGTTCTGGACGACGGGGGAGGGGCGAAGGCTGTACAACATCATCCACGAATCGCAGGAGTACTTTGTCGCCATCGCCAGCGGGATGCAAACGCCCTCCGTGCCCAGGAGCGTCGTCATGCCGAAATCGTCGACGACCCTCACACAAATTGCGGATCCCGCACAACTACAGCAGGCAATCGCCCGCACGACGGCAACGAAAAATATTGCTCTACGCGTCTTGCATGGATGGGTCTTCAAGTCCGGGAACCGCCCCCGAGGATTCAATATCGCTTTCCAGTACGCGCTGGAGTCGGTGGCGACCGACATTGCGCGCGTCATGTGGTACGGCGAGGAGTGGAGCAACGTTGTGAGCGCAGCCGTTTGCGCGCACACAATCGACCTGAACATGGACTTGCCATTGTGGTTTGCGGGCGCGATCATCGAAGACAGGCCGGAGGATGACGACATGGCGGCGCACCAGGAGGCGACCGTCATATGCATCGCGCATGCATTTCGTGCAGCGGTGCAAATGGGTGGCATTGTCCACGGCGGGTTCGTCTTGCACTAACCTCTGTCTAGAATCGCGGATTGGTTCAGACTTTTATTGGCTGCCTGCATGTGGTTGATGCGCATGGCGGGAGACGATGCGTGCAGCCACTATGAAGCCATTACTTCGCGACGCTGGTCGCAAAGCCCACACTCATCCCGTCCATGCATCGCGCCTTCGATCATCGGCGGTCCGTCATCCGAGCCACGAACGCCGTCACGGAGAGACTCGGGAAGGCGAACGCAACACTCTGAGAGTACCCGAAGTACATCCCCGACTGGGCTTCCTGCGGCATTGTCTTTGGGCACGATGCGACCATAACGGGGCCAGAGGACGCGAAGAGGAGGGATTGGTTGGGTTCGGGCCCCTTGGAGGATGACGACGATAACGACAAAAAAGAGGACGCGTAGGGGGGAGGTCGGGTTGGAGAGGGTGATGCTGGTGCTTACACGTGCAGCGCGGGAGAGGGTACGCGAACGGGTCTCTTGTTCCGGCGCGGGTAAGGGAAGCGGAGAGGGGGCAGCGCTTCGCGGCGTCGGAGACGCAGGTTTGGTGGCGCCACGTTAAGACAACGGATTGTTGATGGCCTCCCCCTTCGTTCCGCACGTGTACACCATGTCGCTCGTACATGCAGACGCCCGACTTTTTCGGTCATTCAGTTTGGCTGGGTGCGTGATGCAACTGAGGTCGTGGTTGCTTGTGGATGTCGATCGTGTTTCGCTGCCGATGCTGGAGAAGCGATGGTAAACGGCGGTCCCTTCAGGAGATTGTAGGTGCGGTGTAGGTTTGTGCGATGTTCTTTTGTGTTGTTGTCGGCGCAGCTTGTGGCGAGACAAGTTGATTGCACTTGGAGCGCACCTTTTTTTTTTGTATTATTTCAATTCAGAACTAGATTTCGTCAGTTTTAAGATCTACACTCGCTTTGTTTGGTTTGTATGTCTTTTTTGTATTGTTTCAATTCAGAACGAGATCTCATCATTTTGAAGATCAACAAGTTGTGTGTTTCTTGGATGCACATTCAGACGTCTCTTCTCCATTTGCATGATCTTTCTTCGCTCGTTGCTTTGTGTGGTTTGTATTTCTTTTTTTCCTCCCCCGCTTACCCCGATTGATGAACAAAACATGTGTTCGTGCTGTAAGTCCAACACTCGCATGAAGACAAAGCGTGGGGCATCAAACAGCATGAGATGTCCCACAAAACAAACTGTGAACATGCAATGGCACACAGCATCAACGCAAAGAAATAGCAACACACAATATCGACGCAATGAGATACACACACACACACACCGCCAACAAGTAATGGAAATGGACAATACAGACTTAGAAAGGGATTTGCGATATCGTTAAACAATTCATAGCGGATAGTTCAAAATCGAAGGGAGGTGGGGAATAATGTTTTTCCCACCCGAATGACCGACAATGCTCTATCCTTTGTGCCCAAAAATTGGCGCACTTCACACCCGCGGTGCGCCGTGTCCGCACTGCATAACTCCAACGGCAACAACTATAATTAAAAAAAAGGACGGCGACGCACGTCTGCGAATCGCGACGACAACCCAAGATGACCCTCGACGCATACTACCAACCTGACGCAGGACAAAAACTAGCAACCCAATCAAGGCTGGACGGAACAACTGATCTGCCTTCTGGCCACTGCAGTGAACGCGCTTCCACTCGCGGATCTCCGGCAAGGGGAACACGACCCTCCACGCAAACCACCAACCCCGACGGGGAACAGACGATAGCGACCCAATGAAGGTTGGACGGAACAAGGAATCTGCCCTCCGCCCATTGCTGCAATGAATGCACTTCCACGCACTGCCGTCCACGAATGAAACACAACTCAATCATGTTTCAATCGTTCCGCCAAAGCATCCCTCAACGCCAACGCTTCGTCTGTCGACGTCATCATCGACACAGGCTGGAGGGGCTCTTCGATCCCCAGGTCTACACGTTGTCGCACACCATTGGCGACGACCTCCCATAGCCGATTCTTGTCGAAGGGGATTCCTGTGTCGATCAGCATGTTGTGCAGTATGCACTCGACGGTGAACTGCTGCGGGAGCGTGTCCAAGTTTGTCTTGTGTATCCGCAGAAACAGCCGCCACATGCCCTTCAGCTTGTCGAATGCCCTCTCCACCGCTCCCCTCGCCACCTTCTGTTTGTTGTCGAACCGCTCCTCGTCGACGTGCTGATTGATGCCTCCATACGGGACGACCATCCATTCGGAAGAGGGGTACCCATTGTCCGCCAGAACGTACCCGTTCGTCTTCACACCGAATGACTGTGTGACGAGGGGACCACGGAACAACAACCCCTCCTCTGCGCGCAGCAACAGGCTGGACAACTGCAGCACCCTGATGTCGTGACAACTACCTGGGTATCCCATGTGCAGGCCGAGCACACGCAAGTCCAGGTCGACGCCAAGCTGCGCGACGATGAAGAAACGACGCTTCCTGTCGTAGTAGTTTTCGCTCGGAGCGGTCGCCGACTTGTCGACGTAGACGTGAGTACAATCAATGCAACCGTGGCAGTTGGGGAACCCTTTATCAGCAAACGCTCGCAGAACGACGAGTTTACGAAGTCCTGTCGGCCACGCGATCTTCTCTCCGAACACTCTTAGCAGCGCGGCAGTTTGTCGCGTACGACAATCAACCCAGAAGCTCGGCCAATCCCGAAGTTGCACGTGCTGCTTTCGTACGTCTCTCCTGAAGCCCACCTATACAGGGCGTACGCCACAATCTGGTCCGGCTGCAAAGGCTTCCTGTACAACGTGACCCGCCGCTGAAGATGAGGCGCACACGCCTCAGCGATTTCCTTGAACACTCGCGGCGACATTCGAAGCTTATCCCGGAAGTAGTCGTCTGTCGCGTCGTCGCATTGCCTGAGGTCTTCCCATGTGCCTCCTTTCCTGCGCTTCACCCACCACCGCGGCGTCGCACGTGGTATCACTCCGCAACCCAACACGTAGCACAACTGAACAACAGCCTCCGACGTCGCCACGTAATCGGCCCCATCAAACGGATCTTGCGTCAATTTCCTCCATCTACGCACGCGCAACTGCTCCTTCAGTCGCCCCAGCGCCCTCTCCTGCTGACATCGAAGAACAATCGTGGACACGGCCGTCACCACGGCCTGCAGCTCACGATGACTCAACGGATCATGTCTACGGTCTACCCTCTGCGCCGCCCTCCATAGCCGCGACGATGAAGATGCGGTCCCGTTGTTCCGCTGCCGTCTGTGTCGTACTTCCGCACGCGTCCAAGAAGTTGAAGACGTCCGACGACAGGCGACCCCTTTTCCATGTTTACAGAGGAGCAACGCGCAGTCGAACAAACGGATGGAAAGCCCATGTTCATGAACAATCACGCTGCAATTATTGCTGACGTCAGCAATACGTGCACAGAATCACTCACACACACCTACCTTGGTTAACTGGTTTGTTCGGGGAAAAAAAAAAAARAAAAAAAAAAAAAAAAAAAAAAAAGGTTGAGCTCACAACAAACGGATGCGTGCAAACGGATCGAACTTAGCAAACGAATCAGATTCTGAAGATCAACAAACGGATCCCTTACAAAGCAAATGCCCCCGGGTCGCGCATCTAACAACACAAAACGGAACGGAGATACAAAACCGAACGGAGATCCGAAGAGAGAGAGAGAGAAAAAAAAAAAAACCGATCGGGCAAGTAAGAACGAATATAGATGTCCGATTTAGCGGCGACAAACAGCGACAAAGTGAGATCCGAGGACGGGAAGCAGATAATAGTAAAGTTATTAACGAATTAGTTATGGAGCAAAATGATGGTGGGAAGTCTGGCGTCGGAGACTGGGGCTGGCTGGTAAGGTTTTTTTTTTTTTTTTTTTTTTTTTTTTTTGGAAAACAATCAATTTATTCTGGCTGGTAAGGTTGCATTTGGATAGAAGTCAGAGGTGGTCGGGGGTGAAAATATGAGAGGGAGGCTCTTTTATAGAAGGACCGACGGTACTTTGACAGGTGTCAATTGGAACCAGGACCAAAAATAAGGACAAGGACTAAGCCTCCCTGTCGTATTTTCAGCCCCAGCCAGGACCAAAAATAAGGCCAGCGAGGCTCTTTTTTCTAGGTCGCACCGGTGTCAATTTGGACCAGGACCAAAAATAAGGACAAGGACTGATTTCACCCCCGACCAGGACCAAAAATAAGGTCAGCGAGGCTCTTTTTTCGAGGTCGCACCGGTGTCAATCGGGACCAGGACCAAAAATAAGGCCTCGAACCAAAAACAAGGTCAAGGACTGAGCCTGGATAAGGATGGGACTGCCGGTACGACTTCCTCGAAGTCGAAAGATACTCTAGCAGTTTGTTTTGTTGAAGGTCCTAACAGTTGGGACAGGGTCTGGGACTATTCGAAGGATGGGACTACCGGATACCAGGCCCGGAGAAAGCGGAAGTGGGACTTGGGAGAGCAAAAGCAGTGATTGACTCGCCGAAGCGGTCGGTACTTCAGGTTATAGACCAACCAATCGTCTCTCAACATGTCGGTTCCCGCTGACGAGGTAGTAGCTGGCGGAGACCGAAACTTTTTTTTTTTTTTTTCTTTTTTTTTTCCCCTTACTACGGTCTTTACCCGAATGAATAGAATGCCTGGTAATGCATGATAGCCGTATTTGGTGCAAGTGTCAGTCTAGGAGCAGAGATAATGACCGGGCGTTATGTTCGGTGGAAGAGGGAAGGTAGTCGGGGACAGCCAGTCGTCGCCATCTTCCGGAGGGAGGATGTGGCGACTTAGCGCTTTGCGGTTGAGATGGGGATGACGGACCTGATGGTTATTATAGCTATACAGCTATATGCTATGGCAGGTCGGGGACTTCGATGTGCTATATCTGTCGCGACTGATAAATAGTATAGTAGTATAGTATGGAGAGTTTTTTTTTTTTTTTTTTTTTCTTTCCAGATATTTGCTATTTCGCCCATGCCGAGAGTTTGGTGTGTTTGGCTATGTGTTTGCTGCGATGGAGTCAGTCGCAACGCTGACTTCGGTTAACAATTTACATCTACAAACTGATTGGGGGGAAAAAAAGAATAGGATTGGGGGGAGAAAAAACAAAAGGATAGGTGCACTGCTAACGGAGATGTATGAAGAGCAAAATAACAAATGTAAGGGGCTCAAAAAAAAAAAAAAAAAGTAAGGGCCGAAAACGGATGCAAGAAGTTATAGCAATCAGAGCGGAGCAGGTATGGGAGATATAGTGAGGAAACGGTAGAGGCAAATGTAGAGATCGACTGAGCAAACGGAACGTAACGGAGACCAAATAGACAAAGAAAGGAAGGGCAGAGATAATGACTAATGGAAAGAGTCGGGCGACATTATCGCTGTCTCTTATACACATCTAGATGTGTATAAGAGACAGGAGCAGGTATGGGAGATATAGTGAGGAAACGGTAGAGGCAAATGTAGAGATCGACTGAGCAAACGGAACGTAACGGAGACCAAATAGACAAAGAAAGGAAGGGCAGAGATAATGACTAATGGAAAGAGTCGGGCGACATTATCGGATTTGGAATATCGAGACGGAAAGAAGAAACAAAAAAAGAACACAAACGGAATGGCACAAGAAAACGGATAAGAACGGGGACAAAAGGAAACAGCAGACACTGGGCGTGGCTCAACAACGCAATACTTTAGATGCATTTGGACGCTTTGCGGATCCTATGCATTCAAAATGCTGGACTCGTCCGAATGCAGCAAGTCCAAAAAATGGCGAGGTGCATGTAGAGCATTGTGTATGAGAAATCGAGACAGATTGAGGGAAACGAGACACTCGAGGGATGAACTAACGTGAAAAACAAAAAAAAAGTAATGAAATCTTCTTCGCCATGCAGTTGCCTTTACTGGCCGAGATCGTCTTCACCGACTGAATGCATGCAGACGTTCATAAAGGGCAGATTCAGTCTTACCGCTACTCACAGTCGCAGCAGTCCGCGTACAAGATCAGCGATGAATAGGTCGGAACCTGTGACAAAAAAAAAAAAAAAAAAAAAAAATCGACGTCGACATCGACGGCAGTGAATCTATCCCCACGTACGTCTGCGTGCACTCGATCTCTGATATGAACTACGTCGGGGTCAGCATGCACTCGACCTCTGATATGAACTATCGGGGTCAGCATGCACTCGACCTCTGATATGAACTACGTCTCAGAACTATCGGGGTCAGCATGCACTCGATCTCTGATATGAACTACGTCGGGGTCAGCATGCACTCGGTTTGTGGACGTCGTCTTCAACACAGGATAGTCTTCAGATTCACTCCTGCCGCTACTCCTCGTCCTATGTCTCCTCATCGGGGCCTTTCTCTTGCAGGACAGGTGCGCCCCAGGCAAGGTCGTTGTTTTGCCTTTTGTGTCCCCTCTGCCCCCCCCCCCTCCTTTTTATTGTTTTTCGCTTCTCTTTTCTCTCTTTGCCAGCAAAGAGACCCGCTTATCAGAATTTTTTATTTTTTTTTTCCATTTTTTTCTCGCTCAATTTGTCGTTTTCTTCTTACTGCTCGGCAGCGAAAATTCAGCGGCATCTCACTACTCTGGATCAGAGGACCGATTGCTTTTTTTTTTTTTTTGCGGACGCATGCAGTCATTATAAATGTAAGTTGCGTTAAAAATATATATATATATATATATATATATAAATGTTGCGTTCGACATAAAACGGGGGTGGAATGTCCGCCGCATGCAGAGTATACTCGGTACGGTACATGAATCTGGCCAGGAACTGGGCAAGGTTCACGCTGCCAACATACAGAGCAGCAGTTATTGATACTCAAGACCAGCCAGATAAGGACCCTGTAGGCATGCATCAGCGAAGCCTACATTCAACCACGAATGTATACAAGCTAACTTTCCGGTCACATACAGGAATTTCTGGACTCCTCGCAGAGTCAACGCGTGCAAACTTCCAGGTTGACCGAACATTCTAGAGACCACCATCCTACGGCGAGCATGAGATGAGACCAGAAATTTCTTTATGCGATCGAAAAGTTCGCTTGTATACATTCGTGTTTTTTTGGAGATCAATCAGACACCAACTGCAAGCACGCACAGACAAAAAATTATCACACGAGGATTTAATGCAAAGGAAACTAAGGAAAGTAGTTTAACACACCCAGGCAATTTCTTTTTTTTGCTTTTTCTTTTTTTTCTCCGCCCAATAATACTAAGAAGTATAACGCACAGGGGGGAAAAAAAAAGCCATTTGATTTTTTTCTGTTTTTTTTCGTTTTTGTTTTACAGCAAAAAAAACTCTTCGAACACTGCACACCACGCGGAAGGGGAAGAGGGGGGGGCGGGGGGGGAAGGGTGTCAAACATATATTTTTATTTATTCTTTTTCAAGGGATCGGTATTTAAAACTTTTTAAAAAATTACCTATAAAGCTCGTTCCCCTCCTCACGAATTCCAAGTTCTTGTCCGTGATTTTGGGAAGATGACGACGGCGAGGAAGACGACGAGGGCCGTTTGGGAACTTTCGGAACTTCGGGAACTTTCGGAACTTTCGGAACTTTGGGAACTTTGGGAACTTTTGAAACTTTGGGAACTTTGGGAATTGTTTCAGTGCTGAGAAAATGTATGTCTTGAAGATTATCAACACGGATCCCGACCATCCCGTCCCTAAATATTTTGAAGTAAGGCTCCTTGATTGCAATCCGGCATCCCGACGGGAAAAGCTCCTCCAGATCTTCCTTCGAGCGACCGGTCAGTCTCATGTTGTAAACTGCGACCAGGAGACACACGTACCACAAGATATAGAACAAAGTAACGTCACTTACCTAAGTTTAGAGGAAGATGTACCTCCCAGCAGAAAGGAAAAAATTGCAATCACCCAAGAGTTTAAAGATGTAGTCTTTAAAGTAACAGGGGAACGCAAATATTTGCTGCTTACTAATGGCGTGCACAATCAGACTTCCTCAAACCAAGAGCTAGTACAGCACAACTCTCCACAGACTGAGGACAGCTCTCGACAGACTGAGGACAAAGGTAAAGAAACTCTGATAGATTTAACGTAGGACCTGCCTTGTAAAGATGAAGATATCTATGAACAAGACAAAGAAAGAACTCAATCCTCGTGTGCAACAAGGGTAACAAGTAAAAGATTGAAGCTGCAACAGTATCTGACCACAATGAAGGACGACATTAAGATTTCTAAAATAGAGATTGTGTTTCTATCGGTCAGACAAAAAAAGGAGGTGTGGGAGATAGGTTTGTCAACCCCTCAGGGATCATCACATGGTGAAGTAAAACTCCAAGAGACCAAATCACCATTACTCTCTCTAGCTACCCTCACAGAAGGAAAGGTTGGGGAATTTTTAATTCACTCAGAAATTTCTAAATCTATTAAAGAGCAGCTACCAATGGGAATATAGGCACACTCATGCTCGCGACGGAAGCCTTCAAGGTAGCTGAAAGAGATGTTTATCTCCGATATGATTCTGCTAAACAAGTGGATCTCTGCTGGATGAGAAGCGAGAAACTAAAAGAATTACAGATGTTGAAGATCAAATCAAGCAAGTTTTGGTCTGAGGAGGATGTCTGCACTCTTCTAGTTAGACTCCTGCGAAAGGGTGTCCTAGAAAAAGGAGTTTCTTGGACAAAGGAAATTGAAAAACCATAGAGAACACATTATCAGTTTGGGACACCTGAGCAAAAAAAGGTAAGATGGAAGGAGTCAAAATGATTGATGCACTTTACAACAAGGATAAAGGATGGAATTTTTTTAGAAGGAATGCAGACCTAGACCTCAGATCTCTTAATGTTAACGGACTGGCCGCAGCTAATCACAATAAAAAACAAGCCATATATGATCAAATTAAAGGTATAGATGGTAGACAATGACCATATATCATTTGCATTCAAGAAACGCATCTAATGGATACAAACACTCATAACTTCCGCCACAAAGAATTGTGGCCCCATCAATCCTTTCGAGCTCATGCCCCCCGACCAGGAAGTGTCGGGGTGGCAATCTAGATTCCCCCAAACTCAAGAGCAGAAGTAGTCCATTGGGAGGTAGACCCAGATCAAGGTAGATGGGTGTAAGTGTTGGTAATGCTTGAACTAGAGATAGTCGGTATTCTATGTGTATATGGGCCCAATGAGGTTGGGGAATGCCGAATCTTTTTTGAGAATATTCTTCCACGTCTCCCGGTTGGTATCCCAGTCATCATTGCAGAAGACTTCAATGCTGCCCCGGACAGACACTTGGATCGATGGCGCATTCCGTCCCCCATGCCCTGCCTACGTGGAAGCGGATGAACAAATCATTGTCAATTTATGTCATATTCTGAACCTTTTTAATTCATACAGAAGACTTAATCCTACATCTAACTTTTTTACATGTTTCAGGGAAGGTCAATCAGGTAAAGGACCAAATTGTGAATTGATCTAATTCTACCAGCCCAGGATTTACAAGGGGCATTACAGATGGCGGAGATCTTCCCTAGACGTCCCTTTCCTGATTTAGATCACTCAATGTGCGTAGCTATATTTTCATTTCGTAAGAATCCAGATCAAGGAAGGGGATATTACAAATTAAATACATCCCACCTTAAGATTAAAAATTTTAAAAATTATATTCAAGATGTATGGCACTTCGGGAGAGAAAAAAAAAATTTCATAAATAACGACATAAGATGGTTCAACAACGGTCTGTGTTTTTTAGGCCGTAAATGCAATGAATATTCCAAATTGTTAGCTTCCCAAAAACATATGGCAGAAACACAATTACACAATAGAATACAAGAGCTTCAACAAATAGAAATAGATTCAGGGGAACAGGAATCCCTAGAACCAATAGCCAAAGAAATAGAGGAACTGAAAAATCAACTTCTCTCTCTCATGAAATATAGATGGCAAGGAATGAGAATTAGAGGAAAACTTAGACGACATAGTATGAAAGAATCTATGGATGCACGTTTTTTTGCTATGGCCAAAGCAAGAGTGGGCAAGACGGTAATTGGAGCCTTGTCTGATCCTTCAAATAGAAATGAGCCCTTATGCACATCTATTGCAGCCTACACTAAACTAGCCCGAGACTTCTTTAAAGATCTCTTTACATCTCAAAATAGAAATATCCCTCTAGATCAAAGAACTAAGGAAGTGGAAAAATTTCTAAATCCTGTAAACAAGGCACTATCAGAAGAACAAAGGATTTTTATGGAAAAAACACTTACCAAAGATGAGATTTGGTAAGCCCTGATGCTCCTGGAAGACTCCTGGAAGAGGAGAAAACGCCTGGTATTGATTAACTTCCTAAAGAATTATGGGAAATGGTATGGGATTTCATGACACAGGACCTAATGGAATACTTCCAGACAGTCTGGTTGACAGGTGACTTGGGAGAGATTGTGGGACAACGAGTATTAACTCTGTTACATAAAAAAAGCGACAAAACTAATATTAGGAACTATCGACCTATCACTTTGCTAACAATAGTCTATAAACTAGTAGCAAAGGTATTAGCCGAACGAATATCTAAAGTAATCCCTGATATCATACACCCTTCTCAAACTAGATTCATCAAAAGCAGAAATATACAAGATAATATACTCTTAATTAATGAATTGATCAAAATCACTCGTCAATCCAAACATAATGCAGCATTCATTTTCATAGATTTTGAGAAAGCATATGATCGTGTAGATTGGTTCTTTTTGGACAAATGCTTAGAAAAATTTAATTTTGGCCCTGATTTTATGAGATGGATCCAGATACTATATAAGAATGCTTCTACCAACGTTACGGTGAATGGTAATGTAGCGTCGCCGATTCCATTACACAGATCAGTTAGACAAGGCGATCCGATTGCCCCCTATCTTTTCTTGATTATTATGGAAGCTTTGGCAACAAACCTCCACTATAACAAGGATATTAAGCGTATACAGGTAACATCCATACCAAAATAAGCAATCCCAATCTGTTCTTTATTTGCTGATGATCTTTCCCTCATGGTAGACGCATCGAGTGAAAATATGATGGAAATCCAAAATTTGATGGATAGGTTTTGTAGACTATCTGATATGAGGATTAAGTGGGGAGGCAAAACATTAGGATGGTGGATTCATCATCAATGGGTTAGACCCCGTGAGCAACCTAATGTCAAATGGCTCCCCATTGACACTCCTATTCGAGTACTTGGTATCTCCCTGTCTGGAGTGGGTAAACCAAAAACGAATAATGAATGGATAATGCAACAATCTCAAATCAAGTTTGATCTCTGGAAAAACAAACATTCTTCATTGCTGGGACGCACTTTGGCCATTAATAATGTTATCCTCGCCTCAATCTCGTATAAATCAGCTATTTGGCATTCAGATAAAACAACTCTTAAATTTTTTCAACAACAATTAGCAGTCTTCCTATGGAGGGGTAACCATGAACTCAAGAATGTAATCAATCGAGTAGCATGGCAATCAGTCATACAGCCTAAGACTAGAGGTGGGTTAGGGATAATTGACCCAGCTACACAAGCTATGGCACTTTCCATTCAATGGATCAAAAGATTGTTGTTTAACCCCCTGACCCCCTGGTCGGCCCTAGCCTGGGAACAAATTAAACGTCTAGCACCTGAAACAATAAGGAGTGTCGACCCCATGACATAGCTGAAAAAAAGCGGTTGGCCTCCTCCAAGGAATGTGGTTAGAGACCTCCCAATTGACTTCCCCTCTGATAGACTTGCTGCAAGAATGGACCTGGGGAATGATTCCTTCTGGGCCACACTTATTAAAACATGGCGGAAATTGCCCCTGACTGACAAAATCTCCCCAGAAAGATGGGAAGAGGTAATCCAACAACCTCTCTTTAATAATAGATGGATTAAGGACGTTCAAGGATTTGTTCTTCATTGTATGGACTCGCCCTGGAATGGATGGGTTAAAAGAGGGGTTCTGAGGATTGCAAACATTTGGAATAGAGAATCCAATGATTGGATTGTATCTGAAGTAGTAAAAAAACTTATTCATTATTGCCATCATCCACAGGCGGCATTTGATAGGACAATTGAACTTATTCCCTTGGAATGGTTTCGAATCCTTCGCAAAGGACCTAAATTGGAAATAAATGACTGGGTGGCTATGAAGGATAATCCCAAAGAAATTGGTAATATTCTAGAAAAATTACGAAATGGGGACATCCTCCTAGAAATCTATGACCTGCTGCATGATAATGCCCTTCGCCCTAAAAGTCAAGAGCAGATCAAATTGGTGCGCAAAAGCCAAATATTTAGGATCAGGGTATTGAGGAAAGAAGACAAATGGTTGGCTTTTAAACCAGACACCCCCATCTCTGCTTTAGCACTAAATCCAGCAAATTGGGTCTGAGAGTCTCAAAACAATCAGAGGAAACATGATAGGAAATTTACGCGTCACCTTCACTCTCTTATGGTAAAATCCACTTATAGAATGTTAAGAATGAAAATTAACCTGAAAGACAAAGTGTCGGATAGATGGATGAAAAGTTTTAATCTCAGTAGAGATGACGTAAGGTTCATCAAATGGTTCAACTTAATTAAATGTAAACCAGCAAAATTGGCATCCCTCCAATGACAAATTGAACATCGATGTCTTCCAACTAATGATTGGATAATTGATAGATCTTCCTTGGAGCAAAAAGGGATTGCCTCAAGATGGTGCAAGTTCTGTAAATCAGCATTTCCAAGTAGGTTGATCCCTGAAACTATTGAACATATCTTTCTCCAATGCCCAAGAACTGTATGGTTATGGACTCCGAGATGGTGGGACAGAATATGAAATCAATTAGGCCCACAAATGAGATGGCCATAGGGATGGAAAACAATCCTCCTAGAAATATGGATTGCACATCCATATGATGATTTCACACAAAATTTATTCACCATGGGAAGAAGAGTTGTCATTTTGGCCATTTGGATGAGAAGATGTATATATGAAATGGAAGGGGCCCATTTGGATGAACCTGAATTTACTGAGACTATTAAATCATATGTTCAAACAGAAATTTCAACTAAATGGGATCAGATGAAGGAAAAAATACAGTACTTATCCTCAAAAAAAAAATTCATAAACGTATCAAAAAATTCTGTACATGCTGGCTTGGAGGGAACCAGGGGGGGAAATTAGGAAAAGTAGAATGGGAAGGGGACATAGGAGGGGTAAATGATATTTTCCGGGGGGATTATAGGATAGTATTTTAGGATTGGACAAAGGTTGATCCATCCACACCCTTGCGGTCCCTAGTAGATTTTCCAGATCCTTTCCCCACCCCACCATTAACCATTGTTCCCTAGTCTTGGTTTGGATATGATTAGAAACATCAGTCAGGAATTCTAGGAGTTCTTTTGTGGATCAGGGTCAGGTAAGTGATGCTAGATTTGGCGTCCAATAATAGGATGAAGAGGTGTTGATTCACAAAAGGACTATCTCAAATTGTAATCCATGTTCTTTCTGTAAAAGGGACGCTGGACCCGGTTTCCAGCAGGTGCAGCTCCCCACCAATAGATGGAGCCTCTCCCTGAGTGTAAAAAAAAAAAAAAAAAAAAAAAAAAAAAAAAAAAAAAAAAAAAAAAAAAAAACCCTCATATCCAAGTCCACTCTAAGGGCAATCTGTTTTGACGCCGCCAAGTACCTGTAGAAGCCTGGCGCAGAGAATCAGGAGGGCTGCATCACCAAATGTGCCTGGAGCAAAGTTACCAACTCGCGCAAGGAGGGTGGGCTCGGCATCCTAGATCCGAAAACTCAGAATCTTGCCGTAATGGGCAAATGGTTCTGCAAGGTTGCGTCGCAATCAGATACAAAAGTCTGGGTGGCAATCCTAGAATACATCCTGCAGCACGACTTCGGGGTACATCGCAGGCAAGATGTCTGGGCCTGTATCTTTATGCCATCCTTTGTTCGGCGTCAGCCGTCCTCCATGTTGGCAATGACATGTTGGACAACATGGAGAGCCCTTCAACCCTTGCTACCAAAGCCGCCCGTAACTCGAGAGGAGGTAAAGCAACAAAATCTCTTTGACAACCAAGCGATCTGTGACAATTGTGGCCAACCTTTCTAAGCAACAAGAGGTCGAGGGGCCTTTGGCAGGTCATGGACTGAGAGGGGAATCACACATATTGCTGATATCTGGGACGAAGAATCCGTGGACTAGCTAGCTTATCCAAGTTATCCCTCCGAACTGGAGGTATTATTGCAAACAGCGGGGCCAATCCCCGGAGAGTGGTACTCCACAAAACACTTAGGGGAAGACGAGGAGAACATTGTGCAGATCACACAGGATCTGCGTTACGACCTGCTACTCGCAAACCAGTGGACCAAGCAAGAAGTCTTGGGACAACCCCCAAGGCTCACAACACCAACGGAAGTGTGCATTGACACACAGCAGCCTTATCGGCTCATCATAGTCCTCTCCACAACACAAGCAACTCAGGCTCCGATCCACCGCCTCCTAATGGATGGTAAACCAATCGAAAGTCTGAAGATTGATCCAATGGGTCACAGTTGGCTGCTCCTAGAAGATCGATGTGTGCTGCTATTCCAGTACTCATCCAAGGTGGACAGACAAATCATGACAAAAGATTCTGATCTTCCAGAGGCGGCTGCCAGAAAGCTCAGCAGATTAATACAGACACAACCTCCCGTGGCACCCCCGGACCTCCTTCAGTTATGGGATCAACTAAAAATCATGCCCTCTCAAAGGCTTGCTGCACTTTATTGGTTGTTCTCACATACAACAGTCCCGTGTGCAGTCTGGCTGTTTGAAAAGGGTATGGACATCCCCACCAATTGTCCCAGGTGCGAAGGACAGGCAGAAGAGTCGTTGGAGCACCTCTTTTAGGATTGTCCAGGTTCCCCCAGGCTTTGGAACTGGTGGGGTAATCACTGGGCACGCTTCGTTGGAGATATCCTCCCCTGGGACGAAAGATGGGCTCTTCACGCGAAGCTTCCACCATCCTGGTTCAAGCACGTTGGCAGAGGATACGTAGCGCAGGCCAACCGGTCCATCTTGCTCTGGACCATTCGGGAGGACAGGAACAACATCCTGTTCAGACAGGAATGGACCTATATGACCAGACACAACAACTTATGTTGTGTCTGGTCAGCCCATACAATTACATATGGCGTAGAGCCAGGCCACCCAACTTATGAGTAGTCTAGCTTGCCAAATAACAAGTAAAACAAGTGCGAAAGACTGAGCAGCCTGCAACTTATGCGTTCGCCCAGCCTCCGCAACATATTTGACAGCTCTGTGTTTTCTGACTTCACACTGACAATCTTGATTAACCCAATACATATTTGTCAGTTTACTTTGCAAATCATTGTCCTGAATTCAAACACGTAAAGAAAAAACAGTTATCTTTTCCAGTCATACTTACAGTAAGACCAATAGCAATAGGATAATATAGTTTAATGATAGGATCACACGCGTAAATCGAGGGTTATACCTGAGTGTTCCCTACCTCCAGAACCCCGCCTGGGCTCCGGCAGAGCTCCCGCAATCGGTGGGGCAACCTCCCACAGAGGCCTTGGCGCGGTCCTACGGGTTGCAATCCCGCCTGCCGCCTTCCTCTCGTAACCAATAGATTAGACTGAGAGTAAGAAGGATAGAAGGAGAGAGTTTAGACGCTCACGTACAAGAGGGGTGCGCTCAGCCTCACTGGAGAGGGCCTTGTAATCTTCAACCCCTGAGAGCCCCGCAATGGGGGCCAAATACGCGAGTAAGATCGTCAACCGAAGCCAAATCTCAGAGCGACGAGCCTCTGACGGTCCTCCAAGTCGCCGCAGTAACCCCCTTCCAAAGGTCTGACCACCCCCTCAAGCCGCCATACTCCGCCCCTCTGACTAAAACGCAACTACGCAGCCTGGAAACACCGCATCCAAATAAAGCACCCCCTGTGCTCTATTCGAGATGCAGGCGATCGCAGCCAACGTATAGCAATTGTGTGCAACAATGAGGTGCAGCAACCCTCCAACTGGCGCCTAGTCAAGCGCACGGTGAGTGCCCTGCAAGTGTACTGTAAGTACACAACCAACAACTGAATACGATGGCAACTCAACAAATGTTGCGTGTACAGCAACGAACACAGTCAACTCTAACTTGTCAATCCTGCCAGCAGCAGCAATCAGCCAGCAGCCATACCTGGCATCCACAACCAACAGCTATTAACCTGAGCGAACAGCAATGCCTTGACGAGAAAACAGCAGCAGCAGCCTTGCTAAGCAACAGTAGCACCTCTKRAAGMARCGACACTTGCCTTTTGCTGTTGAAAACGGCAGCACTACCGATCTGGCGCATAACAGTAGCACCGACGCCAGCTGCAGCGGCTGCCCCAAACTAACAATGGCTTGCCGTAGCAAGCAGCGGCGTCTAGCTGTTGCACCCTGCTACGAGAAGCAGCAAGTCGACTCAACAACTGAGTCTGTTGCGGGAACTACAGTGCCCCCACTAGCGGACGACTGATGATTTCAGTAGAGGCCAAACGCACTGTAGCCTCAACAGCAAGGTACAACAGACTGGCGATGGGATGAAAACTCGGCAGGAACATTAGTCAACGCACAGCTAGTACATACCTAGAAGCCTCAAGATTTGTGGTGGTGTAAGGGGGAAAAACAGCCAGACTCCGAAAAAAATAGTAGCAAGGCCCTGCAGAAGAAAAAGAGAGAAAAAAGATAAAAATACAAATGCAGCGGTACCGCAGCAGCCACAGCGATCCCAGTAAGTCATGCTCAGCAGGGGAAATGCACAGCAGTCCGCAGGTCCGTATTCGTTCAAAGGCAGACTGAGACACAGATGCTACGTTGTGAGGTAAAGGGATARGTCGTCACCTATAAAACGAAAGAAGAGCTCTCAATCTGTCATTTTCTGCTACGTCTCTTCCCTTGGCTAGTTGTCTAGTGGTCCCTCCAAGAGCTGGSTATGAGGAAGGGTCCCTGCATAGCCATAAGCAGGCTGAGGTCTCGTACTTTAAGCGGAGTTAGACAGGCACACCACTCCCCCAACTCCGCAGTAGCTGCAGGCAGAAACCAAGTGCCAGAAGTAGGGGACGGCCACCAAAATAAACAGGTAACTGATTTAGTAAGTAACAGTGCAGTGCTCATACTTAGTCGCGCATAGCTCAGTCTTTTGAGGCAAATATATGACTACTGGCAGGATCTACCGGGTATGTAAGTAAAAAAATCAAAAATAAAAAACAGCAAAAACCGAGTGCAACCTCCCCTCTATCACGTCCACTCCGCACATAGTCAAAATCCCGACTAGGTGAGCATGCTGTTCGGTTCTACCTAGGAGGGCTGAACACCGTGGAGAGGAAAGCCTTCACAACTGTGATAACCACGGGGCTGAGCACCACCGTGACCGCAACCAGCAGGTAAGTTACTTCCTCCTCCTCTTCGTGATCCCTTTCGATTGCACCACCATCTCTCGGCAACGTTATTACTTATCGTTATGCACGTGGTCACGCCCTTTGCCCATACCACCCTTTGCCCATATCCATTCAGCACGGAGCAAGCAGCTCAGCACCTACTCACATCACGACCGAACCCCGCAGGCCTTTGGTTGCCACCTACCCACCGAGTCAGGGAGTCACTCCAACGAGCCTCCGTCATCACCCACAGGCAACACAAACTTCCCGAACTGAGCGGCCCCCCCCTTGCACCCAACTTCTCGGAATGCATCTGACTAATATTACGGTCAAGCTTAATTAAAAAATAAATAACAGTAATAACAAACAAAAACTAATATCAAAGTTGAAAAAATAAAAAKGAATGCACACAAACCATCTTCCCGGCCATGTGCAGTCCAGGTGAAGCGGTGCATTGGACAGCCCAACCAACCAGGTACTAAGCATCCTATTCATCTCCTTCCTCTCTCTCTCTCTCTCTCTCTCTCTCTCTCTCTCTCTCTCTCTCTCTCTCACACACACACACACACACACACACACACACACACATATATGCGTCTTTCCACCACTTGCCCCGTGACCTCGACTACAGCTGGTACATCAAGTTGCTACCCTGTACCTTAGCCGTGGTGGCGACTACGAGGAGCGCCGCCTCAATCTAGACAACGGCCGCGAGGAGCAGCCTCATTTTCAAAAGCGATACATCGACAGTGAGGGGCAGCCATGCCCCTATCAGCAAAATTTCGACCTCAACCATGGCGATGCCGACAGCGAGCGGTAGCAGCATGGATCAGCGAGCAGTAGCAATATGGTCCCGTGGTTAGATTCACTATTTGTGTATCATGAGAATGAATCTTTCCCTAAACAGTGGAAAGATTCATTGCACATTTACACCAAAAAGAACCTTGCTCCTGGGCGCAGCCCCTGCTGGTCATACCGGCCAGGCCGTCACACCAAATCCATTTCTGTCGCTGCCAATCACTCTGCAACACCTCGAAACCCCCATTTTGAATCCTCCCTCGCTCGATTCCGCCCGAAAACGAGCGAGATATACATTTTTCCACTTTCCTCCTTCTCTGCCCCCGCCATCCCTCCGCGCTGTACTTTTTCTCTCCAGCGCCAGAACCAGCCATTAACTTCCAATCCTGACTTCGCCGTTAGGTTCGCCATGGTCAAGAACACTTAGAAACGAGTCTTCATTCGCCCGATTTGGCTGAAAAACGGGCGAGCTGTGAATTAGTCATTCCGCCATAGCTCTGTCCTTCTCACATTCGACTCCGATTGCACCTGGCTCCTTTTTGCGTTCAAGTCCTTTTCTTTTTCTTCCCCACCCTTACCCCCTCTACTCAGTACTAACGCCTGCTGACCCTCTCCCTTCGCGCCCGGCGTTCTCTCCCTCTCTTTTGCCATACCCGTTGACGTTGGCTCCGCCATCTTCGTTTCTCGATGTATCGGATGTAGCCGGCGCTACGCACTGTCCAGGTTCATTCACTGTTTCTCTTCTCCCTTAGTGCCCCGTCACTCTTCCTTGGCGCCCCTCGTTTTTCTCCAACTCCTCCTCCGTACACTACCATCTCCCTTTCCTTCCCCYCCATCGTCGCCACGTCCGCGTATCCCCCCTGCTGCACTCGCCATCTCCAATCTAAGTACACCTAGTGCAGCCTAGCGCCCAGGCTCGTTCCATCACCGCTGCTATTCACACCAACCTCCGCCCGCACCGCACAATCACACAGTCCCAGGCTAGCAGCTCACACCGTGAGAGGAACCCCGGAAGAATCAAACTCGGTCACTCCCCGACTACCTTTATAGTATCATGGGAAGGCCCGTAGTCGGCCACATCCATGTTCCAGCCCTTCCCCAAGGGGGCGTATGGGAATTGCGCCCTTCTACCATGCAGCTCCTGCTGGATTATGTGGTAAATACTGCACGGGCCATACCAAGCTTCTCTGTATCGTTCCAATTTTAACGGATGTCCCGAAGGACTGTCCCCGATAGCAGTGCCCCGCAGTTCGTGGTGTATTCACAGAACTAGGCAGCTAAGTTTCACTGCCGGTTCCGGCACCGGTACCGGGTCTCGTCCCAGATGGAGAAAAAGTTAGGAAAAATAAAAAAATACAAATACAAATAAAAAATAAAACTAAAGAAAAACTCAGAGATAAAAACTAATAACGAAAACCAGATGCGGGAATTGACACTTGGCCCTTTCTC
>BFEA01000475.1:1233372-1243567 GCA_003427395.1 Chara braunii
GTCAACGTCCCTGAGTATCTGGTTGAGCAGCGTGTCTAAAGGTGTGCAATCCGGTCCCACCCCTGTGCCTCAAGTCATCGTCGAGCAAGGCAGCCACAACACTCTTATTTACCCTCGTACGCCGACGAGCCTTACACCCGGTTGATCTGGCTGATCAGGAGGATTATTAAGAGCGCCCCCATC
Source organism: Chara braunii (assembly GCA_003427395.1). Taxonomy (NCBI): domain Eukaryota; kingdom Viridiplantae; phylum Streptophyta; class Charophyceae; order Charales; family Characeae; genus Chara; species Chara braunii. The sequence goes on from BFEA01000475.1 coordinate 1,233,556, forward strand.
TCTTCAGGAATTATTTAACGTCGCGGTCAGGACAACGATCACAGCCAAATTCAATCCGAGTCCCCAACCAGAAATGTTTATAGACGGTCTGGTGAGCGTCTCATAGAGGCAGCCATGCCCGGGTTTACCCCTATTTGCGCAAGCAGCAGAACAAGGACTTGCAGCCCAAGCATGCGTGTACTAGTCCCAGCGGGTTGGCATGGTGACCGTGACCCGAGTGCTTCGTCCAGGGCCCTTCAGAGGCTTCGCCCGTCTCCCACCAGCTTGCTGCGCAGGAAGAATGTCGACTCTCAAGGTTGAGTGCTCGCGACACCTCACATCGAGAGGACTCTCAAGACAGAACTCACTTCCTCACGGTAAGAAGAGATGAAGAGGGTAGATAAGGAAGAGAGCAACGTACCTCATAAATGCTGCCCCCAACCACAGATTTCTCACCGGTAACCTAATGTGCAATTATGATGACTGGTCTTTGCTTCGGCACAACCAACAGCAGAATGCGGTTCCACCTCAGCTTAATATGTCACATCAGCAAGTTCTCATCATCCAGCATACATCCCGAATGTCACCACATAGCTCCCTGGCGCGCCCACACAACCCTGGGCCGTCTAATGTTCAACACCAATGCTGTATCACTGCCCCACACCTCATGCGAAGCACCAATAGCTATTGCGAAGAACCACTGAAGCGCAATATGAACCTGCTCCGATACCAAATTGCAAGGAAAATAAGCAAGAGCSAGATGACAAACCCAGATCACACCATCACAKTGCAAGTCAAATAGTCACACCGTGTCCAGATAGCAGCCTTGCACCAATAATACACCAATGGAGTTTCGTAGCACTGAAAACCAATGTCYGTGGAGAGCACACTCTCTCCTCTCAACACAAGAGTCCAGTTCCCTTACACTCACACTTGGCGCTCAGAGCCCAGCCTACTTCTACACAGCTACTACAGACTACAAAAAGACAATGCAACTGTTGACATCAGCAGCAGCCCGAAGTACTTGAAGATGCYGCCCATGCAGACCATCGCCAATACAAGGTACGTGCCCTCACATCATCATCATCATCATCATCCTTCACCTATCCCCTGACTTCACCCACACCTGTCCTCTCTGACACCCGAAGACCACCCCTGCGCTTCACTGTAGTCCAAGCCCACCAGCTATGGTGGCTGGGCTATGGCGCTGCCCTTAGCAGTGCCCTCCTCCTCGGCACGACCGCACGTGCTGCACCTCGCCTCCCAGTGCTAGCAGCAGCCCACGAGCATCTGCTCTAGCAGCGCTGCCGCCAGCATGCGAGTGCCTGAATGAGGCTGCCTGGCCAGACCTCTTTCCTTTATGGAAAAGAGCTGGCCAGCTCTCGCAGCCTGGCTGGGCTGGCTTGGGCCCAGCAGCTTCCGGAAGGCCCCAGGATGCTGTCTGGATGCAGCAGCTACTGGRMTGCTGGGCCTCGTTCGGTTGGGCGCCCAACTGTCTCTGTATGAGGCTGCGAATCACGCCCAGGGCCTGCATTCTTTGGAAAGGCCCGGTAGGCCGTGGAAATGTCTTCGGTACTCGGCCTGTGTTTCTTTCAACCAACTGGCGCGTCGCAACTGCCTGGACCCCAAATATGAAATTGACAGTCCAGGGCCTCTTGCAAAAAGCCAGGCCCGCCTTCACTTAGGGCGGGCACCTCCGCCTTCACTTAGGGCGGGTAAGGCTGCAGACAGGGCCCAGTAGGCCTACCGAGGACACTGATCCTCGCAGAACGGTTACCAGAGAAAAAAAAGAAAAAAAAAGTCCAAGAACCAGAAAATGTCTCACAACTTCACTGTTCACAAGCAGTCAGCTATTATTAGAGGCAGGGTAGTAGTGTACAACCTTGAGCGAGTACGGAGAACGCGGACAGTTGAGAGCTAAAGTCCGAGACGGGCCCATCAAGACTAAAGCCAGGACACAATTGGAGTGACCGAACCATCAGGATCATCTCGAGCGAAGACTTCCGCTCGTATGGGCGCATTAATAAGAAAGAGAACTGTCATAAAGAGCTGCCTCAGTTGATTTCTCCTCCCACTGCTCATAATATAGAGGAGTGGGAGTCACCCTGCTTGCTCTTAGGAGGGAGCTTAGGCTGAAAGGGTGTTTTTTTTTTTTTTTTTTTTTTTTTTTTTTTTCCTGACAAGTTCTTCGACAAAGCCCTGTCGGACTTCTCTACGAGTCTACGGTGAAGGGGGGATGTTGGGCCCGGACCTGTGGGGGGTTAGCTTATTTAGGCTTAGGGTTTAGGGTTTAGGGTTTGGGGTTTGGGGACAACAGATCATGGACTACCCACAGGCCTTACCCCTTAGAACATCTGGGTTTTACCTTCTACTATCCATATTTTTCACTGCTATTCCTTACAGCGTTAAGGCTTTCAATCCACCCCCTTTGCAGCCTTTAGCGTCCCCGCTTACAGAATTTCTTGGCCTGCCCTCTGATGTGACCGTATGCTCCTTTTCTTTATTTTTCTCCGTCTCTGTTGCCATCATTCCACCGCTTGCTAAGCCCTCTCATCCCCCAGACCCTCATGCCTCCCTCTCCCCTTTGATTTATCCCCTCATTATTATACCCTCTGGTTTGTGCTTCTGCCCCTCCTGACCCCTCCTGACCCCTCCTGACCCCTCCTCCCGCCAACCCTCATCCTAATGAACATATTATTTTGGCTCCTGTCATGCCAGGCTTATCGGATAAGATTGTATATATTCTCAAACCGTTCTCGTCTTGAGGATGTGCCGTCTGCAGGCTCATTTCCCAACACTGTGCCTGTCCAGTCCCTACCATCTTTCCCGTTCTCCTTTCCTTTTCTGCCTACCTGTACTGCCCCGCCAATTCCTGGTCCCCTACACTGGCACCACCCGACTCCTCGCATATCATCCCACCTACTGTCGGCACCCTGCGCACGTCTTCTCTCCCTGGCCTCCTTCCCCTTGCTGCCTCTGCCACCATTTGTATTCCCTTGTCGTCTACCTTTTATGCCATCTCCTCTCAGCTCCCCACCGGTACCCTTCTTCACCACCCGTAGCGCGTGTGTGCAGATGTGAGCTCCCTCCTTGCTCCATAAGCCGACCCCCCTGCTTGCTTCAGATCCTCCGCTCACCTGGCGCTGATCTCCCAGCTTGCTTCACATCCTTCGTTCGTTCTTCCCGCTAACCTGCAGTATCCCGTGCCCCAAAGATACGAGTCGGACTCCTTCCTGTCACATGCGTACCCTCTCACTGCGGCGTCACTCAGTGTATGCCTTGTTCCTTTTCCTGGTCCCCTTCCTCCCTGCGCCTCTTTTGTCACACTTTGTATATTACCCTTGTCATCTACCTCCACGCCATCCCACCAACTCACTGGTGCTCGCGCCTCAAAGGCACAGACATCTCCTATGTTTCTCCCAGTCTGTTCCCCTGCCCCTGCCTCATCCCCTGCCTCTCATTCCCATTTCCCTTTTCCTGGTCTTGTTTTTTTTCCACTGGTGATCCCCACCTCGTTGGCGGTGGGCGTCTGCTTGTTATTATCATTAAGTCCACAACAACAAGCAGCAGCAGATAGGGTCTCAGACACAAAACACACAAAGGGCAACAGAGCAAAACCGACAGAGTCTCGAACACACAGGCAAGTTGAACACAGCAAAACAGACTCAGGGCATACTCACACTTAGTCTAGGACTTTTTTACTTAGAGCCTCGTTCCACACCACTTGAGAACTCTTGAGTTTCAAGTGCGCCCTTATCACGAAATCGTGATTAATTTACATTACGCCGCCTCCTCGTTCCATGCACACTAGAGACCACACTTGAAAATGTTGCACTTGAAAGAAAACACCCTGGCTCCCTGTTGCGCGGAGACCTACTGGCGGCCATGCGATCCAGTAGGCCGGCACCCGGCCTTCAATATGTACGTCTGCGGTGTGCTGTTTGGGACTCGAGGGACCGCTTGGGGCAAGGTGCAGTGTGGGAGCGCGTATGCGGCAGATTTTCAAATTCGAAATTTGTTGGCGGTGCAGTGCGGCGCTCCGCAGCCTACAAAATTGCCACGCGCGTGGAAGTGGACACGGGCTTGTAGTGCACTTGGACGTGTGCGAGTGCGGTGGACACCGCCGCCAGTTTCCATTCGCCGGGAGGTGTTCAGTGCGCCGTGGGGCAAGCGAAGTGCCATAGCTCATCCATGGAGGATATACAATTTTCCTCCGTGTCGGCGGACGGCTCTGCGCTGCGTCGGCGAGAACTGTCCGAGCGTGAGAAACGGCTGGTGGTTACAGTGTTGCTCGCCGTGTCGACACATCTGCAGCACACAACGGCATTGCAGCGCGGTGCGGCGAGAAGAACAGGGCTGAAGATGAGGTGGCAGGTGTGCATAAAGCAATGGATCGTAACGGGGTGTATCCGATGGAAAACAACCCCCCCTGCCACCCCCCCAACCCCGTACATGAACGTGTCCGCCCCGTCGCTGCCACCCATCCCTCCTTTACACGCCGGACGCGTGCTCAATTTCGTCGTCTTCCGCTCGCAGGGCGCAACCCTTGTACGCCTCGAAGACCACATGTGCAGTATGAACAGCAGCAGCAATAGGAGGAGGAGGACACAAAGCAGCGACACCTTCCTCGCATGGTCGGCCATGCACGTCGCAGCACAGCGCAGACGACAGGAAACAACGATGGAGGTTTGCAGAAGCATATGCGAACACCAGTGCAGCAACCTGCAGCAACCGTGCTTGTCTTGTACTGCCATGTGGAGCTGCCACGGTAGAGCATCCCTCACCCAGAACAATCCATCCAACGGCTACGAGCAGCTGCAGCGCGCGACCGATTTGAAACCACCCCGATGACGGTGCACCGCGCGCTTCAATGGTCACCGCGCATGTGTGGCCCAAAGGCCTGCCGGAATGCGCAGCCACCACCGCCCACGATTCCACTGCTGGCACCCGGTACCTCCACCGGTAGCCGTTGCTGGCTGGACCGCAAAAAGGACAGGCCATGAACAAGGAACGTGTGGCGTTTGAAAAAAAACAAAAAAAAAAAAACAAAAAAAAACTGTACCCCCGGCTGAAACACAAGGGTAGCTCTTGGACTCAAGGCACCTCCAGGAGGTGACTTGAACTGAAGTGCTATTTTGCCTGGGCTGCACTTGACTTTCAAGAGCATCCACTTGAGATACAAAAATGTGAAAACAAAAAAGCATTTTCCTAGGGTGGGGTGGAACGACAAGTTTTCACGCCACACTTGAACTCAACTGGCGTGGAACGAGGCTCTTATTCATGGAGTCCGATGTGATTGCAGCCAGATGCATCCAGGTCTGGCCGTAATTCGGATGCATTTTGGAACGTGCTAGTGTGATTATGTCATCAGACTTTTGGACACACCCGCAACAGACCAAAGGGGACACACAGATGGCATTCTTCGGTGGAGAAGACGTGCCAACTGCGCCGTGATTGCGGCCAGATGCATCCAGGTCTGGCCGTAATCGCAGTAGGATCAATTTTGAGTTCTTGGACATGAGTCTGTTGACTCAGTGGCAAGTCAGGCCAACAGACGGCATTCGTCAGAGAAATGCAGAAATGTCAGACGGGTAGGTACTATGTGGGTCATTCACAAAATTTAATGCAGAGGCATTGCAGACAGGGGGGAAATCCAGGCTTGTTGGTTACTGTTGTTCAGAAAAAAAAAGACGAGGCTTGGTGATTAATATTGTACATACAACACAGTTGGCCGTTCTTCTGCTCTGGTGGAGACTTCGGTCATTTTATAGGTTCTATACGCCATGCAGGAAGAAGGCCACAAACAATGACCAAGAAGAGACCACCTCGTGCTCTTCCTGTACCTGTGCCCACCGCACTGTATACCTTTGAACAAGCCGGAAAAAAAAAAAAAAAAAAAAGATAAGAAACATCTGCAGTGTACTTGCACAATATCTGGAAACCTAAACACACAGTGGATATGCTGGAAAACAAAAAAAAAAAAAACGAGTAAGAAGACCACCACCTCCTCCTCCTCCTCCTCCTCCACAACGCTACTTGGGACCACTGCACTGTCTCCCCCTTTGAACAAGCAGAAAAAAAGACGCAAAAAAAAAAAAAAAGACATCGCCTGCAGCCTACCTGGAACCTAAGTGCAGCCTAACTGCATAAAAAAACATACACAAAAGCAATTGCAGAGCAATGATCATTCATGTGCAGACTCCTCCCTCCTCCTCCGGTACTTGTGCCCGCTGCGCTGTGCCTCCCTTTGAAAAAACAGACCAAAAAAAAAGACAAAAAGAAACTAAGACATCGTCTGCAGCTTTCCTGCAACCTAAGTGCAGCCTTGCTGCATTAAAAACATACGCAAAAGCAAATTACAGAGCAACCAATCATGCGCAGACTCCTCCTCCTCCGGTACTTGTGCCCACTGCGCTGTGCCTCCCTTCGAAAAACCAGAAACAAAATGACAAAAAAATGACAAGAAAAAAGACATTGAGTGCAAGCTAAGTGCAGCCTAACTGCATCATCAAAAGCAATTACAGAGCGCAATCATTCATGCGCAATGACAGAGCGCAATCATTCATGCGCAATGACAGAGCGCAATCATTCATGCGCATACTCACAATCATGCGCAGACTCGCAAACAGAGATGCAAAGAGCATACACAACACAAAATGCATACTAGCTTCTGCAAGAGGCTTGACAGCTAACAACCTGCACGCCGTGTAAAATGACCAATCAAATCTGTGCCCTCCATAAAGCCTGCCTCTAGACAAAACAAACCGGCACACACACGTGGCTCAGTTTCTTCTTCCTCTTCTTCTTCTTCTTCTTCTTCTTCTTCTTCTTCTTCTTCTTCTTCTTCGTCGTCGTCGTCGTCGTCGTCGTCGTCGTCGTTGTCTTCTTCAGGTGGATGCAGGAATGAGGTTTGCCCCTTGAGAAGCCTGGTGCGCAGCCGGGTGAAACGCGTCGGGGAATGTGCACGTTGAGCTGTTTACATCTGTGTGGGAGTTGTCTTGCTTAGCATCTGGACATGGACGCAATAGCCCTGGCCTCACTATTTCAATTCAATTCAATTCAAAAAAAATCTTCTTCTTCTTCTTCTTCTTCTTCTTCTTCTTCTTCTTCTTCTTCTTCTTCTTCTTCTTCTTCACTGGTGGCGGAGCATGAACTTGAAGAAAGCCCTCCACGAATAAAATACCACATCCTCCTCCAGTAATTGTTTCCAAAGAAGGCAACCTTTGAGCAATCCCTCGCTCGAGCATGCTCCTGCTCAATTCATACCGCAAAAAGTCAACTTTTGACTTTTGTCAAGGCATATTGCCCAATGCATACACACACTCAAGTTACTTAACTCAGTTAAGTTACTTAATTCAGTTAACTTCCTTAACTCTTCTTCTACGCCAGTGGCCGACGGATGTATCGCGCCAGAAGAAAGGACATAATGTGTAAGATTACATCCTCCGGTAATTGTGCCCAGCAAGTCCCTCTGAAGACGCAGCAAAAGAGTCGGTAGCGGCTCTGCATGATGTCCGCAAGCCTAGTCGGCCGAAGCCTGTACTTGGCAACACAGGCGTCGAAGGACGGACGATCTCTAGCGCAAAGTCTACTCAGAGATGCGGCAACAGGAAGTAGGTGCTCCACCTCACATCGGTCGGAGTAAGAAAGGCACCCTGGATTCCAAGAGGCAGCCTTTAGATCGTCTATCTCTGCTTCCATGTCCGATAGAGAGGTGCAATAACCCCTTTCTATAGCTTTTTCAATAGACCAGCCATCAAAGAGGGCATAGTTCCTTTTACCATGCGCGAAAAGGATCTCAACCAGAGTTTGGACGTCCCCGTGTGGCGTATATGTACTCTTGATATATCTGTTGTCGACTTCTACGGCTGTTAGTGGTTTGTCGCGATATGTTGCATTGCCGTTTGCATATCCGACGTGGATACCAGTTCCCCGCTCCATGATCTTAGCGAACCAGCCCCTCTCAACCCCCTCCTCCTCCTCCTCATCCTCGTCCTTCTCCTCCTCCTCCTGCTCCTCCTCATGATGATCATCGTTGTCCGGTGGCCAATGCCCTTCCCAGATGAGCATGCGCAAAGGACAGTTCAGACCGTCCGATCCTACCAGATCAAAATCGACCAGAAAGGCCAATAAACCCCTGTTAGCGACAATATGCCTGAAGTAGGATCGATCATAGAAGTTCACGCAATCGCTTTGACAATAATCATGCAACCGAATGGAGAGAGTCTCATCGCTCTCTGCGGTCACATCTTTTGCACCCCAGCGGTTAAAGAACCCCGACGCAAGCTGTGGAACATGATGGGAGACCAAAAAGCGTAGAAATCTAACAGCGAATTCCTTCTTCGTTCGGGATTTCGAATGGCATTGCTTGGCATCATCCACATGAAGCAATGCATCCAAAGTCAAGCACGGAACATTGTCTTCATCGTCTAAATAATCACAAGAATAATAGAAGCATTCACCATCATCATCGTCATCATCACCATCATCATCGTCATCATCGATATCCATGTGATTGCCCCGACCAACGGTCTTATTGTCATCCTTATCCTCGTGCTTATCCTCACCGTTCTCCTCATCCTCATGATTCAATTCATTATTGTAACCATCTTCCTTATCCTCATTTTGATCCCTACCTTTATCCTCATCCTCTTTCTCATCCTGATGATCCATGTGATTGCAGTCACCTTCATCCTTATCCTCATGCTTGTCCTGACCTTTCTCCTCCTTATCCTTCTCCTCATCCTCATGATTCATGTGCTTGTTGTAACCATCTTCCTTATCCTCATCCTTATGCTCATCTTGATCCTCACCTCCATCCTCATCCTCTTTCTCATCCTCATGGTCCATGTGATTGCCGTACTGATCATCCTTATCCTCATGCTTGGCCTCACCTTTCTCCTGACTTTTCTCCTCACCATTCTCCTCCTTATCCTTTTTCTCATCCTCATGATTCATTTGATTGTTGCAACCATCTTCCTTATCCTCATCTTTATCCTCATCCTCTTTCTCATCTTCATGATCCATGTGATTGCTGTAACCAATCTCATTCTTATCCTCATGCTTGTCCTGCTCACCTTTATCTTCGTCCTCATCCTCATCCTCGACCTTTCGATCCTCCTTATCCTCCTCCTCCTCCTCAGCCTTCTCCTCCTCCTCATCGCCATCATCCATGGAATGGCCATAACCATCCTTATCCTCATCCTTATCCTCTTCTTTATCCTCAACTTTATTTTTATCCGCCTCCTTAACCTCCCCTTCCTCCTCATCTTCAACCTCTTCATCCTCATCCTCCTTATCTTCTTCATCCTCCTCAGTCTTATCTTCCTTCTCTTCCTCCTCGTCGGCCTCATCGTCATCCCCATCCTCCTCATCCTCATCCTTCTCCCGATACCGTTTCAAGAACTTGGTCACGAATTTCTTCGGCGCATTGCTGAGTGCTTCAACAACTGTCTTTGAACAACTGCCCTCGTTTGTCAAAAATTCTGTGAATTCTGCGCTGAAGTCCTCGACACTCTTTACCATGAGATGAATTCTACCGAGGGCCTCGATAAAACCCAGGAACAATCTGACATACGTGCAGCAGACATCCGTCTCCAGACGAGCAAGCTGACGTGGCAACACGTGCAACTTCTCAAACACACTCCCCTGAAAAGCTGTGCCTAAGTCCAGCACCATATCCTCATCCTTATCCTTATCCTTATCCTTATCTTTATCTTGCAGCCATTGTTGTCATCACCATCAAAGCTGATGTCTTGCTTCGCACTCCCATCATAAGAGCCACCAAAGTCCAAGCGCGCTTTCTTTATCGGCTGTGGCATTAAAGCTATGGGACGCTGGGCCCTGGTTCCCAGCACCTGCTGCTCCCCCCCCCCCCCCACGAATAGACCGGACAGAACCTTGCGTTTTCACCCTCTCTCTCTCTCTCTCTCCCCCCCTCTCTCTCCCCCCCCCCCCCCCGCCCACCCCCCCCCTCCGATCCCGACTCCCCCACCCGCGCCCCCTTTTCCTCCAGCCCCCCTTATCCCACCCC
>BFEA01000476.1:44119-55492 GCA_003427395.1 Chara braunii
GAGAGAGAGAGAGAGAGAGAGAGAGAGAGAGAGAGAGAGAGAGAGAGGGAGAGAAGGGGGAAGCGGTGGAAGTGAAAAAGGGAGGACATTAGCCTTGATATCTCTGTTGTTGATCTGTGCAGGTGAAGAGGAATATCCCAAGCCGGAGCTCACTCTATATGCAACTGCAGGATTGCTCAAGCGGTTGTTTTTCCTGTACGTGTTTCAGCACCCCACGCTACACGCAGACCTGTGAACGTGTGCGAGTTACTTTCAAGGTCTCTTCTTTCAGAAGATGACCTGATAGTTCTTTGTTCAGTAGATGGCTAAGTTCGACACATACCACCCACCTTCATCGTCATACTGACACCAATCTGACGAAGAAAGAAAAAACGGAGAACTGCTCAGATCAGGGGAATCGTGGCAAAACTTGTCAATGATCCAAAGGAGAAGAAAAAAAGAATGGAGAATTGCACGAAGGGGAAATAGGGTGCAGTTTGGAAGCGTTCATGGTTTCAAGTATTAGTTCTTCACCATGCAAGTGTTCTTCTTCTTCCCCCTTTCTCTTTCCTTGTGGTAAGTATTGGTTTATTTGGTCCCTTACTATGCAAATAACCTCCTGATACTCATCAGCCTTCTGAGGTTGCTTGCCCCAGAAAGACATCACTTCTCAGTGGATGATACAGATGGGCAGTGTAGGTTCAGCCAAGGATCCACAATGTGATGAAACGGACTGAATGACAATGCAATGTTAGTGAAACATTAACAGGCAATGTACACCCTGATACATCCAAAGGCCACATAATAACGCAGCGGAAGATTTTGGAATAAGTCCTGACCTGACCGGGACTGACACGACATCCCATCATACATCACACATGTGAGAGGGAGAGGAGGGACCGCACACAAGAAGAAAGGTCCCTCCTTGTACACGCACATGGGGAGATACCACGGATGTGAGATGGGGGGAGAGGAGAGACGAAGGTGGAGGCGAGGGAGAAGTCCGCTAGTAACCTCTCTCACTCTCGTATCTGAAGAAGAAGATGGAGGAGGAGGAGGAAGGAGGAAGGAGGAAGAGAGAGAGAAAAGAGGGAGGATGAGGAGGAAGAAGAAGATGCTGTCCTCCTCGCTGCCTTACCTAACGGTAACTGCCGTACTAGCTGTGGTTCGTCCTGTGCAGGTACCGCGCAGAGCCCTAGCTATTGTGCCAGGTAAGCTCGCCACTGCAGGTAAGTCGCCGCTCTCTCTCTCTCTACGTCATGCGCCTCTCCTCCCTAGCTCAGCAGCACAGCGCTACGTAGCGCAGCCTCCAACCAGCAGCGTGTCGCTCAAGAAGTGAGCTTCCGAACTGTCCAGTACCCAGCGTGAGGCCCACCTATATACTGCGCTGGGCCCTACTGGGTAGGCTGCTGTGTGGCCTAGAACGGCCCAGCCGGTCTCTGGGCCCCTGCCGGGTGTCCAGACCGTGCTGCTGACGCAGCAAGGCGCGAAAACGTGCCTGGCCTTGGAAAGGCCTGGTCCTGGTGTACCTGGCCCAAGGTATTGCCTTGGGGCCTGCAGGTCCAAAACGTCATCTGTACCAACGAAAGTAGGCCAGGAGTCAGGCGCCAAAACGCGCCTGGCTCTGGAAGGGCCTCGTTCCGGTGTACCTGGCCCAAGGTGCATCCTTGGGGCTGCAAGTCCTAAGCGGTGCCTGAACCGACAAAAATAGGGCAGCACATCACAGAAATAATAAATAAATAAATGAGTGAGTGCTGCCCCACCCTATACCTGCGGCCTAGAGGGCCGCCGTGGGCCTCCAGGGTGCGCGCTGGATGGCGTGCAGCCTGGGGGCCCCTCAGGAACCGTGGGGCCCCGCAAATGGGGCCCGTGTGCAGGCTCAGCATGTAACAGTGGAGCTGTAGGGGTTTCTTACAGGCAACAGGAGACAAATGGCCTTTGCTTTTGTGCGAGGCTCAAAGCCTCGGTAAGCCCTTTTTGGGCCCTGTATCAGCAAGTACGGCCGCCCTGAGTGAAGGCGGGCCTCACAAATGACGAGAGGCCTATTTTTGTGTTTGACGCAACTGGGAGAAATTCAGGCAGTTACGCAGCGTCAGTTGGTTGAGTTAGCCCAGGCCCTGGGCCAGACACGGGGCACAAACTGAACACAGCCCGCGGCAGTTGGACACGGGTAACCACCCCAGGCCCTGTGGAAAATTCCCTGGGACAGGGGCTCAGCCACTTGGGTCCTACCGGACTGGGGAGAGCCCCAGGACAGCCAGGCAGTCCACAACTGGCAGCCACATTCCATATAGGAAAGGGCCTGGCCGCTGGCTGGACATTCGGGCACTCGCTGCTGCGCCAGCTGCTGGAGCGAGTGCCTACGTGCTCACGGGCGAACAGGGCGAACGCAGGCAGCCATAGCCAGGCTGGCCTGTGCAGTGCTGGGTGAGGCGCATGGTGGTCTTCGGGTGCATGTGGCATCTGTGTGGAGGATCGAGGTTGTGAGTGAAGCGGGGACATACCTGGTGCTGGATGCGAACGACCTTGGCCGAGATCTGCTCGTACTTTGGAAAGCTGTTGACGTCACCGGCGGCATGGTAGATAGGCTAGATAGGATCTGCCATTTGCAGACTGGGTGCTGAGCGCCAGATAGGGGAACAGCATTTGTTGATTGATGATGATGACGAGAGTATTCCAACATTGTCATTTGTGAGCTCTGCTGTGCTCTTATTTGGTGTAATTCGAGTTGCAATTCTGCTTTTGGTTCAAGGTCAAGACTATCTGGTTATTTGGTGTAATTCGAGTTGCAATTCTGCTTTTGGTTCAAGGTCAAGACTATCTGGTTTCATATGTATGGTGCGGCTTGGTTTCTGTATTTCGCTATCGCTCATTTCCTTGCATTTGGGTCAGAATTTCTGGGAAGGTTCTCAGCAGTTTGCCATTTGAACGAAGGCACCACCATATACTGCAAAATTCTGAACCATACTGCTAGCACAATTGGTTCCTCAGGGCCCAGCACCATTTTGGTGTGTTTCACTGTTTCGATTATTTCAAACAAGAAACTTTGAATTCTTTGAATTTATGGTGTTAATTCTACTCTCTACTTGTAGTATGCTTTAACACAAGGATGATAAACACCTGGAAACCACCTGGAACAGGAGACTGGTTACCAGGAGGGGAAGGTGACCTATTGGGAGACATCACGTACGGCAGTACTTCATGGCATAATGGGACAGTAAATGATAAAGAGAAGGGGAACAGGAGAGGGGGCAACAGTCTGGTTGTATTGGACCATAATGGTATTCAACTTCAGCCAAAGAGTTCCTAGCATGAGTCTGCCCTCAGACGTGACTATCATGTTGATGCTTTATTTAGTGCTCACGTCCTACTCCTGTAGTATTCACTCTACTTATGAATGCTGCTGTGGAAAGTCCTTTAGAAGCTGGGTGGAAAGGAAATAGCTGTAACTGGCTTTGTTAGAGTTTGTGATCATATGGCTTGGGTACTCACATTCAACTGTTGATAATCAGATCACAAGTTCCAGTCCTCTGGGTAAACTAATGTTAGGGCCTGTCCACCTCTATACAATGGGAAAAGAAAGAACGCATGGCTCTAACACTTGTTTGATCTATTGGGTGCAGATGGATGAACCCATTGCTGCAGAAGGGAAAAGCGCGACCGTTCGAGTTGGAGGATATTCCTGTCCTATCAAGTATGTATTCCACTTGGGAAAGGAAAGAGTGAAGGCAACCTAGGTTAAGGGCAGTGCCACTAAGGCTTTGTTGAAGTTTTTTGGAAACACACCTGCTATTTTCCGATTCACTTCTTTAAGGAGTTGAGAATGGTTTCCCATTTTGACCTGAGCATGAGTGAGTCAGTCCGGTTTTGACCTGCTGTTTTGGGTGCTGCCCTTTTTTTTTTTCTTTTTTATTCTTTTTTTTCCCAAAAAAATAGCTCCTTCTATTCTGGGGAGCGTCAGTCCGGTTCCTATTCCACCGGCAAGTCACAGCATAATACATTACAGAGTAAGAACACACGCTTCCTCCCGTCCGGCCGGAGGACCCCTGAACAGCATTGATTACTCCGCCCTTGGTGGAGGATTGACTGTCAGCTGGCCTTGAGTCTCTCTTCCCTCTCAGATCTTCCCTAACAGATCTGCCTGAAATTCCTGTTCAACCTAGGAAGAGATCCTCCCTTGCAGCCATGTGATCTACCTTCCTCTTTTTACCAATTCTTCACAAAAGCTGTGTTCCCCCCTGTTCCCTAAAACCCCTTTCTCTGCCTTTTAAGTGTTGTAAAACCCTAAACCCTAAACCCTGCTTCCTCCCCTGACACTTTAATTGGTGTCCCTTGTCCCTTATTCTCCCCCTTCAATACTTGACGTCCTTGGCTGTACGTCCCTTCCCTGCTGCTCCCTCTCTTTTGCCCCAGCCCCGTTTGTATCTCAGTCCTGTCCTTGCGAAGATAGATTTATTTTAAGTGGGTCTGAGGTTCCCTCCCTTTGCGATTTCTTCTGCAGATCACTCCTCCCTCCCGCAGTTTATGGTAGTCCCAGCTCCTGGTCCCCATTCTCGTCCTAATATGGCGGGTCCTGGAGATCGTCCTTAAACCAATGGAAGCGCAAGGCTTTCCCTTCCAATGAAGCCACCTTGCCCCCTGCTAGAACCTTTGTCCGAAACTTGTTAATTATTTCCTTAGCCTTATCTGGATTTAATTCTTCCTGCCTCTCCTCTTGCTTCTTGGCTCTCTGCCATTGTGCCCTGATTTCTGTTTTCAGCAGGTTGTACATTATTCCTCTGGCTTCCATTATAGTCATATGATTCCCTCCTACCACCCTTTGGCATCTTCTTTTCCACACTGTCCACAGTGCGTAGAGCCTCAGTAGCCGGAAAATGTATTTCTGGCGGGAATTCCAGTCTCTGGGCGCTTCCATGTTGATTAGGAGTCTGTCTCTGATCGGAGGGAAGGGAACTTCCGTGACCCGGGACCATAGTGCGCGAGCTAACGCCCACACCTTCTCTGCCTCTGGGCATGAGATTAAATAGTGGACCATCGTTTCCAGAGCCCCACCCGTACACAGGGTACAGTTTCGTTCCTCCTCTGTCCTAGCTTGCCTGCTTCTTCTTTCATACAACCAAGAGTTGACTGGGAGGGCCACGTGGAGGACGAGCCATTGTAGACTTCTGACCTTACCCAATCTTATACTGTGAAGGGACGACCAGGGCAACTTCCCCACCTGGTCTCTTGGTATCCCCTCCCTCTTTTCCCATCTTAAGGCTAGGGGAAGGTCCAGATGGGTCGATCTTCTCCTCAGCCTATAACCCAGTCTCGTTGTATAGCGGAGAATGTTAATCTTCGTTGTTACTCGTGTCTCTCCACCCCTAATATTCCATGCCCATTCCGCCGGGTCGTACTCCAAATCTTCAATGGCCACCGTGGGTGCAAATACTGTAAATTTGTCATCCTCTACCACCCTGATCTTTCTGAGCA
Organism: Chara braunii; assembly: GCA_003427395.1. Lineage (NCBI taxonomy): Eukaryota > Viridiplantae > Streptophyta > Charophyceae > Charales > Characeae > Chara > Chara braunii. The sequence continues at coordinate 49,571 of BFEA01000476.1, forward strand.
GGCACTTCTTAATTGTGATTGCTGTCTTGGATTCCTTATCCAGGTGACTCACTGTGATTCCCGGATTATAAATTACGAACATCTCTGCATCAAGCCACTGTTTATCGGGGCCCACTTCCTGCTGCACCCGGAAGGCCTGCTCTGGAACTGCACTTATATGTCAGGTCGCCCAATCACCCCATTTCCATTTGCACGGCCCTCTCAACAACTGCGTCCATTCTTGCGGAATGGAGATTAGAACATCGTTTAGATTCTCCGTAAGCTTATGACAACCTTTCATCGTGGCTCTCAGCTCCCTCCCTGTCTTCCATCTATTATCATTCTGGGACCATAAGTGCTTGATCTGCCAGACCCCATGTTCCAACCAATTCCCCCATCTGGTGTCCCTAGCTGTTAGTGTCCTCGGCTTCCCTTGGGAATCCTGTAACCAGGGGTTACAGAACAAGGGTTGCCTGAGGACTTCCTCCTTGGATCTAGGTTTCCGTACTCTAGCCGGGAATATCTCTTCCCATATCCTAAGAATCTGTGCCCAGTATGATGGGGAGGAAGTTCCCTCCTCACCCCCCCGCTCCCTTGGCCTACCCCTTTTTGCCCACCCTTTACAGAATATCCAGAAGGTGCCCTCCATATTTGGAGGAGTTGAGAACTTTGAAAGCGCTCGTATGTGCTCCAATACTAGGGGAACCCAGCGCAAGTGGGGTTGCGTTACCAGCTTGATAATCCATTTTGATTGGAGTGCCTTAATCTGCTGCTCTGGATCCAGGATGCCCAGTCCCCCCCGATTCTTTGTTTGTGTTACTTGTTTCCAGGCTACCTTAGAAATGAAGTTATCCTTGGTCGGGTTCCCTGTCCACAGATAGGCTGCTGCAACCCTTCAGAGTCTTCGAAGTGTTGAACCTGGGGGTGACCACAGGGTGCCCGCATACCATAGCATGGAGAAGATGGAGGCATTGAGGACCAAGGCTCTCCCGTACAGGGAGGTATAAATGGACGACCATGCGTCCAACTTTGCTAGCATTTTGGTCATGAGATCAGGGGCCATGGAGTGGTGTGGGCCCTCGTCCGCTAGCCTAATCCCCAAATACCTCAACGGTTGGTGTGAGGGTAGCCACTCCATTCCCCCATGGTCTGGGGGCTGGGGCTGCTGGTGCTGCTGGTCGTATATAAGCCACCATCCTATCGTTTTGGGCCAGTTAATTCTCATTTCCGATGCCAACTGGAATGCTTCCATCGCTTTTGTGAGTGCTTGAAAAGAGGAATCCGTGGCCCTGATGAGTACTGTGAGATCGTCTGCGAATAGTATCGTGGTGGGTAATTCTATTATACGCCCCTGCTGATCCGGTTCTGCTATTAGACGGTCGATTGAAGGGTCTTTCCTAAGGAATGAAGCTATGGCCTCCATGATAAAGAGAAAGATGGGTGCTGCCCTTTCCTTTCTGGGTTGCTTGGCTTTTTCTTCCTGGATTTCTTCTCTGGCATGAAAAGCTTTCCACTGTTTCCGCACAACTTTCCAGTCTATGGTTTGCCTTTTTTTTATTTTATCCAAAGGCATTCTATGAGCAACAATGACCATTCTGGTTAGGGCACCGTCAGTGTCTTGTCAGGAATGGAGAGATTAGCCCTGTCTGTGCTTATGCCTTTTGCCTAATCTGACTATCATATTGATATTTGGCAAACTTGGGCAGTGGTACTATTAAGTTAGTATTAACTACCGTGTAATGAACCCAAGTCAGGAATACGAATGTCAACAGTGCAAGTCCAGATTATAGAGCAGCTGATAGTTTTCAATAATCAAATAGTATCCAGAAGGAGAGAGGTGAGATAATCATACACAGACGAAGAGGAAGGAGGGAGATAAGACAAAGGAGAGGAAGATACAATGCCCACTCCTTCTCCGGGCTCCATCCTTGACTGCCACCTCACAATAACCAGTAATCTGAACACATATCGAAGTCCTGTTACAGTATGCCACGTGGCACCGAATCAACCTCTCATCAGCGCTGGAGTCACATTGACATGAAGATCCCAGGTACGTATCCACAACCTCCTCACAGTCCCGATCTCCTCCTGAACTGACAATGAAACAGCCTTGATATCTCCCTGAAGTGATGATAGAATAGAACAGGAATGCCGGTCCTGTAGACCCGGCAATGTCACATGTGGCAGCAGCCACGTCAGCAGCAACACGTGGCAATGCCACATCAGCAAGCCTTGAAGACAGTAGCCAGCCAGTCAGCGCACCAGCCAGCAGCGTGTTGCTGCTATCTCGCCAATGCCAGCGTAATGCCAGCGTCCATCAGCATCGCAGCGTCCAGCCAGCGACGTGCCATCAACGCGTAGAGCAGCGTCAACGCAAGACAGAAAAAAAATGAATGTCAAAGCCAGGGAGTCCATGCTTATGTAGCGTTGACTCGAGGTCGGGACCCCGGCTGCTGCAGACTCCAGCCGTCCAGATCTTGACACCGGGAAGGGCCTGGATCGATCTGAAACTGTATCCTCTTCGGCCTGGATGCATGTCTTGGTACCTGCGCACAACAAGTGGATGTATCCAACCAAGGGCCTGGCGTGGTACCTTTGACTTGAGAGTTGACTTTGACTCTTGAATTTCCTGATATTAGCACTTGGTCCCACAGCCACGTGCAGCCTTCTCAGTTCTGGGCATGTGTTGGTCACACAGCCCAGCGCAGACCAATTCTGGTCTGCGTGGCCTGGGGCTGAGTTCTGGGCCCCGGGCTACTTCTGAACAGGGTTACTACAACCGCCAGTATTTAGATTGATTCCAGGGGTTAAGGGTTCAGTTGCACCTGAGCATGTTCATCCCAATGTTACAAGCCTCCGGGCTGTTTGGCTGAGTATTAGCAGCACAAAACAGGTTGTGATGTCAGCCCAACCCCGTAGCTGTTCTCTCTCATATGTGGCACCAGGGATGGTTCAGGCTTCTTTTTTTTTTTTTTAATGAATTGAAGCATTTCTCGATTATGTGTGTCATCCTTGTGCAGGGGCCATGCTAATCTTCTCTGTATCGTTCCAATTTTAGTGGACGTGGCGACATACTGGGTTCAGGCTTCTTCGAAGTGTTACTAAATGAAGCTCATCGCAATTGTTGCTAAATGTACTCGAAAGGTTGGAAGACTTTTTATCTTACAGCAAATTTGGCGTGCCTGCTAGACTGGGATAACCTGTGAGATAGTCCTTTGGGAGATCTGTTAAAATTGGAACGGTACGGAGAAGATTAGCATGGCCCCTGCGCAAGCATGACACACATGAATCGAGAAATGGTCCAAATCCAAAAGAAAAAAAGTGCAAGGAATAATCAATGTGAACAGCTCGTCCTCAGATGTCAATGAGTCGAAACTGAAAGCTGAATGCAAAGCGAGATGACATCAAATAGGAATGAGCAAAGTAATGAAGTCTCATGATACCGAAAGCCCTACTAACGCCTCCAGTCACCAATGCAACCACAATGTAGCTCCCTACTGGTGGCTAACCCCCCAGACTATTGACAGACACTCCTATCAACCTAGCCTAACATGCTACAACAGGTTCCACTTGACATGATCCCAATGCCACTTCAAGACTCGAATTGAACATCTTGCTCCTCCGACACTAGATACATGCCTCATCCCACTGCCCTCATCTCCGTTGCCATTCCACACAGCCCTTCCTCTCCCAAGGACCTCTACTACTCTTCCACCAGTTGGCTATCGTGAGCGCAGCTCGGCCATGACTGCCTCCCCCCCTTCTTCCTTGCTGCCACTGCGCAGAGCCCTTCTGTGGTCGCGTGCCTTCAACTTATGCTTGAGCAGTGCTGGCACACGCTCATTGCCAGTATGTATGAGAGGCTGTGCCCTCCATCCTTTTTTGTTGGCTGGAGAACCCGAGCAGCCTCTAGACTGGCTGCACCCTGTTCCAGTACCTGCGTCCTAGGCTGCCTCCTGGCAGCTTCAGGAGGCCGATCTTGAAGATGCCTGGGCCTCAGCATCTTCAACCACCCCAGTGGTTGGGCCCCTATCGGTTAGTTGAAGATGCTCACACGTAGTTAACCGGGGGTGTTTTCTTTGGCGACTTTTGCACTGAAACTGTCATATTACCCTGAATATTTGCTTTTTTTCTTGTTTTTCTTTTTGTGTGATATGAGCTGCCTTGGGGTACACCATGTGTCCAGTTTTGACATGTTTGGATCAATAATGAAAAAGTTGGCATTTCATTGGATTCCTTGAACGCTTCATTTTTACTCGGAAAGTGTTTTTGTGTTAGGGATTTATATTGTTTTTGTGTTTTTGGTTTTGTTTTCGTTGGCCTGTTTGTTTTTTCTATGATTGCCATATGGGCCCATGCAGTTTGTTTTTTAATTTTCCGCTGAATTTTTGCACCGAAACTGCCCGCGAAAACGGTGAATTTTCGACCCTCTGTTAACTGCATGTCACAGTTAGTAGTGAAAAACACAACAAGGCGTCGTGGTTGGTGTGTTTGCCAGTATCCTGTGAACAGTACCCATAACCGTAGCCATCTTTTGTTCCTTTGGTGCATATGAATCGAAGTGCCTCACCACAATGTATCGTGGTTGCTTAGGATCTATCCCGATGCTTTCGGCATTTTTAAATTTGTGCGTCAATACAATTTTGGACGGTTAGTCCAAAATTATTATTTTTGTTTCGAGGAAATTATTATTTTTGTTTCGAGGAATTTCATGATATTGTCAACGCCATCTGTTCTTTCCAATTTTAGTTCGCTGTGGTAGCATGTTCCGATTGTGTCGAGTATCTTCTTGGTTTTGTTCTTGCTGTCATCCTGTTCTGGTTTTGAGAACCCAAGCAGCAACAGGTCATCAATATATCTTTTTCCAAAAAACAGTTTGGATTCTTGGAATCATTTCCCAATCCATTTAGGTATTTGTTTTTAGCGTACATGCATACGAGGCATGCCGGTGGTGGGCTGGCTTGCCCGCCCGTTGGTATTCCTTTGTTCTGCTAGAGTATCTCACCAACAGAAAAGAAGATGTTTTTTAAAACGAAATCAACACACTTTATCAAATCGCAAAACCTCACTGATTTCCACCCTCCCTCCCCTGCTGATTTTCTGAACACAGCACCTTTTCCCTTTGTCTCTACCCTTACCCAATTCCAGCCTTATCCCTGAACTCAGACAAGATCCAACTGACTGCATTTCTGACCTCATTATGTGGGATTTTTGAAAACATTTCTTTAATGTCATAAGTGCGTGCTTCCACATTGAGGTCTTCCCATTTCACCGTTTCGTTGATAGCTTGCAAGTAAGGTTTAAGTTCTTTCTCTGCCATTAAGTTGAAGTGTCCATTTTTCTTTTTTTGAATCATGAGATTCAGGGCTTTTACCACAGTGTTACAAGCAAATCTTGCTGGATTGAGAAGGGATGGGCAAATAGGTCTTTTTTTGCTCAAGTCTTTGTCCTTGCTCATTATAAAGCAATTCTGCAGCTTCCCTTTTGAATCCCATCTTCCCAGTTTTGTGAGTTTTATATCCATGAATTCCTTTTTCATGTCGATCAACACCTTTTTTTTTTTTTTTTTATAATAAAACAGGTGCTTATGGCCCTGGCCATTTCCATTCTGGGAAGCATCAGTCCGGTTCCCTTTTTTTTTTTTTTTTTTTTTTCAAGGGGGCCCAGTGCCCAAGGCTGATATTACCAATAAAAGAATTGAGGCCGGGTTCCTCACAGTCTACCCGGAGTAACCAAACCGAAATTGCTGAGACCCGGGCTCAGCGTCCCTCGACCCACACTTCAGACTATGTACTGTACAGAGGGAGCGAAAGGAGCCACTGGGGGGCACCAGTGGGGCACCAGTGGGACCTCCTTCCGTACCCCCTTTTTTTGTTTTTTGACCCCTGTGCTGGAAACCGGGTCCAGCGTCCCATTGCTTCTGTCATTCTGTTTTTCTTTTCT
>BFEA01000476.1:74924-94340 GCA_003427395.1 Chara braunii
GTGGGCATGATTTCCCACCATATCCGTAGCGGGGCGGTCTAGTAGGGTGTGGGAGGTCTGTCTACATTTACCCCACTCCCTTTTCGTCGATTCCTTCGGCCTGTATTTGGACTCCATTCTTTGTTCATTACCCAGAAAAGACCCGACGTGTTTGTTGGGGTGTCTACAGGAGTTAAATTCCTGATACCGTCCAAGGCTAGTTTGTTCCATGCTAGTCCAGGTCTGGTGAGGAGAGCTTAACAATCCATTTAACTTGTAGGGCCTCAGTTTCTTGTCTGGGGTCAATGATGCCTAGTCCTCCTTCGGCCAGTTTCCTCGTAATGTAGTGCCAGACTATTTTTGGTATGCAGTTCTCTTTGTTAGGATCGCCGGTCCATAAGTATGCTCTGGCTTTGTTGTTGACAACCTTGATTGTGTGATCCGGTACCGTCCAGATTGATGATATGTACCACATCATTGAAAAAATCAATGTATTGATGGTCAACGCACGGCCCACCAGGGACATGACGTATTTCCCCATCGATCCAGTTTGTTGATTTGGTTTGTGAGCAAGTTCTGAGCCATTTGGGGGGCGAACCCGTCTTTTGTCACTAGTACACCTAGGGATCGTGTCGGTGTCTCAAGTTTTGCCCACGTCATGGCCACCTTCGGGCCCTGGAGCTGAGGGATGGACTCATCAGACAACCACCAGCCGGTTGTTTTTTCCAGTTGATTTTCATTTCTGATGCTAGTTTGAAGGCCTCCATGGCCCTAACCAGCGCACTAAAAGACAAGTGCGATGCTCGGATGCGGACTGTCATATCATCTGCAACCATTATTACCGCCGGGAATTGAAGGTGGTGAGTGGTACCCACATTAACCTCTGGTAGCCTATGGATGGAGGGGTCTTTGCGCAAGAATGAGGCTATAGCCTCCATCACAAAGAGAAAAATTGGCGGTGTTAGAGGGTCACCCCTGGCGGACCGACCGTGAAATCGAATAGCTCGCTGATAGCAAACCATTGACTTGGACGCAGCCCGTGGCGTCATTGTACAGGATGCGCACCCACTTTTTGAAGTTAGGGCCCATTTTACCTTATCATAGGCCTTCTCAAAGTCGAAGAAGAGGATTGTTGTGTTTATCCTCTTCTCTTTGACTTTTGTGGCTGATTCGTTAAGCGTAAGTACGTTATTCGGAATATACCTTCCCGTGATGAAACCTATTTGATCAATGTGAAAACATTTGTCTATCAGATCCAAGATTCGGAAAGCTAGGGCTTTGGCCATAATCTTGTAAGGAAGAGTTAGCAGCGAGATTGGTCTGTAGTTTCTTATATCTTTCTTTTCCCCTTTCTTATACAATAGCGTGACTACACTACTACTCGTCAGGTTTCCTAAATCGCCCTTAGACCAGCTATCGTTGTAAAAGTTCATCAGATTGCCCCCCAAGAGTGGCCAAAACTTTTCCCAAAATTCTTTCGTCAGTCCATCTATGCCTGGTGATTTGTTGTTATTCATGCTTTGAACTACTAGTTCCTCCATTGTGATTGGCCTATCCAGAGATTATGCTTGTTCTGAAGAAATTGTTCTGTCTAGATACTGTAACATTTTGTTTCGTGCCTCTCTAGTTCTCGGAGGGGTAGGTGTGGGAGTCTCTGTGGTAGAGGTCCTCGTAGAATTCCTTCGCTGTGTTCAACATTCCCACGCTGTCCGTAGTTATTTCAGGTGTTGTTGTGAGAGCCTTCAGACCTTCGAGTGAACTGGACCTTGCATCCGCTTTTTTTCTTGCAAAGAAATGTTTGGTCATTGATTCGCTTAGTTGGTATTCATTCATCCTTGCTCTCACTTGCAAGCCTTTCAACTCCCACCATCTCCATATTGCCAGTTCTTCTCTCTCTTTTTCGAAGATGTCTCTGTAGAGCCCATAAGACGAATTATCGACGAGGTTCATCTCAGATATCCTGAGAGCATTTTCCAGCGCTTGTTTCCTTTGTTTTCTATTATTGGCCATTTTCCTCGAAATTTTAGCCACTGTTTGAGATAGAGTGAGGTAGCTTTCTTGAAACCACTCCCACCTGTCCTGATTGCATAAGTATCCTCTTCTCGAGTTCTGCCAACATTCTTGAACACCCGCCTGAAAGGTCTGACTCAAAACGAGGGAGTTATTTAACTTGTGAAAGCTACAACCTTTCTTGATGAAGTGTTCAAAGCTAAGGATGAGTTCAATTGGTTTGTAACTTTGTGGTGCAGGCCCAGGTAGGGTGACAGAGGTATGATCTCCACGCTTTTGGTTGAGCCCATCATAGTTTCTGATAACAAGAAATAGTTGATGAAAGAGAGAGCAGTATGATGGGCATGATTCTTTTTCACCAAGGTGTAGGCTCTCTTTCTCAGATGTAGAGTGCGGAAAGGTTCCACCAAATTGTGGTCAACCATCAGTTGTTGAACGAGAATCGCCTCCTGTGATGATTGGTTCGCCGATGATCTAGATATACGATCCACATATGGGTCTAAGGTTGCATTCCAATCACCTGCTAGAATACATGATGTCAATGGTGTGAGCAGTTTACCTATGTCTGCTTTTAAGACTGCCCTTTCTGTCAAGTTGTTGGGTGCGTATCAGTCTAAATTCTTCGTCCTTCCATTTCAGGTCCATGAGGCACTATCTTCCCCCTTCTATGTCTGCCTCTTTGCCCGTTACAGACCCTGACTTGTAGAAGCGGGATGATTTAGGTATGATAATGGTTGTTCCTTCCGTGCTGGAGGAATTATCTGAGGACCAGATCTCATCCTTGACTCCTCCCAGTTTCCTTTTAAAGAATTTCCTGATTCTGTTGTGCTCCAACGAAAAGGTAAGGTGATTCTCTTGCAACATTATGATGTCTGCAGGTTTATTTGTGTAGTCCATGATTCCTTTGATATGTCATTCATCTTCTCTTTTTTGTCCATAATGTTCCCCAAACCGCTGATATTCCAACTTCTGATGATTATTCCTTGTGTCTTCCAATCCACCTTACCTTCCTTTGCGTTTGCGCGTTGTCTGAAGACCTCCATTGTAGAGGGAAAGGAAGGGGGATGTGGCTTGGGATGTGGTAGATATTGCCCTAGTTAGTGGTCTGGTCGCTAGCATCCATAGCTGGTGAAGTATATCCCGACGGGTCCTGCTGTGCCTTGCCTACCGAGTAGTCAATCTTGTATTCCCCCTCGGTTGCCTTCGTGCCCCAAGGGCAGGTCTAGCCTCAGGACGTCCTCCTCTTCGTACCACTCGTCCATATCCTCCTCAGACCCATCGTCCCTGTAGTATCTGTCCAGATCTACGGCGAAGGCTCGCCACTCCAAGTCGCTATCCTTATTCAAAATGCCAGATCTCAGGAGGTCTGCCACCGAGGTCGCTAGCAATTCCGCCGGAATTCGGGGCCCCGCCAGCACGCTGTGCGGAATTGCTGTCACAATCCTCCATGGTCTCCACATCAACCTGCTCTTTAGTTTTGTCTTTTCTGGCATTTTCGCAATCAGGGGAGAGAAAGCGCAAGGTGCATGCCTTTCCAGTTCCAACTGGTGGTCTTGCTGATGCCGTTGATCTGTTTGGGAGGAGCTGGCCTCCGGGTAGGCATATGGATCTGTTGTCTCAAAAACCGCCAGGGGGAACCGCTCAAAGACTTTTTCCTTAAGAATGTTGGTCACATTCTGTCCTTCGTCGATCCGTGGGATCGTGAAGGACACGTCTGTAGCGATCTGCCATTCGTTCTCCTTTTCCATGTATTGGGCCGCGATCAGCGGCCGAGTGCCCATGAGGGTCAGTCTCGCTGATTTGGCTGACGCCACCACATGAGGTGCCTTACCTTCAGCTATGTGCTGAATAGTGGTGAACTCAGGGGTGTATGCTGCATTTAGTTTCCTGAGTTTCTCAGTTTGGGCAACTACTACCGCCACTTCCTTTTCCAGCTGCGATCGTGTTGATTCCACTTCAACCTCTGCTTGATATGCGTTAGGTTCCTTCTTCTTTTGTATTTTTGTTGTCTTCCATTTCTTTGGACGCCGATCCTGGAATGATTCATTTGTGTTGAGAACTGTCTTGTCCTTGTCTGGCAACCCTTGTTCTCTTGCCCTCTTCTTCTCTGCGTATCTGAAAGCTGTGTATTCAGAGAATTCCTCCGCCTTTTTCAGCATTTCATTTCATTAATTTAATTAACAGAAAACAAAACCACACATATGCCTACAATGAATCAATTAATTCGTCATGGTTGAGAATCAAAACGACGTACGCAACGTACTCAAGCTTTAAATCAATGTCCTCAAAAGCAGGGAGTATGCCTTCGTGTTTCTACAAGAACACCAAAAAAACCCAACTCAGCTTTACGCAAAATAGCTAAAAGTGAGATTAACCAATCGAAATGAAGTTATTGCATACATTCCGGGGGAAGGCCATAATTTACAAGAGCACTCACACTTTGATAACTATAGGTGACCTTACGGCCGCCCTCAAAACCACATTCGTAAGCTGACAATTTTTCCGGATAAGTTAGGCTGGATGAAGAAGCAAATAAGAAAGAAAGGCCAATTAAGATAAAAGAAAGTAGTAAACTAATGACCAAATACACACAAATAGGTGCAAACTCCATAAACCAATCACACTTTGTTTTGTGAGGAGAATATTTTTCTTTGATGTTTGAATGCCAGCAATTGCTCCCTTTCCCTGTGATCTTTCAATGTGCTTGAGAGGCATGTCGTTCTGATGTCGAAGGCATTTTTCAGACGTGCCATGCCCATTTTGGCGCTAGAGTTTCTTTTTCCAATTTTTGAACTCTTCCCGCCATCGATTCAGCTTGGTTCCATTCAGACCAAAATCACTTGACCACAGTATCTATGTTGACGTTTTCAGCAGCACTTCTCATTCTATTCTTCGTGCAAGTCCTGCTGCTTCTGGAATCTTCATGTGCTAGTCCGGTCCAGTTGCTTTCTTTCCTTCTCCTCCCTGCCGCTCACTCTCAGATTCTTGAGTCCTGCCATGCCAGGTTCACACATATGAAAGTCAATCCTCTCCTTCTATTGCATAGCCACTCCATACTAGTCCTGTTCAGAAACTAGGGGATTCGGGTGGAGGTTGGTTAGGTTGAGAAAGGGTCAGAGGGGATGGCCACGGATGCTTGGTTGAGAGGGAAGGGATGGGACCCAATACCTGGACTGACACAGATGCACAGATGGATGCGGACACATAGACCGGATGTGTCCGCTGCTACTATAGCTGGGACGCGTGAAAACCTTTCTGAAACCTTCTGAGTCATTGTGCCATGGTCACCCCTTTCTCATGGAATTCTCTGTAAGATAGGCGCTGTTTGCAAATTGTGGGAATAGGACATGGATTTCCTGTACATGGATGGGCAAGGTAGTTACACTGTATTTTTCTCTGTCTCGGTCAATCATGGTGTAATGCAGCTCAGCACAGGTGTGGGGAGATGTTCAAGGTCTTTCAGAAGAATTGGGAGAAGCAGAAGGTAAACTTCAGCGAACAACTCTTGGGGTTTGTGGGAAAGGTGCTTACTATTAAAGCTTGGATGCTGTTCGGTCTCTCAGGTTCCTTATGGCCATGGTACAGTTCCAGGGACTCGCTTCAACAGTAACCTCACACAGACATTGAGGGCATACTCGCAAAGGGACTTTTGTTGGTGTACCTGACTGTTATTTTGGTCAGATTCAGTCAACAAAGTCCTTGTGTGAGTGTTCCCTGAGCCTGCAGAACTGGCACCAATTTATGCCTGGGGCAGGCCCTGAAATCCACGAGCATTCTAAAACCCACATCACTCAAGAAGGTTATATTCATATTACCTGCCCTTCCACAGTAGCAAACAAGGAATGTGATGTTGACAAAACTATCTTGTCCGCTGTTTAGGTGAGAATGTCGTAAAACATATGATGCTGAGAATGCCCTGACCCCTCATGTCCTTTTCAAAACCCTGCCACGTCTCCCCTAACCCCAAGTGGCCCCTCCAAAAGTGTGTCACGTTTCTTTCAACCCCTTTTGTTCTTCCCTAAAGCATGTGACTTTTTGTCCTCCTCCTCCTCCTCCTCCTCGTCCTGCTGCCGCTGCTCCTGTTGCTGCTTTGGTTCTTGCTGCCTCTTCCGTGGAGGCTTTTTGACTGCCCCACCCTTTCCTTTTCTCCATAGCAGTACATAGATATTATATCAACCTGGCATGTGAAGCATGTAGGACACAATAGCACTGATGTGAAATGCTGCATCTGCCTTGGGGCCATTTTGATTGGCTCCCCTCCCTGGTAGTAAGATTGTTATTGTCAATTCGTCATCCATTTTCTTTAGGAAGGAAAATGAAGGGTTTCACGTTCTTGCGAAGCGGGAAAAACGAACTTCTGAACCACCATCATCACCATCATCATAAGCACAGAATCAGCATCGAGTCCTCTCTTTTGGCATTATCATCATGGCCTTTTCTTGTATATCCCGTCAATGCAGCTGTCATGCGAACCCCTAATGAAAACACACGTTCATATGTCATGCAGCTGCCTGCCCTTTCTTGCCTAAGCCTTCTCACACTCCTTGGCATCAAAGAAAAAAGGCCAAAAAAGGTGAAAAAGCAGAGCCAAGTAAACGACAGCATAGTTCCCTTCCCCACGCTTTTTCACCTTTTCCCACTCTTACTTCAAAAACACACACATTTCCCCTCATATCTGCTGCAACCAAAGCTGTGGTTGCCAACAGCTCGTATCAACAAAAGTCAGTTGTATTGCAGAGGGGAGCTAAGGCAGGAGACTTGTGGATTTGGACAGGCATGACCTGACTTTCATCATATCGTCTTCTTTCTATAACGCACTGCTTCCTTGTTGTATCTTGACATGCATGAAAAGCTGTCAGCCATGATTGATTGCAGCTGCAAATGGTTGCAGCCTCATGAAACTGGATAGGTTCTTTCTAACTTGATAGGTTCTTTCTAACTCGTAACTGACATAGCATGCATCTGATCATGAAACTGGATAGGTAGGTTCTTTCTAGCTTGTAACTGACATAGCACTAATGGGGCCTCCCACTCAGCCGACCCTGTGACTAGTGTATATTGTACTAACCGGCAACCTGACAGTGCACAACCCCAACCAGCCCATGTGGCCGAATGGCGAATACATGCTACTGTTGTTCAATATTAAATATATTACGAGTTCAGGGCTTAAGTCCTGACGGAATAAGATGATACATTAAGCCCACCAGTAGGTTTCCCAGCCTTATTTTCAAAGTTGCTGCATGCATGCAGCCACAACTTCTGGGGCTTGGCCTTCGGAGCAAGATGGCTGGCCTCACCAGCCAAAAAGATGGCCACTCCGGTTCCTTTTTCTTTGGTGCGCAGGGCGTTTCCAGTCCCAGAGAAAAGTGCCCCTGAAGTAGTGGTGGCTAAAGAAAATTTCATTGCTAAATTGCCACAGTAATGTTTGAGGCTACCCCTAGAAAGAAAAAGAAAAGGAAAATTGAACTACATCAGGTGTTAGGGGTTGCGTTCGAACAATGCAGACCATACTTGCAACCGCACGAGGCGCACATTCGTGCGGAGTTCCGTGGGGGGGGGTGCCTGTGCGAAATCGTGCAGGTTTTTTATTTTTATTATTGCAAGGAAAATGAGCAATAGCGAGATGACAATAATCAGATTGCACAATCACATTGAAAGCCAGATCTTATCACAGTGTTCAGAAAACAGCGTTGCACCAATATGACACCAATGGAGAATCGTGGCACTGAAAACCAATGTCAATGAGAGCTTGCTCTCGCCACCACCAACATATGTATCCAGTCCCTATCTCCCTACTTGGGGCTCGGCACCCAGCCTACTCCCTACACAACTACAACTAGCCTACTAATTGACAATGCAACTGTTGACGTCAGCAGCCTCCGAAGTACTTAAAGATGTCGCCCATGCAGACAATCGCCAATACCAGGTATGTGCCCTCACATCATCATCATCCTCATCCTTCTCTCTCTCTCCCTCGTCTTACTCCCCACGTCTTCCCTTTGTACACCCGAAGACCATTTCTGCGGCCTCACTGTACAACTAAGCCCTCAGCCCGCTATGGAGGCTGGGCTATGGCGCTGACCTCAGCAGCGCTCTGTTCCCTGCATGACCGCACGCGCTTGCACCTCGCAGCAGCCCACGAGCGTCCGCTCCAGCAGCGCTGCCGCTAGCATGTGAGTGCCTGAATGTCTCGCCGGGCAGCGAGATCTTTCCTATATGGAAAGAGCCTGCCTGTCTTTGCAGCCTGGCTGGCCTGGGCCTGGGCCCAGAAGCTTCCGGTAGGCCCCAGGATGCTGCGCCTCTGGTGCGGCTACGGGGCCTCAGTCCGTTGGGCCTCCCAACTGTCTGTGTATGAGGCTGCGAATCTCGCCCAGGGCCTGCACTTTTGGAATGCCTAGAAGGCCGTGGAATTTCCTTGCTGCTCAACCTGTGTTTCCTCAACCTACTGGCGCGACGAAACTGCTTGGACCCCAAATACGAATTTGACAGCACAGGGCCTCTCATGATTTGTTAGGCCCGCCTTCACTTAGGGCGGGCACATTTGCAGCAGGGGCCCCTCAGGCCTGCTGAGGACTTCATGGATACTCTTGTGACCAGCAGGTCTGGAAAAAGGCACATCTTCGTAATAGTAGACCGCTTTCGGGATTTGTTAGGCCCGCCTTCACTTAGGGCGGGCACATTTGCAGCAGGGGGCCCTCAGGCCTGCCGAGGACTTCATGGGTACTCTTGTGACCAGCAGGTATGGAAAAAGGCACATCTTCGTGATAGTAGACCGCTTTTCTAAGTATGCAAGACTTCTCGCTATGCCAGAATCTGCTAAAACTGACTATGTCATCAAATTGTTTCTGGATAAGATTTTGGACTACCTACGTCAATAGTATTACCAACGAACTGTGGCAGGCGACAGCTGAGCAGATGGGTACCAAGCTGCAAATGACGTCAGGGAATCACCCTGAGTCAAATGGCCAGGCAAAACAGATGAACCGGGTACTACAGCACCAGCTTCGGCATTATATTAAGCCAAGTCAGGATGACTGGGACAAGAAGTTACCTCTCATTGCCAGCCTGTACAACAATGATGTGCATAGTACTACTGGTATGACTCCCAACCAGCTGCACCTTGGTTGGAAGCCCAAAACTGCACTTGACTTTCTGCTACCAGAAAGGTAACCCACTGCAACACCTGGCAGCATAGCGTTTGCTGTTTATTATGAACAGATGCTGGAGCAGGCCGTCGAACATATTAGAAAGTCTCAGGATGCTATGATCGCATCTGAGAATAAACATAGACGGCCCTCTTAACTTTCGGGTAGGTGAAAGAGTCTGGGTAAAGTCATCTGAACTAGGTCAGGAGTTTGGGATTTCACGTAAACTGATGCCACAGTACTTTGGGCCGTGAGAGATCTTAGACATTGTAGGGGATCAACCGGATGGGCCTTCATACGTGATTCGCATTCCTGCACACTTGCGTACTTACCCTGTTTTCCATGCATCCACGTTGGCACCTTTCGCTGCCACAGATCAGTTTCCCTCCAGAAGATCAATGCTGGCCCCAACCATGGACGGACACGTGGACATTGACGATATCATCGAGCACAAGCTGATGCCTGTGCCCAGACCTTCAGGAAGGGGCCGACCGCCAAAGCCACAGATGCAATACCGAGTGCGGTTCGGACATCACATTGATCCTCAAGAAGACCGGTGGTTCACAAGAGGGGAATTGATGAAGACTGTTCCCCAAATTATCTCAAGTTACTAGAGAAAGCTAAAAGGGAAGCAGCCTGTTACATAAGGACTTCTCATAGGACTACTGAAGAAAAGGAGGAGGGAATGCGAGGATCTGGGTCCTCGGCAGGCCCGAGGGGCCCCTGCTGCAAATGTGCCCCTCCTAAGTGAAGGCGGGCCTAACAAATCACGAGAGGCCCTAACCTGTCAAATTCGTATTTGGGGTTTAGTCGCGCCAGTTGGTTGAGGAAACACAGGCCGAGCAACAAGGAAATTTCACAGCCTTCTAGGCAATTTTGTCTGTGTATGAGGCTGCGAATCTCGCCCAGGGCCTGCACTTTCGGAATTGCCTAGAAGGCCGTGGAATTTCCTTGCTGCTCGGCCTGTGTTTCCTCAACCAACTGGCGTGATTAAACTGCCTGGACCCCAAATACGAATTTGACAGCTTAGGGCCTCTCGTGATTTGTTAGGCCCGCCTTCACTTAGGGCGGGCACATCTGCAGCAGGGGCCCCTCAGGCCTTCCAAGGACCCAGATCCTCGCATTATTATTATTTTATCTTTTTCTGGGAGGGGGAACGGGGGGGCGTATGGCAGGAAGATGGGGATATGGTGAGGAGAGGGGGATATGGAGAGGAGGAGGATGTGGACGAGGAGGACGACGAGGATAGCGAGGACGACGAGGAGTCGTCGTCGAGATGGGGGGAGGAGAAGAGATGGACAGAGGGAAAAGAGGAAGGGCAGGAGGAGGAGGACGAGTGGGAGGAGGAGGAGACATGGACAGCGAGGAAGGGGAGGACACGAGGAAGGGAAGGAGACGAGGAGACATGGAAGATGAGGAAGTTCGAGGAGGAGGAGGAGACAAGGAGGATGAGGAAGGGCAGGAGGAGGAGGACGAGTCAGAGGAGATGAAAAGGAGAAGTGAGGAGGAGACATGGAGGATGAGGAAGGGGAGGAGGAGCAAGGTGAGGCAGTACTCCTGTAATTTGTTTTTTCATCTCGCTGATAATTTTGGCGGGGGGCCTCAAACGCACCATTTCGACCCCGACCTTTTTTTTTTTTTTCTGAGGGGGGKGACGGATCGTTCCCCGCACACGTCGTGCGCCGCACAGGATCGGTTGGGCACGTGCGCCGCACGTAGGGAACCGCCCGCACGACGTGCGCTTGCAAGTATGATGCAGACCCATAGATATACCACCCATATGGTGCTGAACTTCTCAATGTTTTTACAGCAAAGCAGTAACCCCATCCTCACCTCTGCTGATATAATAAGTACCGAGAAATCTTTCCACCTATTCTCAGTGGAGCTCGTTGTGCCTGACCTGTCAGTTTTATTTTATTGTATTTTATTATATGAACTGACAGATTTCTTGGAGGAAATCCAATGTGAAATGACTCGGACATATCTGAAGGTACAACTACCACATCTTCCAGTCTTTGGATGGAAAATTGTGGGCGCAGCACAGTGTTCATGTTTACCAATAGAACCTGAACACATAGGAACAGATAAGTGAACGGCTCAATGATTTGCAAGGAAGATGAGCAATAGCGAACTTCAGCAACCAAACAGCATCATACATACGAGTCCAGATAGTCGTGACCTCAAACCAACAGAAGAATTGCATCACGAGATTCACCAAATAAGAACACACCAAGAGTTCAGAATTGACAATGCGGAAATAGTCCCATCATCATCAACAAAGAACCAGAGTTGATATCCTATCCGGCGCTCGGTGCCCAGACTACATGTGGCAGATCCTATCTAGCCTACACTACGATGCCGAAAGATGACGTCAACAGCATTCCCGAAGTACGAGCATATGGCGACCAATGTCGCACGCTTCTAGCACCAGGTATGTCTCTCGCCACACTCACAACCTCGTTCCCCAACACACAGATGCCACTAGCACCCAAGGACCACCCTGCGCTTCACCCAGCTTACAGCAGCGCAGCTCGGCTATGGCTGCGTGCTCCTTCCCTGCTCGCCCATGAGAGCGTAGATGCCAGCCAGCAAATAGCGCAGCAGCGCTTGCGCAGCATGCAGCCAGCACCCGAATGCCGAATGCGGAGGCAGGCCCTCTGCTATATCGAAGTGGCCTGCCTGCGTCCAGTCCCAGGAAGCTTCCAGTAGGCCCCGGTAGCCTGAGGCCCAGCACGACGAAACCAGGCCTTGGGCCTGAGGTGGTTGCCTGTGCCCAACTGCCTTTGGCCTGTGTTTGGCCCGGTACCCGTATCCAGCCCAGGGCCTGCTTCACGTACATTCACACAGGCGGCCCAGGGCCTGGGTTCACTCAACCAACTGGCGCTGCGCAACTGCCTGAATTTCCCTGAGTTGCGTGGTGGCCAGAATAGGGCCCTGAAGGCCTCGTCGAGCCTGTCTTCCTTTAGGGCGGCAGACGGGCTGCAAAAATGGGGCCTTATGGGGCTCATAGAGGCAGTGGCTAAGATTGAAACTCTTTATGTGCCTGGTAGACCAATTGTTACACCCATATGTGTTACTCAGTATTTGAAGGGCTCAAAGCCACAAACTCTTCTTTAAGATTATATAGCTATGTTGGGGCCCTTAAACCACCACTACCTCCGAGCCTCTTTTTTTCTGAGGCAGCAAAGAACTGCACGCCAAGCTGAACTTCCTTTTTGTTTTTGCTGCTGCTGCCAACCATTTTGTTGCAGTGGCGCCCAGCCTCTGAAGAATGCGGTATAGGTCATACTGCATTCTTAGGAGGTTTCGAGTTTGCCTGTGAAAGGTAGTGGTGGTGTAAGGGCGAAAAATGGGTAGACTCTGCATTTCTGCAGGCTCTCCGTACTGGTGTGGCATGCAAGTGCCTTTCCAAGAATAAAAGTGAAAAGGACTGCAAGCGTTCACATGCCATCCTTACTCTTGTGACACTGCAGGGCCATGGTGGAGTGACCTTCATGATTGCCCGTCCAGTCCATAAGCAGGCGTCTGTATGTTGCGAAACACAATCATTAATGCACCATCTACGTTTATCATCATTGTTATGTCACTGTTGCCGTCATAACTGATGGCATTATCATGGTCCTCGGCATCATTGTCATCATCATTATTATTGTCGTTCTTGATCAGCAGCAGCAGCTTTGTGGAGATTTAGAATGCTGATTCACATAATGGCTCTAGGAGAACAGCAGGTCATGATGGTACAGGCCCAGAATGTAGGTAGACATCAGGGTAGGCTCAGGGCCTGGAAGTGGTCCCGCCTAAACGCAGGAAGTTCCAGTAGGCATAGTGCACGAGTAGACACTGAATTGCCCAGGGGTAGAGGTACTGGAGGCCGTGATGTACATCAGACCGAACGTTCAGCGGCAGTCATGCTGCTGCTCCGCCCTGAGGGAGAGTTAGGCGGAGCTCTGGGTTGAAGCGGCAGAGCTCAGGAGGAAGAAGACCTCCGTTGCTATGCCTAGGCTATGGAGTTAGAGTGAGAAGAACCTCAAGCCAGGCTATATATAGGGTAGGTGGAGGAAGAGAGTAGAGGTTGAGGGAGAGGAAGGAGTAGGGAACCGACAGGAGAGACTTACCTTTGGCTCTGACATCTCCCGTTCCTTGGTTAGTGCTGAATCAAGAAGGCCCCTGCTGGGTGTACTGATTGATGTTGGACTTCCACGAGCGTGGCTATGGCAGCATGAGATGGGAGGGACAGAGTAGTATTTGCATTGTCCTTAATCCGTGGTGATTGTGGATGAAGATATGCCACCGAGAGCAGATGAGTGAGAGTGAGGCTGAAACGAGAGCTCTTGGAGTGCTGGCAGTAAGGTGGACTACATTGATTCCTGTTCAATCATCCTCGTGTTTTTTTTTTTCTTTTTTTTTAAGCTGTCTTTTCCTCATATATGGGGGACAGCTTTATTTTACTACCCTACTTTCTTCTCTCAATATTCGTGTCGACCTCACACTAGCTACCTACATACCCCACGTGATATGCTCTGGTCTAACCACAACCTGACGAGAAAGGGTCTAACCTATCCTGGGGCAAATACCAGGCTACCTACTGTCCCGGGCCAATGCCAGGCTACGGACACACACAGCAATCCACATCTATGCACCAAAGTCGCAGCACACTAGGGTTATGGGTCGAGCCTATCCCCTCAGGTTTGAGCCTTCAGGGTTGGACCTAACGCAGACTGGAAGGGACCATCCCCCTTTGCCAATCCATCAGGGGGGGCGAGCTGAATATCTCAGCTGGTGAACCCGCAGCCGCCGCAGGGGGCCATGGGAATTCAGACTGAAGGCGTGGGGACTCGAACCCACGACCTCCTGAATGGAGCTTTCATGCTCTATCAACCGAGATAGGCTGCTGGCCCCCTTCTTGTTCACTGATTCATTTAGAAAGGTAATCAGTTTTTATTTTTTCCCAGAAATCTCCTTTTTATTCTATCAGCTGGAAATCTTTTTTTTGCCCTTCAGAAATCTCGTTTTTATTATATCGGCTGGAAATCGGGTCCTGTGTCCCTCACTTCAATGGTACCCACTAGACGCCCCTCTAATGTTTGGAGGAAGCTATCCTAAGCCTGGTCCAACGGGCAGTGATTTTTGTCGACCGTTTCCTGACATCTCGCCTTCCGGATTGTGCACCGGGTGAGGGGTCTCATCCTGTGATATAGCTTGCATTGGTACCCTTTTAAATTTTAATTGCCTTAGGGTCCCAAGGCCGGCACAATTGTACTTGATTGTTTGTAAGAGGAGGAGAGGATGATGTGAATGGGATGATGATCAAAGAGAGGAGGAGAAGGCATTGGTTCAAACTCGTGTATTTTTTCTTCTTCTTTCCTTCTCCCACTTTCAAGTTGCAAAATCTGCCGTTGCCTTTATGTCGAGTTTCACAATTTGAACTGAGCAGGATCATGTAATAACCTGCCAAACTGCAGACTCTGGAACCTTTGCTTTTATGAGTTCTTGCCGTTGTTCTGTGTGAAGGCCGGATTCCCATTGTCTGAGTGTGTGCCTGGTCCGCGTGCTTGCTGATATATATGTTCCATGTGCTTACCCGCCTGTCTGCGAACTTGTGCATGTGTCTGTGACCCACTGGTGATGGCCTGTATGCTGGAATGGCCCTCGGGCCTGGTATTAACCTGTGACCGCGTGTGTTTGGGGTGCAGCGGGTAGGGTAGAGGAAAGGAACCCCGTGGAGACCAAAATCAAGTAGAAGGGGGTAGATAGCAGAAAAGGACAAAAAGGTAGTACCTTTGAGTAGGCTGAGGTAGTATTTTGGAGGTGTGGTAGGCTCAAGGGTAGGTACCAGTCCGGTAGGCCTACGTCTAGAGCCTGCAAGGGAAGATATCTAGTCCAATCTCAATTGAAAAGCAACTACTTGTTACTTATGCAGCTTTCAGAGGTTATTTAGATCAAATTCAGTTTTCTTAAATTCTTAAATATGAACAAGAGTTGTTGAATTCAACTGATCCAAGTTTGCTTTCTGCTATTGCACAACAAAAAACAATCACTGAACAAATCGATAGTCAACTGGCTAACTTTTGTCAGAAATTTACTCAGACTGCGATGATGTTCCTGCCAAATGGGAGGGAACTGGTAGGCCTTGGAGGCCACTGCTGCCTAATACCTAGTGGGTGAAGATGCAGCGGCCAAGTATACGAGGAGGAATGGGTACTTGCTCTGCCTCATTCTTCACTTGCACTAGCAGGCACGCTTCTGGAGCACTCATCCAACGGGAGCAACTGCTGCCTAGGAGACACTGGGTGAAGCATATGAAGAGGAATGGGTACTCACTCTGCCTCATTCTTCCCTTGCAGTTGAAGGCACTCTGCTGGAGCGCTCACCCAACGAGTGTAGCCCTGGGGAACAATGAATGGGCAGAGCAAGCCCCACCTTGGCTATGGTGGAAGAAGCCAGAAGATCTAGCTATGGCGGAGAAATGAGGAAGGAGGAGGATCAAGGAGGAAGAGGGAGGCGGAAGAAGAAGGTGGAGAGAAGAAAAAGGCTCACCTGGCTATGGTGGACTGCACTAATGGTTAATGGGTGGTGTTATTTTCGGCGAACTTCACCAAAACTGCCATATTTCCCTGAATTTTCCCGAAGCTTGCATTGTTTGTTCGCGGAAATTTTGACGACGTTGCTTGTGGTGATGTGGCAAAAAAAACCGAATTTTGGGCCATCCATTAACCATCTGTCAATCTTCTTGGTTGGCGCTGCACCTTGAAGACCCCTAGTGGGGTTAGAGGAAGACTCCGGAGGTTGATTGTGGCATGGTGGTGATAGCAGGAGAGGCACTGTAGCCTTGCACTGTCCTTTGAACATCGGAGCTGGGCGCAGATAGTCCGCCATGGCCACCAGCTCGACTGAGAGGTAGAAGCCATCCTGAACGAACAGCGAAAAATTTTGGGAGAGAGTGTCTATGCTCTAAAGTCCTCAAGATGTGTTCTTGACTCTCAAGAATGTTCATGCAATACATGGTGGTTGACATCAGAGTGCTGTTTTTCTGTGCCTTTTGATGATTGGCTATGTTGGATGGACAGAATATGGGTTTGAAGCCATCTATTGGACGCACACTCATGGGTTCCTTCTGGAAAGCATTTCTGGTAAGTGTGCTTGTGCGTTTTGCACACTCTTTCTTGGTTGGCCATGACTCCAGGAGTATTGGCCTTGTCACTTTTGGAGTCATCTGATCCTAGCAAAACCACTGAAAAATATGAAAGGTCTGTTTTGACTGACACCTAGGGACTGGTTGGTGATTTTAGGGAAGAGAAAAAGACAAACGGGAGTTCCGATTAGAGGCAAGGCACCCCCTCCCCTCCAGAAACCCTACTGAGAATCCCTCACCAAGTAGCAAATGCCCCTCAAGAAGCCAAGAGGTAAGTCCTCAGGCAACCCCTGTTCTGCAATAAATGTATAACTAACAAGGCAGGGGACCTTTGGTCTCTCACTAAGAGCAACAGCAGGTGGCTCTAATGGGTGGAAAAGTGGGCATGAATGATTCAGCATGTATAGGACAACGAACAAAGGGTTCGGAAAATGGACCATTATCTGAGAGCAACCGTAAAGGAATGTCATCACCTCAAGGAAACTCTTGAGTAGTGCATGACAACGTCCAACTCCTAAAGAGGAATTCACAGGGAAGAAGGGAGACTGGGAATACTCCTGATTGGCCTTGGTTGGAACAGCGCACTGCGTGAAAAACATACATCTCCAGGCCATTGTAGAGCACAGTTCACATCACTCCCTGTCGAAGTCGTCAATGAGGGCGGCAATCTTACTGGACGCCAAGACTTAAAAGGGAAATCAGAGTGTCAGAAACTTATCTATAGTCCGTAGAAAATATCCTGCCCAGATACAGACATCAACAATGTCAGAAACTAATCTCTAGTCTGTAGAAAATATCTTGCCCGGATACAGGCATCGCCAACCTACTAACTTAGACTTCAATCCACAGAAAAGTGGCTGGTCAATGAGTGTTGATTCTGAAGTCGAACGGGTGAAGCCAACCAACAAGTACATGGTCAAGCTTGGGTACTAACTCAGCTTTAAGACTGTGTAGCATGCTGGGGCCTGTACACAGGCCAGGTTTTTGGGGCCCGATGGTTGCTGAGGTCCCCAGGCCACGCACCCACTTTTCAGCTGCGTGACATGGAGGCCCACAGCCATTCTTCAGGCCTAACACGCGTGTTGTTCCACTCGTGCCCTTTAGATTCAGCATTTATGTACTTCTTTATTTATTCGTTTATTAAATTATTTATTCGTTTATTTATTTTTGCTGAGGCGTTCTTTTGCCTGGTCTATTTTTGTCTGTTCCAGTGGTTTCGTTTTGGACTTCTCAGTTCGTCCGAACAGATGTCTGTTCAGACCTCTGGATCATGTTTAGGCCCAGATAGACCAGGTTTGTGCCCATTCGTAGTGAGGAGTTCCTGCTGCATAAGCAGGATCGCCTGGACATCTGGTAGGGACCCAGGCAGGTCGTTTTTCTAGGCCAGGCAGGACTACCGGTAGGATTCAGTCGTGCAATCAGGGCCATCAATCAGACACCTGATGGGACTGCCCTGATTGCAGACTGAGGGCAGTTCCTTCAGATGTTTCATCGCTTATAATTTTCAGAGGGTACTTGTCTGATTCTTCTGTGCCACCCTGTCTACCCTTAGCCATTTTTGGTCTGATCTTAGTAAACGCCTCCATTCCATTGGTATCGATTCAATGATGTGAGAGAGATTAGCTTGTAGGTTATGTTTCCCCTTTAGAATCATTCTGAGTTCTTTCACTGTTTTTCAAGTGTTAACGAAGTCATTCCACAGGTGCTGAACATCCAGACCGTACCGTCTGGATCCCAATCCGGATGTCCGGTTAACAACCATGCAACAAACAGATCAAATGGAAGACAAAGGAAAGTGCCAGTCCAAATCTTTCTGGGAACAACTATTATGCACTTGGAAAAGAATCTTCCCGGAAAACAAACTGGGCCCCAAAAGAAGAGACAAAGTACTTAACAACCCTTATTCGGCAACCCCTGGATCAAGAATGAGAAAAAGAAAGCTCTTCTCTCACCAAGTCAGATCCCAAATGCGGGAATTCGCTGGCCCCCGAAAATTGTTGGCGTAGTTTTTGGTGGACTGTTGGGCCAACCGGACCGGCCCTGAAGGGCCTGTCCTTGCAATCTTGGGTGAGCTTCAGCGGGCCAAGGAGAACTGGTTGTGTGTGTGTGTGTGTGTGTGTTTGTGTGTGTGTGTGTGTGTGTGCACGCGACACGGTGTATGTGAGTGTGTTCAAGATGAGTCGCGGTGTATGTGAGTGTGTTCAAGATGAGTCAGATAATACAACTACAGCAGCATGTCTGTTTTTTTTCGTTTTTTTTAAATTAATTTATTATTATCCGGACATCCGGACGTGTTCATTCATAACCGGCCCGTCCGGGTCCGTATGTCCCGTTGTCGGGATCAGTGTCACTACATATATAACTATCCCTAATTTCCTGCCTGTGACAAGCGGACGATCGGGGCCCTCCGATTTTCTGCTGCACGACGGTCCCGATTGTCTGCTGATCATTTTTCTTAGAAGTTGAAGCGTCGCCAGGGCCAGTACCGGTTCCGCATGCCAGTGCCGGCACCACGCTTGGTACCGGGCCCGCGCACCAGAGCCAGTACCACCACACAAGGTACTGGCCCCCGCTCTAGCACCGGTACTGTCGGACGTTGCCGGCCAGCACCAGGCGGCCTTCGATTTCGGGAGGCGGTGCGGGAAAAACCGCGTGGCCCCACACCACACCTGCCCTCCAATCGACTTTCGACTTTTCATACCGTAGGCTTGAGCGCTCGACGCCGACTGACTTCTACGCTGCTATGGTCGACTACAACTTCGCTCTACGTTGGACACGCGCACGCTCACACGCACACCAACACGCGCATGCACATGCGGACGCATGGACGCACACACGCACGCACACACACACACGCGAACGTGGTGAGTCCTTGGCCATCAGTACTTGGGCGGACTGTCGGGTTTCAACCTCCTGATGAGTCGGTGGAAGTCCGACGAAACAGTCTCGCTGTGTCATTTTGTGAGTTCTGTATAGCGAACATAACAACAGTCACACATACTCAGACTCACCCACACAGAACACACGCACACACACACACACACACACACACACACACCCAGGACACACCGTCTCTGCATCCTGAATGTTGGACGCTGAGGCTTGAGCTGTGCAGCGTCAAGGCTTTCGAACGACCGCACCTTGATGACT
>BFEA01000476.1:116501-134450 GCA_003427395.1 Chara braunii
TTTCTTTGATAAGTCTCAACAGGCCGGCATCATGCATGATGCATTAAGTAGAGAAGTCGTCCTATATGAGTCAAAGCCCATGCCAGTTACCACTTCCTGGCATAAGGACCTGGAAAAAGGGAAAAGGTGGAAAGGGCGTACCATCTCTGGCCAAGTCAAGGTCAAGGGTCACATGATCCTGACGTTAGAGGGTGGTACTGATGAGGTCCCATATAGTCAGATTGAGTAGGGCCTAGAGGAAGAGGACAGGAGTGTAGGACAGGGGAGGTCTTATGCTGCTGTCACGGCTGGAGGGAGGCCGCAAGGTAGAGGAGGAGGCCAGGGCCAAAGGGGCTTGGCCATGGGAGGTCGAGGACCGGGCGCACAGGGGGTTGGCGGCCAAGGAAACCGCCAAGTGGGAGGTAGGGGTTAAGGTCCCCCGCCAAATCGCCAGGGTAATCGGTCCCCACAGAGTCGAGGTGGAAGGGCACCTCATGGAGGATGACACCCAGGCTTGCCACAGGGCAGGCCCTGGGAAGACTTGGGCTTGGACCAGGGGTTATGGCAGGAACGCGTGAACTTGGGTCAGTGCATGTTTTGTGGTGACCCGGCCCACGTAATAAAATTTTGTCCAAAGTATAGACAGGCCCGTTGGGCTGCCCAGCAGTCAAAAGGGAGCTGCCAGTAGGGGTCGAAATTGCCCGTACTTCAAGGCCATGTGGAGAAGTGAGCGCGCGCGAACAGGACACTCCCAACCCACATGAGCCTATGGCAGAGGTTGCAGGCCCGTGCCTAGCTAGCTGTCCAGAGACCGCCTATGTTAGCGTCTCTTTAGGCACGTCCTTCACATGTGTGGCAGAAGAGTTAAAGGAGAGAATGCCAGTCTGGGCCAAGATGAAGAAAGAGAGTAAAGGACAACTGATCTTGGTAGATGTAGAAGTTTTCAGGTGTAGAGTAGGGGCCCTTATAGATTCAGGGGCCACCCGCAGTTATATTAGCCGTAGGGCGCTGAAGAAGTTGAAGCTAGGACTAAAAGTCCAGAAGTTAGCAGACCCCATAGTCAGTGTCCTCGCAGACAACCGCACGATGCGAATCGAGGACTACGTAGAGGGAGTCCAGGCGTACTTTCGCCTAGAGAAAGATGGGAAGGTGGATAAAGTTCTCCATTCCCTGACTCTCCTCGTACAGGATGACCTTCCTTTTGATGTAGTACTGGGAATGGATTGGGGAGAGGCAGCAGGGGCCACACTTCATTTGAGAGAGCATGAGTGTAGGCTCCCTAACCCGTCAAGCGAGTTTAAGACTGCCCGCCTGTTTCATGTGTCAGGTGTGGACAACACCTTGGCACATTGCTGTCTCAGTGCTCCCGTGTTCGCGCGGTTAGTGAAGAAGGAGCGATTAGAGGAACAGGTCTTCGTAGTTTATGTCAGACCTATCACTGAGGCTAAGGAAGAGGTCACTTCCACAGATCCAACAATTGCCAAGCTGTTGGAAGAGTTTAAAGATTTGACTGAGTCGCCGACAGGAGTAGTGTCGCGACCCATCCAGCACAGGATAGAGCCTGGCAGTAGAACTCCTAAGGGTGCAGTCTACAGGATGTCCCCTAGAGAGTTAGAGGAGCTTTGCAAGCAGTTAGACGAGCTCCTCGAAAAAGGTTGGATCAGGCCCAACTCGTCTCCTTTTGGTGCACCTGTCCTGTTCGTCCCAAAGAAGGAAGGAGAGCTTCGTATGTGTATAGACTATAGGGGTTTGAATGCGATTACTGTGAAGACGATCTTCTTGATCGGGTGCAGGGTTGTAAGTATTTCACTAAGATTGACTTAAAGTCTGGTTATCATCAGATAGAAGTCCATCCTGATGATCAGTACAAGACTACGTTCCGGACTAGGTATGGGCACTATGAATTCATAGTGATGCCCTTTGGACTAACCAACGCGCCAGCTACGTTTCAGCGTTGCATGAATGTTTTGTTTAGACCCTGGTTGGATAGATTTATCGTAGTTTATCTAGATGACATCTTAGTTTTCAGTAAGACCCTCCAAGAGCATCAGGGTCATCTGAGGCAGGTCTTGGAGAAGTTGAGAGAGTCAAACTTCAAGATCAACGCAAAGAAGTGCGAGTGGGCCAAAACGCAAGTCTTGTACTTGGACCACGTGTTAGATGGAGACGGCATTAAGCCAGAGGACAGCAAGATCGCGGCAATTAGAGATTGGCCGACGCCCCGCACATTGACAGAGTTGCGATCGTTCCTAGGCCTAGCCAATTACTATAGAAAGTTCGTCAGGAACTTTTCTACTATCGCCGCTCCCTTGCGCAGGTTGCTAAAGAAAGAGGCAATCTGGCAATGGGACAAAGACTGTACGTCTGCGCTTAAGAAGTTAAAGCGCGCGTTAATAGAGTACCCTGTCCTCAAAGTTGCAGATCCGTCGTTGCCATTTGTCGTCACCACGGACGCGAGTCAGTATGGGATAGGCGCCGTGTTGCAGCAAGATGACGACAAAGGTTATAGACCCGTAGAGTTCATGTCAGCGAGGATGCCCTTAGAGAAGGTAGCCACCTCGGCGTATGAAAGGGAACTCTACGCTCTCAGGCAGGCTTTAGAGCACTGGAAGCATTATCTGCTTGGGAGGCACTTCAAAGTATACTCAGACCACGAAACTCTTAGATGGTTAAAGACCTAGGCCAAGATGACACCTAAGTTGACTAGGTGGGCCGCAGAGATAGACCAATATGACTTTGAGCTTAAGCCAGTAAAGGGCAAGTACAACGTAGTTGCAGACGCCCTGAGTAGAAGATCAGACTACTTTGGAGCTATAGTACACTATCTGGATTTAGGGAGAGACCTGCAGGAGAAAGTGAAGCAAGCGTATGCGGGACCCTATCTATAGCGACCTCCTAAAGAGAGTTAGAGAGGCCCCGGAGACTGAACCAGATTACCGCACTACAGACGAATTGTTGTTTGAGAAGACTAACGTATTCGACCGTCTGTGCGTTCCCAACAGCGAAGAGATCCGTAGTTTGATCCTAGGGGAATGCCACGATACTGAGGGACATTTCGGTTGGCAAAAGACATTAGCCAACCTAATGCATGCGTATACCTGGCCAGGAATGAAGAATGACTGCATAGAGTATGTCCGCAGTTGCAAAGTATGCCAGCATAATAAGACTACTACGCGTGCACCCCTTGGTCTTCTCATACCCTTGCCTATTCCAGTTCAGCCGGGAGACTCAATGTCCATAGACTTCATGGACACCCAAGTCAAGAGCCGGCATGGTAAAAGCCAAGTCATGGTCATAGTTGACCGGTTTAGTAAGTATGCAGTTTTTGTTCCTTTGCTTGTAGAGGCACATACAAACTTAGTGATACAGAAGTTCTTTGACTTTTGGGTTAGTGAGCATGGAATCCCATTGTCAATAGTCAGCGATAGAGATAGTCGCTTCACCAGCCAGAACTGGCAAGAACTCATGAGAGTGTACGAATCTAAGTTGTTAATGTCATCTGGCCGTCATCCAGAGACCAGCGGTCAGACAGAACAGATGAACAAGATCCTACAGCAAGTTCTGCGCGTGTACATTAGGCCAGATCAGATCAAGTGGGATGAGATGTTGCCTAAGGTAGCTAGTGCCTACAACAACAGCGTGCATCTATCCACCTACCGCAGTCCCAATGAGTTGCACAAGTCCTTTAGACCACGCAGACCGTTCGAAGGACTGAACCGGGATCAGATTCACATACTACCGCCCGGAACCAGGGAGTTTGCTTTGCAGCATGAGAAAGAGTTAGCAACTGTTGTTGAGAACCTCAGAAAGGCCCAGCATAGGATGATAGAACAGGCTAACAAGCACCGTCGCCCATCACAGTTTCAGGTAGGCGACTTAGTTTGGGTCAAGGCAAAGGAGTTTGCGCTTGAAGAAAACATCTCGCAGAAGTTACTGCCTGCATATAGAGGACCGTGGCCGTTTCTAGAAGTCAAGGGCGGAGAGGATGGACCATCATACACTATAGAGATCCCAGTACACCTCCACACATATCCTGTGTTCCATGCTTCAAAGTTGTTGCCATGTGTTACAAGCCAACAGTTCCCTTCTAGAAGATCCATGATCCCTCCGGATATGGATGGGAGCTATGACATAGAGGGCATTGTAGACGAGGATGTGTTTAGAACAGGAGGTAGAGGTCGTCCACAGAAACTGTACAAGGTCCGCTTTGCATATCGAGAACCGGAGGATGACCGCTGGTTTACGAGATCAGAACTTCTAGAGACAGCTCCCGATATAGTTAGAGCATACGAGAGAGAACAGAAAGGTAAAGGTCCTGCCTTGGACGGAATTATTCTCGGAGGAGTGAAACGGTATTCACCAATTAGCAGTAGCTGCTGCAGAGCCCAGGGTTCGATCCCTAGACCCCAACCTTACCTGTGTACAGTACCTGTGTCGACCTGTGGAGTGAACCCGCGACCAGTGTATTTGTAATAGTTGATAGGTTGTCGTAGGGTCCATAGGCAGCATGGGTTCGATCTGTAGACCTGTCGGATAGGAGTCTTAGTCAGGTCTAGACATCGTAGCTGTAGTATTCTTGAAAGGTCAAGGTTGTAGCTGCTACAGTCCAGAAGGGTCAGAGTCGTAGCTGCTGCAGTCACGAAAAGCCAAGTCAACGGCCTTCCGGAAGGTCCCAGTAGTGGCCTTTCGTGAGTTGCCCACGTTTAAGCAGAGGCAAGTGGTCAAGTGGTGAGGCAAGTGGGCAAGTGGGGGAAGTCCACCCTGCTGAGTCAACAGTCCCAGTCCCCAGTCAGTCAAGCAAGTACTGCACGGGACTGTGTGCACTTGGGGTAAGGGAAATGGGCCAGACCAACGACCTGCAGAAGTATAAATCAAGAGGCAGCGCCCAGCCTTTCATTCATTCCTGCGTGAGCCATGCGGAAGCGCTGCCACAGCGACTTGTGCAAGGAGGTCTGCAGAGAGCCCGGAGGACGCAGTGGGCGAGAGAGGAGGAGTTAGCATAGCGATAGGGTAGAGGCAGCCATAGCTGCCATAGCTGTAGTTAGTGGGAAGAGTGTGTGTGTACGTGTGAGTGTTCAGAGTGACGTGTGTGGGATATCCAGGGTGATCCAGTGTATGCGAACAATGAGTTGATTGGGCGCTGAGTTGCCATAGCGAGTTGAAAGTGAACTCTTATCTGGAAGCCATATCTCTGAGTATTGAGTGGGCGCTAGTCGCCAGTTTGCTGTGATGCTGTTTACATGCATGAAAAGTGTGAATAAGACGAGTCTGATTGCACTGACCAGCATTGATGTAATGACCCGCCAAAAACACAGACTGAGAACACTGCTGATTTCTGGGATTTGCTGCTGGAATGAATGCCTTGCTGAAATTCCCGCATTCTGATGTGATTTCCATGTCTGTGTGTGTGTGCGTGCCTGCTGGTTTGCATGCCTGTCTGAGTGCTTGTCGGTTGAGTGTGTGTGTGACCCGCAAGGGTACTTGTTGGTTGAAAGGCCCCGCAGGGCCGGTACTTACCTGTGGCCGTGACTGTGAAGGGTTGCAGGGGGGAAAAACACTCGAGTAGCGGGGGTAGGCCCGCTACACTTAGAGCAGAGGGGAAAAACACTTAAGTAGCAGGTAGGCGGGTACCACTGAAGTAGTGGTAGAAGTGTTGGGTACTGGAGGCCGAGCAGAAGAAGACAAAAAGTTGGCATTTTTAGAGGCCCAGTAGCGGTAGTCTAGAGGTAGGCTGGTACCAGTCCAAGTAGCCCGGGTCTAGGGCCTGTCCGGAGGTTAGCAGAGCCTGCAATGATGTTTCCCTCCGAAAGGGAGGAGGTACAGATTGCTGGGAGGCCGCTCGGCCTAGGAAGTCACCGCCCAGGAGG
Organism: Chara braunii; assembly: GCA_003427395.1. Classification (NCBI taxonomy): domain Eukaryota; kingdom Viridiplantae; phylum Streptophyta; class Charophyceae; order Charales; family Characeae; genus Chara; species Chara braunii. The sequence goes on from BFEA01000476.1 coordinate 122,348, forward strand.
CCAGTAGGCCGCTATATCTTTCGGAGGAGCAAGTAGCTCCTCCTCATTTGCGGTGTGCAAGGATTGGCGACATGCTGCTGGAGCACAACGCTGGACTAGTACAGCGCTGCTTGGAGGTGAAGGGCAGCTGGAGCTCAGCCTGGCTATGGGGAGCAGTCCAGCTTGAGGAGGAGGAAGAAGGGGGCGAAGGAGGAGAGTGGCGAGGAACTTACATGGCTATGGTAGACACCATCTCCATCACCTTGTTGGGCGCTGCACCTGGAAGGCCCCAGTTGGGGTAGTGCTGCACCAAGGAAGTTTGAGGCAGAGTCAGGCATGGCGGACCAGTCAGCAGCGGCATAGCTGCTTTGGGTTGTCCTTTGGACATCAGCGCAACACCATAGCTGCTTTGGGTTGTCCTTTGGACATCAGGGCAAGGCCCTCATTAGTTCGCCATAGCCTATGCATGAGAGAGGAGGCTGAAGGAGGGAAGCCATAGCTATGGTGAACTTGTTGTTGTTGTTGTTGTTGTTGTTGAGTTGAGTCAGCAGTAAGAGGGAACTTCGGATATTGATTCTGGTTCATCCATTCATTGTTATTATTATTATTGAGAGAAGAATAAGATTGGCGAAGTGAAGGAAAGGGAGGAAGGTGGAGAGAGAAGGGGGAATTGTCATTGGTCTTGCTGGTGTACATCTTCTTCTTCTTCTTCTTCTTCTTCTTCTTCTTCTTCTTCTTCTTTCTCTCTCCTTTGGTCTCTATCTCTTTGCAAGTGCTTTCATTTCTTTCGCAATTGGGTGGCATTGTCTTTCATTGTGAATTTGCACTTTGGAAATGACCAGGATCGTAATATTGATTACTTAGGCGTCATGGAGGATTGACTGTCAGCTTGCCTTACTTCCACCTTTCCTCTCAGGTCCACATCATAAACCTGTCAGATAAATAATAAAGAGCAAGAAAGGTAAAAGAAGGTACGGAGGATGCAATCTCGGAATTTGCCCTTCAAAATTACGTGGCCTGTGATGGATCTTGTCCATCTGCTGGCTGGGATCTCTCCCTTCTCCACCCTGCTTCTGAGTTGTGCCAGTCTTTCCACCGTATGCGAAGGTCATTTATCTCTGGTACTTTGCCCTCTGCGAGCCACACCTTAGTGAATTATGCCTTGATTCTTCTCCGTTGCTCCCTTGATTCTTCTTCGTTGCTCTTAGTCATCTGGCATGGAGTGTTTTGTCTTATGCCACTTACAAAGAATCTCTTCTTGAATCAAGGTCCTTGTCTATGCCCATACCTTCTCCCTTGGAGTTGAGAGTCCCTCAATGGTTCTGCAGCACCTTTCCTTCCAGATGGACCACAACGTTACCTTTCTTATCATTTCGAACCGTGTTTTCTCAATCTCTTGGAATTGAGCTGGAATGTTAGTCCATAGGAGTTGGATGGGGTGTTCAGGGTGGGGAGTCGAGAAGAGGCAATCCCAGAGATCTGAGGCCCTCCCCCAGTATGTCGTCGCCTCTCTGCAGCATATCACGCAATGTAGCGTATCTTCTGGTTCATTGTCTGAACATACGACACATAAATCTGAACTGTTACTTCTTCTGATATGCAGCCAGTCGTTAACCGGTAGAGCCACGTATGAGATGAACCATTGGAGGCTTCTGATTTTGACCGGATAGATTGATTTGATTTTTTTCCATGGTATTTGTGGGATTTGACTAGCATCCTAACCTAATAACTTTTGGCATCTGTTCTTGATCGTTGGGTCAGGATCCTTTGGTTTGAGTCGTCAGTTGTATCCCAGTTTGACATTCCTGGATTGGGGGACATTCGTTTTGAAACTTCTGCTTCTATCTGGTGTTCAAGCCCACGCTGCTGGATCAAATTCCAAGTCTTGAATTGCTGTATCTATTCTGAAGATTATTTTTGGCCACGATCCCAACACTCTTACTTTTATGAGAACGAAAGGGTTTAGGACTATTCTTTCCACGTCCTTATTCAGGATAGATGGGAGGCCTTGCTTGGAGGGGGTAATTGGGAAAGAGGTAAACACAGCCAGGGTGTCTGACCCTTGCTGTTTATGGGAGAATTGACACTCCGCATTCATCGGATTTGAAGGTTGAGGCTTCGCCCAACAACTCCTTCCAGCCTTCTGGGATGCAATTGATTGTAGGTTCTCGTCTCGTCGGTGACATCCTTTGAGTTGGGATGAATTGTAGGTTCTCGTCTCGTCGGTGACATCCTTTGAGCTGGGAGGTCAGTTCCTGCTTTGTCACCCAACCCTTTTTCTCCTCGTTCCACAGATGGCTCACTTTCCAAACTCCATGTTTGATCCACGATAGCCATCTCCTTCCTCTAGGCTTAAGGGATAGTTGGTGATCACTTTCGTCTCTCACCCACGGATTACCAAACAAGGGTTGCCTCGATATCTCATCTTTGAATTTGGGTCTACCCACCTTCTTCGGCATGACTCCCCACCATATTTGCAGCAATGCAAAATGCCTAGATATCGCGTAGGGGTCTCCGGTGTCTCCCAAGTCATGTCTGCCTCGGGGCCTTGAAGGTGGGGAACCTCCTTCGATAGCCACCAGCCGATTGTTTTCTTCCAATTAATCTTCATTTCTGATGCCAGTCTGAACGCTTCTATTGCTCTTACTAACGCGCTGAACTACGAGTCTGAAGCTCTTATGAGGACCGTGAGATCGTCTGCAAACATTATTACTGTTGGGAACCATAGGTGGTCGGTTGTTCCTACATTGACCTCTGGTAGCCTGTATGGAGGGATCTTTGTGTAGGAATGAGGCTATCGCTTCCATCACGAAGAGGAAGATTGGGGGTGGCTAGCGGGTCCCCTTGACAAACTGACCGTGAGATTGGATAGTCAGAGAGCAAGCCATTGACTTGGACGCACCCTATGGCGTCATTGTATAGAATGCGCACCCACTTCCTAAAATTTCGGCCCGCTCCCATCTTTTTCATGCTTGCATTGAAAAAGGCCCAATTGACCTGGTTGTATGCCTTCTCATCATCGAAAAAAAGAGTTGCCTTGTTTATCCTTTTTTCTTCGAATTTGTTGGCCGCTTCGTTGAGGGTTAGTACGTTGTCCAAGATCTACCTCCCAGGGATGAAGCCCGCTTGGTCTATATGAGAGCATTTGTCTGTCAGGTTTAGGATTCGAAAGGCTAGAGCTTTGGCTAGGATCTTATAGGGAAGGGTTAGAAGCAAGATGGGTCTTCTTTCTCCCCTTTTTTGTACAACAATGTCACCACGCTGCTACGGAGTAGGTTTCCCAGTTCCCCCCTAAGCTAGCTGTCGTTTTAGAAGTTTAGCAGATCAGCTCCTAAGAGTGGTCATAAATTTTCCCAGAATTCTTTTGTCAACTCATCGATTCGTGGTGACTTATTGTTGTTCATACTTCGGACAACAAATTGCAGTTCCTCCATGGTGATGGGTTTGTCCAGAGCTTCTGCTTGTTCTTGAGATTTTGTTTGTTCCAGGTATTGTAGCATCCTAGTACGTGCCTCTCTGGTGTTGGGCTGAGTAGGCATAGGGGTCTTCGTGTGATAGAGCTCTTTGTAGACTTCCTTCGCTACGTTTAACATTCCTTCATTGACTGTCACTGTTTCAGTTGGATTTTAGAGGATTTTTAGGCTTTTTATTGCGTTGGGCTTTGAGTTTGCTTTGATTCTTGCGAAGAAGTGTTTAGACATTGACTCACTTAGCTCGTACTCGTTCATTCCGACTCTTATTTGTAGTCCGTTTAGTTCCCACCATCTCCATATAGTGAATTTTTCTATTGCCTTTTCGAAAATATGTGTGTAAAGTGTAGCAGGTATCAATGAGATTTGTCTCTGCAATCTTCAGGGTTGTCTCCAATGCTTGCTTTCGCTGTTCCCTGTCGGTCGCTAATTTCCTTCAGATTCGAGCAACTGTCTGTGATAATGTGGAGTAGCTATCCTGAAACCATTCCCACCGATCTTGTACATAGTGAGTTTTTATCATGCCTTTTCGAAAAAATGTGTGTAAAGTGCAACAGAGATCAATCAGATTTGTTTCCGCAATCTTCAGGATTGTCTCCAATGCTTGCTTTCGTTGTTTCCTGTCGGTCGCTAATTTCCTTCAGATTCGAGCAACCGTCTGTGATAATGTGGAGTAGCTATCCTGAAACCACTCCCACCGATCTTGTATGGGTAGGTAGGCACCCCTCAAATTCTGCCAACACTCTTGAACTCGTACCTGAAAAGTTTGGCTCAGGAGGAGGGAATTGTCGAGTTTGTGAAAGCTAGACCCTTTTTTGACGTATTGTTCAAAGCTGATTACGAGTTCTATGGGTTTGTGGTCCAGACCCGGGTACGATGTGAGAGGCAAATTCTCAACGCTTTTAGTTGTCCCCATTAGTGTCCTTGAGATCAAGAAGTAGTCAATGAAGGAGAAAGCGGGGTGATAGGCATGGTTCTTCTTAACCAATGTGAAAGCTTTTGTCACTAGATGCGAAGTGCAGTACAATTTGACTAGGTTGTAGTCCATCATCAACTTTTGGATGAGCACCGCCTCCTGTGTAGGCTGACCCATCCGAGGACCTAGATATATGATTCGTGGTGGGGTCTATAGTTGCGTTCCAATCACCGGCCAAAATGCAGGCTGACAGAGGGGGGATGAAATGGCCGATGTTTGTTATAAATGATGATCTGTTGGAGGAGCCGTTTGGTGAATAAACATTGATTACTCTGAACTCTTCCTCCTTCCAATTTAGATCCATAAGGCACCATCTACAGTCTACCGTGATCGCCTCTTTGCCTATATCGACCCTGTCGTGTATAGGCGGGATGATTTAGGTATAAGGATGGTTGTTCCTTGAGTGCTTGATGTATTATCCGAGGACCATAATTCATCCTTCATTCCCCCCAGTTTCCTTGATAAGAGTTTTCAAATTCTGTTGTGTTCTGTTGAGAAGGTGAGGTGAGTTTCTTGCAGCAATATGATATCTGCCAGTTTATTTGTGTGAACGGTAAGTCCTTCGATTATGTCATTCATTTTTTTTTTTTGTCAACAAGATTTCTTAAACCGTTAATGTTCTTGTTCCTAATAACTATCCGTTGTGTCTTCCAATCCACCCGGTCTTCCTTTGCGCTTGCCCCTTTTCTAAAAATCTCCATCATTGAGGCTACAAGGAAGAGGCAGGGAATGCTCTTGAGTCCATATCGTTGTCTCCCTTCAAAATCCCAAAAGTCAAGAGGTGTGCCACCAAGACCGTTGGCAGTTCCACTGGAATGCCAGGTCCCACCAACACGTTGTATGGAATCGTGTCACTGTTCTCCATGGCCTCCACATCATCCCACTCTTCAACTTGGTTTCCTCTTACAACTTTGCAATCAGGTGGGAGAAGGCGCGAGGGGAGTGTCTCTCTAGGTCCATATGATGGTCCTGCTGGTCCTCCTGGCCAGCTGGGGAGGATCTTTCCTCATGACCAACATCCAGGGTAACTATTTTGTACACGCCCAGTAGGTAGCCCTCTGTTACCTTTTCTTGAAGAATACTGACGACATTTTGTCCTTTCTCAATCCTTGGGATTGTGAAGGACACATTTGTGGCAATCTGCCATTCTCCCTCTTTCTCAACGCACCTGGCCACAATCAGCGGGCGGGTGTCCATTAATGTCGGTCGTGCTGATTTGGTCGAGGCCACCACGTGTGGTGCCCCATTGGCAATGTGCCGAATGGTAGTGAACTCTGGTGTGTATTCTGCATTCCACTTTATTAATTTTTTTGTTTGGGCCACCACCACAACCACTTCTTTTTCCAGTAGTGAGCGTGTTGATTCCTCTTCTGCCTCTGTTTTATCTGAATTTGGTTCCTTTTTTTTTTTCTGATTTTTCCCCGTCTTCCATTTCTTTGGGCGCACATCCTGAAAGTGGTCTTGGTGTCGAGGATTGTCTTGTCCTTGTTTGCTAACCTTATTCTCTTGCCCTCTTTTTTTCAGCATACCTGAAGAGTGTATTTAGAAAACTCCTCTACCTTCTCCTCCTTTAGCGTGTCATAATGGTTTTTAAAACAATTGTCCCATGCTTCCCTTTTTTTTTTGGGATCTCTCAATGTGCTTGAGACAAGCTGCCCTGATTGCAAACGTGTGCTCTTTGTCCCTCTTGGCCTTTTCGATGTATTCCCTCAGCCACTGAAGAGACTGTTGGGACTCGGTCGCACTATCCATGGCTGTCCCCCCTGTCCCTTCATTGTCCTCGCTTGCTTTGCTATTTGCATCGTCGTCGAGGGAATCGAAAACCGTAATTTTCCTTTCCTCCTTTGGATGGGTTTGTTCTGTCCCCTTCTTCTCATCCAAGTTCATTGCCTTCCTCTTCTTGAGACCCATCTCTGTCATTCCCTAGGACTCTACTTCGTCCAACGTGCGTTTCTTGTTTGTTTGTGTCCTGACCCTTTTCTGTTCGGCCTCTTGTTCCAACCATCTCAACATTTCTTGAAGAGCTGCTGGTTCTTTGTTGTATTCATGTTCTGCCTGTTCTCGGACTGCACCCAAGTCCCACAACAGATCTTCCCTGACTTTTTCTTCTCTAATCACACGAGAGTCAATTAATGGGTTGGTATTTATTTTTGTTGGGTTCCCTGTTGCATTGTCTGTTGCTTTCTTGTGCCATCTGCTGTCTGCATGGAAGAGAATGTAGTTTTTTTTCATTGAAGGTTCCTGATCAGTGTAGTACCACACCCAATCTGGGTCATCCACGTTGTCTTCGAACACCCAACCATCATAGTTGGAATCTACGATGAACCAGTTGCTCGGGGTATCCTCAAGATGGAGTTTCCGCTCCTTCGACTGCTTCGGAAACTTCGGGCAATTCGGTTCCAATATGACTGTTTTCCCTACATCTGAAACAGATCGCTTGACTTCTTATATTCTTCTCTCGATTTGAAATTTCCACATCAGTGGAAAAATTGGGGGGTCATTTGTTTTGACTTTTAGTAAGGCCGTCATGGAGCCACAGTGAGGTGCTAGAAAATCTCGAGTCGGCAGGATCCATTTGAGGATTTTATTTGTTGGGGGGTCATCTGCCTCCCCATGGAATCCCCTTTGAATATTGTCGAACTGAACCCAAAATTTTTCTTTCATCAATGTTTGTTTGTATGACACCGTGAAAGTCGGATTTTTCCTCTGGGCAGTCAGTTTCTTCCATTTGGTTATCATGCAGATCGATCCGTTGCAGTTCTTGGACTGCATTTCTGGTGTGATCCGTGAGTGATCTTCATGGTTGAAGACCACCATGATATTGTTGCGACCCAAATTTTGCAGAGAGAAGGCTTCCCCAATATGTTTAAGTTTTCCCTCCTTTCTGATTGTCTTTATAATCCACTCTCTTCTCTGCCGGCGTGAGATCTGCTCCGTTGCGTGTAAAATTGAAAACCACACCGTGCCTTTCATGGAGATCATCCAGTTCGGGCACTTTCCCGTCGGGGTACTTACATACAATCACTTCTTCTTTTTTTTCCCTTCCGTGTTCTGCTTTTCTGTGATTGGTTCGCCTTCAACTTTTATTTTTTCAATTAGAAATTTGAGTTCTTTATTATCAATGATGTTCACTGTTGCCTTGTCCATTTGTGAGTTGCGGTGCGTCGCGGTGGCATTCTGAACAGCTTGTTTGAAGGAGGCCGCGTCACGGCCTGTGGTTCGACTGGCCATGCCTGCTGTGTCGGCCACTCTTTAATTACTGCTTGCTGAGATGAAAGATCTAGCCTTGTTGCAGATGAGAGATGTGAGGAGGCGTTGAGACAGGGTAGTATAGGGATGAACCAGAAAGGGTGGGAAGAGGGGAATGCGATCTGTGGACTGGGGGCTGTGACGGGAGTGAGTGGGGGAAAGGTTGAAACGATGGGGCGGGAGAAAAGCTGATGCGCGGTTATAAATATTGAGGTTTTACTTTTTGTTTAATTAACTATTTTAGTATTTTTTTATTTAATGATTACAAACCGATAGGTCGAAACAGTATATCGTACGTTTTATCTGGTAGGCGAGTAGAGAGGAATGGAGGAGGAGAGTGGACGAGAGATCTGGTGGAGTGACGGTTTGAGATAGTGTGATAATGAAGTATGGGATCACGAGGGAGGTGGGTGGCTCTGGATGGAGGGGGGAAGAGTGACTGTGGGGTTATACTGGGCAGAATGGGAGGATGGAGATCAATGTGCAGTATAGGAGAAACCCGATGTGGTAATGAGTAGGGGGATTAACTGGGGAGAAACGATAGAGAGAAAAGGGCAGAGACGAAAGAGGGGTGAAATAGACGGCATGTGTGGGGTGGGGTGAAGAGTCGAGTGCTGATGGGGCGCCCTGAGGTGAGGTTGGGGAGAGGGGAGTGGGAGAATGTATGCTAGGGAAAAAGACTGTTTGGTCTGACCAGGATAGTGGGCGTGACATGGATGGACTGACGGATGCTTCTCCTTTATTTTTTTGGTTTTTTTTGTCTTTCTGTGTGAGTGTTTATATACTCTCGTGGGGGGTAATGACCAGTGAGGTAAAGCCAGGGAGTAGGCTGGCAGCTAGGCGGGTGATGGGTTGCTAATCAAGGAGGGAGGGGGAGGTGGGGAGGGGGTGGAGAGTGGCAGTATGAGAAGCTGGATAAGCGGTTTACAGGGACCCCCACTCTTCAGCCCTGGTTAACCTCCTCAACCCTGGAAAGTGCATTGGAGATCATTTTTTTTAGTTTTTTCTGTTTTTTTTCTTTTGCCCTGATCTCGCGATGTTCCTTGGGAGGGATCTTGTCCTCATGTATGGAGTGGAAGGTGTCTTGTCCGTGGTACGTTGGTGGTCTGCTCGAGCTCCGCTGCTATTCCAGAACGTGGTCTAAAGTAGAGCCTTGTCGTCTTCACATGGAGCTGATTTAGGGTCAGATACTGAGCAGGTCCTGAAATTGTGTCGAGGTTGCATCCAGTTTGTGTCCTCCGTGGCATAGGATAGAGACACAGCCGCCTTTGTCAGTTAGCCGGCTTGGTCAGTTAGCCCTAGGGGTGTGCGCCGGGCGCGGACGCGGGGGATTCTTACAGCGCCCTCAAGGCTATATGGCTTCCGGAGGTGGGCGTCTTGTCCTGGCATGGCTTGGCAGCATCTAGCGGGTGCCTTTTTCGAATCGAACACGGGGGGCAGCTCGAGCACGAAACGACCGCTACAGCTGCGCTAACCGAGGGCGCGAGCGCGGCAGCAAGACTCCGAAATCCAACCGCGTGTACCAGCTTCTTCACTAAGGTCGTTCAAATTCTTTGGTGTTCTGAGCTGTTTGCAATGTGTGTTTCGTGTAAGCATGCGATATCTGGAGGGTTTGGGTCGAACCAGCCTATGGCTTTTGTTAGATTTCTCCATTCGACTGGGTTGTCCAGGACCGAAGCCAGACCATTCACATTCCATGACACACATGTCAATTCAGGTTGCTTTCTAATTTCACTTAGAATGTCTTCTTCTGTGGTGGGCTTAAATCTTTTGTTCTGTTCTCAGCCCCCTCGTCTCACGTGCCTTCCATTGAGGATCTGGTTGGTTCACTCAGAGGAGGGGCTGATTTTTAGTTCAGGTGGAGTTTTGCCTAGTTCTCCTCGCTTCCTTCACTGCCCTCACTGCCTTCATCTTGACCACAACTTCCTCCATGTTCTTACCCAGCCAATATTGTTGTGATTCTTCAATCTTGTCCTTTTCTTATTGTGATTCATGGACACATATGATGGATTCCTCCATTCACCAATCTGCTTGTATGGCTTATTCCCAACACTCTCTCACCGCTGCTGCCCCATGCTCTCATGCTGCATGTTTCTTTTATCAAGCTTTACGGCTGGAAGAAAAGATATTCATTGAATTTTGTGCTGATCATCTGCGCACACATTCCTGTTCGTCTGAGTCACATAGAGTTCACTTGAATTCAGTAGCAAATGGCCCCGAACACCATAAGAACTTATTGACACATATTGCTGATTATTATGGTCATGTGATCCCCAGGTGGCAGGGTTTCTCAGATTTACGAGTACATGCGTGATGTTTTCCGGCCCTCTTCTTCTACATCGCTTTATTGAGCATGCTGGTGGAGCTAAGTACTTCGAGTTTGAAGGCTATGCACTTGTCTTGGCACTGTTCCTCTCTAAGGTACTATGAGTTTCTTTTCCTGCAAGTTTGTTTTCCCTTCAAGAACCTTGGGGGGCAGGAAGGGGATATGTAGCGTTAGGTAACTTAGGTTGGCCTGCCAGCAGTCATCCTGAGGCTGCAACGCTTATTGCAGGTCATTGACCAGTGATTGAAGCATATTGACCATTGGGCGAAGCCATTCTGTCAAGTCAGCTGTATGGACTCGTAAGAAATATGAATTCAGTTGACTCAACTTGACTGCCTGTTACAGATTTTCCTGGGACAAAGATGTGATGTGGTGCGCATGAATGCGAGTGTGTTACATACACATATTACGTCAAATGCGTGCTGGGCAGACTTTTGTGGTTCAACCTCCTGATGAGTCAGTGAAAGTCCGATGAAACAGTCCGGCACATTTATGCTTTCTTTGTGGAGTGGTGTATTGCGAACATACAGCACACACGAGCAACGCACACACACACACACACACACACACACACACACACACACACACACACACACACACACACACACAGATTGCAAGGTTGTTGTGAGTAAAGTCGGCCACTTTTCTCGGGGGTTATCGCTAACTCTGCGCGATGTGGCGAGTCCTTATCCATCAGTCAAATGCATCCTGGGCAGACTGTTGGGGTTCAACCTCCTGATGAGTCGGTGAAAGTCCGACGAAACAGTCTGGTACAGTCATGCTTTTTTTTTAGTGTATAGCAAATATGACAACACACACAGACACACACAAACACAACACACACACACACATAATAATAATAAATAAATATTCTATTTGACGATATATATCGTCAAATAGAACTGCCCGGTAATATATATAAATAAAAGTAATAAATGAAATCAGTCTTGCAAATTCACACTCAAACATGCATGCAACAGATGAGAATAACTTGGCGCTGTGCACCCAGCTCAAACTCGGAGATATGGTAGCTTGCAACTCAACTCAAATCCAAGTTCACTTCAGTTGGCTATGGCGCTGGGCGCCCTCACTTACACGTTCGACTCAGAGTTCACACGCAACTCGACTCCGGATCACCCTGGATACCATGCACGCCAACCACTGCACACACACATACACACTCACTAACTGTCTATGGCTATGGCGCATGGCCACTAACAGCTAMCTAGCCTATCACTAACTTCTGCCCACTTCGTCTTCAGGCCATCTGCAGACCTCCCTTGCACAAGACGCCCGAGCAGCGCTTCCGCAGAGCTTCCGCAGGAATGAATGAATGGCTGGACGCAGCCTCTTGATTTATACTTCTGTGTTGCATTGGTCTGCCTTGTATCCCTGGCCCACGATGCACACAGTCCCCCCCGTGGTACTTGCTGGACCGGACTGGTACTTTCTAGACTTTCCCATGACTGCATAGTGACAACCCTACGACGCAGTGCAGTTGCACTGGGGTCCTACTATTTGCCCTTGCCACTTGTCCTCGTCTCCAACATGGGCTTGCTTTAGTCACACCACTTGACCACTTGCCAACCTTCTAGAAGGACTGCAGCTGGACTTCTACTCTACAGGTCTATGGATCAAATCCTGGCTACCTAAAGACCTACGACAGACCTACTTACCACTGGCGGTTCTACAGGTCGCAGGTTCAATTCTTCAAGTTGTCACAGGTATTGTACACAGGTAAGTTGGGGAACTAGGGATCGAACCCTGGGTCCTACATCAGCTACTTCGAACTGGTGAATACCGTTTCATAAAATAATAATAATGAATAAATAAATAAATAATAAATAAAACTCGGAAGATTTTCATGATCTGGTACAGTCATGCTTTTTTTGAGTGTATAGCGAATATGACAACACACACAGACACACACACACACAACACACACACACAAACACACATAATAATAATAATAAATTTAATAATAATAAATAATAATAATAATAATGATAAAATAATATAATAAATAAATAAATAAATAAATAAAACTAGGAAGATTTTCATAACTGGCCACTCGGGCGTGGCAAAAAAAAAAAAAAAAAAAAA
>BFEA01000476.1:162675-179468 GCA_003427395.1 Chara braunii
AGAGAGAGAGAGAGAGAGAGAGAGAGAGAGAGAGAGAGAGAGAGAGAGAGAGAGAGAGAGAGAGAGAGAGAGAGAGAGAGAGAGAGAAACACCCATGGCTTTGTGTGTGTGTGAAAAAGGACAGCGAGAGAAATTAGAGGAATGAGAATAATAGGAGACAGTTGCAGGGCAGGTTTTGTCACATTTACAGGATGGTGTTCCTCTTCCTGTAATTGAATGCACCAACATGTGATAAGCTATGAATTACTACCCCAGCCTCCTCTTTTCCTCATCTCCCTTCTTCTCATGTTTCTGGACTATGGCACAACATTTCATGAACAGTATTCCCCCCACTTTCCTTGTTTCCATTTTTCCTCCTCTTGCTCTCCTTCTCTTTGTCCGGTTGTCGAAGTTGTCTCCATGTGGTTTGCTTGTTTAGGGGTTATGGCTTAGGGTCTGGTCATCCTTCTCATGAAAAAATGGGCCATCCTTCTCATGAAAAAATGCACAGGTTGGAAAGAACAGCTGACAGGGCCTCGGCGTCACATGCTGTTTGGAGGGTCATAGGTCTTCAGTGCAGCATTTGCAGAGAACTTACCTGGCTGTTGTCAAAACTGGTTGAAAACCACGGTTGTCGTGAACCAGTGTTTCACAGGCCTTCTGCCATGCCTAGTCTCAAGTTGCCCAGGTTCAAGTTTTGAGGTTGAGATGGCAGCGGAATACCAGCCATGGGAGAAAAATAAAGAATAAAAAAAATCAGAAGAATAACAGAACAGGCTTTGCCTCACTTCAATCACTTGTAGGAATTATGTTGGAGTGTTGGAGCCCATTTTCCTGTTTTGCACCACAAGCACCTTGTAATTTTTTTTTATTTTTTTTTTTGAGACAGGTCCTTATGGTCCTGGCTCCATATCCATTCTCGGTAGCGCCAGTCCGGTTCCTTTCCACCGGCAAGCGCCAGTCCGGTTCCTTTCCACCGGCAAGTCGACGATTGAAATACATGGTGAACACTCTCACGCTTCCTTCAGTCTGACCGAAGGAACCCTGACCAGCATTGATTCCTCCAGAACTGGAGGATTGAATGTCAGCTTGGCCTACCACTTTTCCTCTCAGAATCTACTGTGACTCTGTCAGATGATTCGTGTAAGGCAAGAGAAGAGGAGAGTCGTCTATATTGTTGAGATTGTAATCTCAGTTTGCCCATCACTGGGTCATCACCCTTGCTGGATTTGCACTGTGCCGTTTCTTCCAAATCAATCTCTTATCTGCCACGGTGCAATCTTTCCCTGTAGAAGCCATTTGCTCACGAAAGACCGTCTCTTGATGGCTAATCTTTCTGGTCTGACTTCCGTTGTTGATGTCACCTCCCTCCGTCTGGATCGAATCTCAGTTTCCGTCATTCCCAGCAGTAGAGTCCACATTTCTTCCTTTGCCACCTTGGTACCCTCGATAGTCTCGGTGCACCTCCTTTTCCAGATATACCCATAGAGCCAGCTTCCTGAGCAGGTGAAACCAGACTTCCTTGCCACCTTTGAGATCGTTAGTATCGTTGGATAGGAGCAGGATGTTCAGAGGAGTTGTGGATGGAGGGGGTGATGAGAAGAGGAGGGACCATAGGTCGTGCACCTTGTTCCATAACCATGCCGCTTTAGTGCAATACAGGAGGCAGTGGGGTATATCTTCGGGGATGTTGTCCGTGCACAACCTGCATAATTCGGAGCTGTTAGGATCTGTATATTTTCTCCCCTTGTGAAGCCATTGGTTGACCGGTAGAGATGCATGCGCTACAAGCCACTGCATGCCTCGGATCCTAACCGGTCTAATAGACAGGTACTTCATCCAAGTGATGAAAATGGGGTCCGTGGGGTCTAGATTCAGGATCTCTCTCCATTTTCCTTTGAGTCTGGGGCTCGGATCTGTGGTCTGTAAACCCAAGTCATAACCAAATTTAACATCATATTCAAATATCGTCCTCGTTCTCCCGGACTTACCCTGCTTCCAGACCCACTCTTTCGGGTCGAATTTGAGGTCTGAAATGCTGAGGTCTGGTTGGAAGATTTTCCAGGGCTTGGCCTTTGAGACCCTCACTTTTCTCAGTCGGAAGGCTGCTAGTATGTCGCACTGGGGTTCTTTGTTCAGGATTTCCAGCTCTTGTAGGCTGTGATTAGCGATGGGGTATGAGTAGAATTTGGATAAGTAGCTGAGTGGATCAATTCGAGAGACAAACCGATATGCTCTGGTAGGCTCTGGTAGGCTGGGTTTGGGAGACGAGAAATAATCTATTTCAATTTTCAACACAGGATCAATTCTCTAGGCCCAGCATGCAAAAGGCCTCTACTCTCTACCTATACCTTTTGTCTCTTTGTCAGACGTTGGTGCCATACACAGTGCTGAGTCCAACTGTAAATGTCTGCAACAGTGTCCTTTGGAGACAGGTTATTGATCTGTGCCCTCGTGGATTGGTTTTCCCACTGCACACAGATTGCGGGTCACACAGATTGTGCAGTACGAATTCTAAAATTCGGTTCCTTGTGTATTGGCAGGTGCTGGAGGCACTGTGCGACCACCATTTCAATTTTCACTGTGCTCTTTTAGGAATGCACGTACGGTCAGCGCTTGCAGCAGTTGTGTATCATAAGGTGAGTCTGGATCCAGTAAGAAAGAGACTAACCTGGCCTATGTGATGTACTTGGAATCCCAGCCATCCCTTCATTTGCGTTTTACAGCTGTGATGCAGGCCCCAATCAGGCCTTAGAACACCGGTGATGTAAGGAATGCTATCTTGTGGGTGCTGTGTTGGTCCCTAAATTTTTGTACAGCGGGCCTGACGGCAGGTAGCCCAGGGGAATTAGGGTTTAGGGTTTAGGGGATCACAAAGACACCAGGTCACAGGGAGGTGGCTGTGGGGGTCTGGACGTCCATCTGGACTGGATTTTCAACCCCTTGAGGTATCCCGTGGGACCAGGGCTGTATGGCATTGGTATCGGCACAGGTGGCACAAGCGGCCCTTGGCCCCCTCCCCACCGAAGGGGAAGTGGGTACAGGTTGGAGACTTAGAAGTATGAGGCCAGCTTAGGCAGGGGCAAGGAGTGGGATATCCTTTCCAAGGGAAGTAGTCAATGTCGTCCATTTGGACCTCCCAGCCATAATGGGAAGGGGTGTTGCGGGAGTATGTTCTGTATCATTTTGACTTGCCAGTGGGAAAAGAACGGGACTGCTGCTCCCCAGAATAGGAGCCTTGTTAAAAAAAAAAAAAAAAAAAAAAAAAAAAAAAAAAAAAAAAAAAAAAAAAAAAAAAAAAAAGAGAGAGAACCCAGAACGGGACTGCTGCTCCCCAGAATAGGAGCCTTGTTAAAAAAAAGGAAAAAAAAGAAAAAGAGAGAACCCAGTGTTTCATACGTGGTACGTGGGAAGGAGCACCACGTCATCCCCTACTGCCCCCAGTGGCAGCAGCCGCCACACCAACACCAGCCAGCAAAAGAGGGGAGCTAGTAGAACTAGGGCTGTGAGTAATCCATGCATAAAGGATTCATCCCGTTCCCACTTGCAGGCCATGGCAGAGGCTGACTCCGGCATGGTATGGAGCATCAAGTACATCCATGAATGTCAAGTTTGTCATGGCTCCTCTCGGGCTGCTTAGACCATTGCCGGTTCCATCAGTGCCTGGAGACCAGTCGTCATCAACTTCATGTATTTAGTAAGTTCGCAGAATTTGTACCATTACCCGCAGGATCGAAGTGAGAATTTGTTATCTGCGAGTTTTTCAACCATTGTGTATGGACAGCGATAGAGATGTCAGATTTACAAGGGAGCAGTGGCAAGAGTTAGTGAAGTTGTATGGGTCTCACTTAACCATGTCCTTAGATTTCCACCCCAAGACCGAGCAGATGAACAACTGCTGCAGCAAACCCTCCGCATGTATATTTGACAGGGTCAGGTAGATTGGGATTAAAACTTACATTGAGTTGCTAGTTCGTATAATAACTCTGTGCACCTTTCCATGGATATGACACTGAACCAACTGCACATGGTTGGCAGCCATGATGTCCTATTGACTGCCTTAACGCTGATCAGGCATAACGGCAAACAAACATAGAAGACCATCAAAATTGGCTCTAGTTGATCTAGGCTAGGTCAGTCCGAAGAATTTGTGCCTGACGATGGGATTTCTCTGAAACTGTTGCCTGCATATAGAGTACCGTGGGAGAGCTGATGGTCCGTCCTATACTGTTGATGTACATCCACGTTAATGTCCTTACCCGGTCTTCCATGTCTTAAAATTGCTGCCTGTTGGCTCCAGGAAGTCATTCTCAAGACAATCAATGATACCCCCGGACATGGATGGAAGTTATGACATTGACCACCGGATAGCCGACCGTGACACATTCAGAACCAGACGAACGGGAAGGCCTCAGAAACAGTTCAGACTTAGATGGCAGTATCAGGACCCAAAGGAGTACAGATGATTCCCAAAAGATCAGCTAACTGAGACTGCACCTAAGGCTGTATCACATTATGCACAAGCTTTCAGGGGAATCAGACCTACGGACAGGTAAAATTCCTAACTTTCTTGGAGGACCTTAATTTTGACTGCAGGGAGTGAAACGATTCATGAATCTCAGTGTCCTTGGTCCAAGTTTCCCACTGTACCATGGTCCCATTCGGTAGGCCTGTGCAATTTAGGCACAATGTTGGAATTCAGGGTGTATCGCAAATTGGTAACATGTTAGGTCCCCACAGTCCCTAGGCCTTACAGTTTAGGCCCCGATGGAAAAATTCCCTGCCTATTGGAAATTGAATGTGCTGCAAGCACAAGAGTTCCTACGCATGTTTGACAGGGACTGAGAAAATAATTGGTCTGAATTTGGTTTACCAGCCCTCTACTTTTGGGGGCTGCGGGACGCACCGTGCACTGCCCTGGACCGCAGCCAGGTTTTTCTCCCACTCTGGCCTTTGTCCAGTACCAGCCTGGGCCAGTTGCTCAGTCCAGGTTTTGCAGACATGTTGCATGGTTGTTTACAATGCTGAAATCTGATAATGTGGGCCCCGAACACATTCTTTTTGGGGTCTGCAGTAGTAGAATGCCCTCACAGGCCCCGTGGAGTGATGAACCTTTACAATGAACTGTATTATACTTTATGGAGTCGTCACTGTATATGATGAAAAGCTCATTACATGGCTGCAGGTTAGTGATTTCCGCTGTGGAGGAAGTACTTTGAGCTTCCTTTTAAGTTTGTGCTCAATTGGGTGCCCAGAGGTCATGTTGGGCAGCCTCATTGATGGGAGGGTATCAATGAGGGAATTCCGGTGTATTCTTCGGGGACTCCGGAGACTCCATTGGTTGTGGCCTGCACGTGTACACGTTCTTCACTGCAGGCTGCTGCTCCTCTTCGCCATCCTTCTCATCCACCTCATGGTGCACCACTTCCTCCTCTTCTCTTTGTTCCATCTTCTCACCCTCTTCTTGCTGCTCCATCTCCTCCTCCTCTACTTGCTCCCCCATCTCCTCCTCCTCTTCTTGCCGCTTCATCTCCGCCTCTTCTTGCTGGTCCATCTCCTCCATCTCTTTGTGCTGCTCCATGAAGTCCACCTTTTTTGGCTGCACCACGTCCTCACCCTCTTCTTGCTGCGCCACATTCTGCCCCTTGACAACCACTTCACGTTGCTTTTCCTCCTCTTCTCCCTCTTGTACACCCTCCGATGGCCAACGTATCTACTGCTTGCCTCTCTGAATCTCCCTGCAGGTTGGGATAGCTCTGTGCCGGCCCTCCTCCATCATACGCTTGCGGACATTGTTTCAGTCCCGGTCAGCCAATGCCTTTGCACGGTTGGCCGCCCCCTCATCTTCATCAACCAGATCTCTCTGCGGCTGCAACGCAATGTCTGTGTTCGTATGCGGTACATCGATGTCAAACTAACATGTTGCGAAGCTCTCTTCTCTATGGCCTGTTTTGACGTCGCAGGCGTCTCCTCTTTATGACGCCGGGAAGCTGGTCTCCTACCAACATATGTTGTGCCCAGACCTTGACATGGAGCGCCGGATCAGAATCATGTTCGTCATCCTCCTCAGCTTAGCTTTACTCATCCGACAGCGACACTTCCCCTGCCACAATTCATCATCCAAATCGCTCGTATGTGAACTCTTCCTCTTCGTCCTCGAGTTTCCTTCCCTTTGGTGTCTTCAAAACTCCTTTGCCGCACCAGCTCCTTCTCTGTCTTCTCAGTCTCCTCCTCTGGGCCATTCAAGAGTGATCCGTAGTTCGGCTCTGGAATGGACTCAAAGAACAACCCCCATAGATCAACATAGCCCTCTTCCTTGTCTTTCCCAACACGCAACAATTGCATGTTCCACTGAATGTAGACGAGCTTCTCCAACGTCTTGGACTTCAAGTTGTTCCTCCTTCAGGGTGCACAAAGTCCATGGAAGACCAATTCCTCTCAGCCGAGGTGGCGGTGCTCCACATGCCCATAACTTTGATGGCAATGAGCTGCAACTCGGGGACATCGCCACCATAAGTCAACCACCACGCTGATGGCGAGAGCTTCTTGCAATCAGCCTTCGCATTGGGCTCTCACATATTCTTGTTTTTCCTCTTAGGTCCGTTCCTCGTGGGCTCCTTGTGGAACTCGTGCAGGTCACCCCAAATTTCAACATGGTATGGCCCTTTCCAAGCACCTCCAATTTGTCTCATAAGGAAAAGCGTCACATTCTGCACAAGTGCACTGTCCCAGTATCGCTACTCTCTGCTCTCATCCGCTGCTCGAACGCACAAGACTGTAACAGTGTTTCCGCATCAAGCATGAATCCCGATTGTCGTTGATGTTTGGCCCTGGTGGACTTGCTGCTGCCTTTGGTCCAGGGCTCCGATGTTCAGACCCACTGCTTGTGGCCACTGTCGGCCTATGACAACCGGAACATTTCGGACGTCTGGATTGAGCTGCAGACAGACAGACACACATCACACGAGCTACTACGGACTGCGCGGACCTAACGTGTTACCAATTTGGCGTACGGCCTGAATTCCAACAGTGAAAGGCGCCCGGCACCATAGAGAGAGAGAGAGAGAGAGAGAGAGAGAGAGGAACGAACAAGGCCTGTGTGAGTTAGGAGTTCCAAGAAGACAGTTCACTCATGTTGATTGCCGATATTGTTTTGGAGTCATATCTCATGTGTGCTTCATGTGTGACCGATGTTGTGTGATGTTTGTGTGCAAGTGTGCAATGCATGCTGGTATAAACTCAATAATGTGAATATGCCCCAAGTTGCTTAGGCTCTAAGCATGACTGCTATCACACAAGAGCTGTGCACTAAGTATTTGCTTTGTAACTGTATAAATGGTGCAGCCAGGACACAGCATCGACACTCTACTTTACCTTGTCACACAGAGTTCGCTTACAGCGAAGAACCATGTGCAATATCACTATCTTGCAAGTGGTTTCAGTAGATGAACAGTTGAAGATCGCATGTTATCAATCATGACATGCATCATGAGTGAGCAGTGGTAACACTCCGCTCATGGTCGATTTCTCATTGCTTGGACTGGAGTAATGTCACAATCTGCTTTATGCCATGCTATGGTACCCGCATCGAAGGTAGGCACAATCCACAACGCAGTGCAATGCAGTTGCTTCAAAACACAGCGATATACAAGCAGGACTCAGAAACCTTTAGTATAAGGGGGGGAAGGCAGGGTGCACGTCACCCCAAACCTGATGACTGAAGCCTGCCCTCGCAACAAATGGCAGGTTTGGCAGGGAGGGAGTGAAAGTAATGGCGGCTTAACAGTTAAATACTGTCAAATCTCAACTCCTTTCACGATCCATCCTTTTCCATTTTCCATGTATGCTGAGAATTCCCTTTCTCTTCTTTTCTCTTAACTGCCCATCTGATATGCCTCTTCACATTGTGCTTTTTGCAGGGCCTCCGGCTCTCTAATGTCTCACGTCAGAGCTACACTATTGGAGAACTTGTAAACTACATGTAAGTTCATAGGGACATCTGTGTGTTATCTGAGATCGTAACTGTTTGCATGATGTGGATCAAGTGTTAAGGTGGAGCATCACAATTATGGACGATTCGAGACCATACACCAATACACCAGATGAGCTAGAGAATGTTCAAAGAAGATCACAATGCAGAATCTTCCTCCTCTTGGTTTGATCTCTCTGTGGGTTTCTTAGCTACTCTTTAGGTGCTTTTGCTGCTCACCATGGTTATCCATTCTGACACTGCATCGCAGTTTTATGATTTTATCATTCCTTGAAGATTCCGCGGCTCTCTCTTGCCTCAGTGTTTGCAGCATATATCTGCCTTTGTCAAGCCTTTTGAAGTGATCCAAGCCAACTCTCTGTTCACCGGTTTTCCATCAATGTCTTTCTCCATTTCTTTTTCCAGCATACCAAGTCCGAGCTTGCAAACCTTCATGGAAACTTGTTCTCAAATGTTTTCAGGGAGGTGGAAGTTTTGGGAGTAAAGAATCTAGGAGGGGTGAAAAGGGATGGGAAAAGTGGGTGGGTTGAGCCATAGTGGCTTTGCGTTATAGGCAGTGGAGTATGACTGAACTAGATTTCTGTGATGTAGTCTTTGCACCTCATCCGCTCCTACACCTATTAGAGTCTGCTTTGTCCTTCTTTCCATAGAACTAGTGATTCGCTGGGATGGCTGAGTATGTCATCAACCAATATCGACTCCTTATTCTTGTCTCTCTTAAACTCTGGCGTTTCAGA
Organism: Chara braunii; assembly: GCA_003427395.1. Lineage (NCBI taxonomy): Eukaryota > Viridiplantae > Streptophyta > Charophyceae > Charales > Characeae > Chara > Chara braunii. The sequence continues at coordinate 171,382 of BFEA01000476.1, forward strand.
CCTACATCAGAGTTGCAGCGCAGAAAGTAACTTTAATATCGTGAAGAGAGAGAGAGAGAGAGGTATAAAAGAAGTGCATGCCAACAAATGGGCACATGCACATAGCGGAAAACTGATAAACACATTTCTTTCTCTTTCCCTTGTTTTTTTTTTTTTTACAATAAAACAGGTCCTTATGGCCCTGGCTCCAGTTCCATTCTGGGGAGCATCAGTCCGGTTCCTATTCCACCGGCAAGTCAGAATAAAAGATTACATCATAGAACACACTCACGCTTCCGTCCGTCCGGCCGAAGGAACCCTGACCAGCATTGATTACTCCAGCATCGTGGAGGATTGACTGTCAGCTTGCCTTACTTCCTCCTTTCCTCTCAGGTCCACTGCATGAACCTGTCAGATAAATGATAAAGAGCAAGAAAGGTAAAAGAAGCAACGGAAGATGCAATCTTGGAATTCGCCCTTTAACGTCATGTGACCTGTGATGGATCTTGTCCTTCTGCTAGCTGGGATCTCTGCCTTCTCCACCCTGCTTCTGAGTTGTGCCAGTCTTTCCACCGTATGCTAAAGTCATTTATCTCTGCCACTTTGCCTCTTGCAAGCCACACCTTAGTGAAATTTGCCTTGATTCTTCTCTGTTGCTCTTCGTCATCTGGCAAGGATTGTCTCGTCTTATGCCACTTGCAAGAGCCTGAATCAAGGTCCTTGTCTCTGCCCATACCTTTTCCCTTGGAGTTGAGAGTCCCTCGATAGTTCTGCAGCACCTTTCCTTCCAGATAGACCACAGTGTTGTCTTTCTGATCATTCCAAACCACATTTTTTGTGTCTTATGGAAATGAGCTGGGATGTTAGTCCATGGAAGGAGTTGGAAGGGATGGTCAGGGAGGGGAGTCGAGAATAGGGAATCCCAGATATCCGAGGCCCTTGCCCAATATTCCGTCGCCTCTCTACAGCGTATCAGGCAATGTAGCATATCTTCTGGTTCATTTTCTGAACATACCGTGCATAAATCTGAACTGTTAGGGTCATTCTTACTTCTTCTGATATGCAGCCACTGGTTAACCGGTCGAGCTACATATGAGATGAGCCATTGGAGGCTTCTGATTTTGACCGGACGGATTGACTTGAAAATTTTCCATGGTATTTGTGGGATCTGACTAGCGTCTTGACCTATTAACTTCTGCCATCTGTTCTTGATCGTTGAGTCAGGATCCTTTGTTTTGAGGAGTAAGTTGTATCCCGGTTTGACTGTGTATTCCTGAATGGAGACATTCATTTAGAGGCTTCTGCTTCTGTCTGATGTCCAAGCCCACTCTGCTGGATCAAATTCCAAGTCTCGAATCGCCGTTTCCATTCTGAAGATTGTTTTTGGCCATGATCCCAACACTCTTACTTTTCTGAGTACAAAAGGGTTTAGGACTGTTCTTTCCACCTCTTTATTCAGGATAGCTGGAAGGCCTTGCGTAGAGGGGGTAATTGGGCTTTTCTGAGTACAAAAGGGTTTAGGACTGTTCTTTCCACCTCTGTATTCAGGATAGATGGAAGGCCTTGCGTAGAGGGGGTAATTGGGAAAGAAGTAAACACCGCCAGGGTATCCGATCCTTGCTGTTTATGGGAGAATTGGTACACCCTTGAGGGGGTTAAATCCTGCACCCTCACTCCCCATTCACCCGATTTCCAGGTTGAGACTTTGCTCGACAACTCCTTCCAGCCTTCTGGATGCAGTTGATAATGGATTGTAGATTCTCGCCTCGTCGGTGACATCCTTTGAGCTGGGAGGCAAGTTCCTGTTCTGTTACCCAGTCCTTTTTCTCCTCGTTCCACAGATGGCTCACTTTCCAAACACCATGTTTGAGCGAAGGTGACATCCTTTGAGCTGGGAGGCAAGTTCCTGTTGCGTCACCCAGTCCTTTTTCTCCTTGTTCAACAGATGGCTCCCTTTCCAAACACCATGTTTGAGCGAAGATAGCCATCTCCTTCTTCTATGCTTAAGGGATAGTTGGTGATCACTTTCATCTCTCACCCATGGATTACCAAACAGAGGTTTCCTCACTACCTTGTTTGTGGATTTGAGTCTACCCACCTTCTTCGGCATGACTTCCCGCCATATCCGTAGTAAAGCAGTCCAATATGGTGTAGGGGGCCTAGCCCTGTACTTGGACTCCATTCCTTGGTCGTTACCCAGAACAGCCTGGACATGTTTGCTGTTGTGGCTGTAGGTGCTAGGCCCCTGATGCTATCCAAGGCCAGTTTATTCCATGTCGTACCAGGTTTAGTCAGTAGCTTGATTATCCATTTGACTTGTTAAGGCTTTGGTTTCCTGTTTGGGGTCTATGATACCAAAACCTCCTTTGGCTGGTTTCCTTGTGATGTAATGCCAGGCTATCTTTGGTATGCAATTCTCTTTGTTGGGGTCGCCGGACGACAACTATGCTCTTGCTTAGTTCCTTGATTGTATGATTCGGAACTGTCCAGATTGACGGTATATACCACACCATTGAGAAAATAGATGTATTGATGGCTAGTGCACGACCCATCAATGATGTGAATGTGTTACCCCATCTTCCCAGTTTGTTGATTTGTTTTGCAAGTATATTTTGGGCCATCTGAGGGGCAAAGCCGTCCTTTGTCAGCAAGATGCCTAGATATCGCATAGGGGTCTCCGGATTCTCCCATGTCATGTCTGCCTCGGGGACTTGAAGTTGGCTAATCTCCTCCTCCGATAGCCACCAGCCAATTGTTTTCTTCCAATCAATCTTCATTTCTGATGCCAATCTGAATGCTTCCATTGCTCTTTACTAAAGCGCTGAACGACGAGTCTGAAGCTCTTATGAGGACCGTGAGATCGTGTGCAAACATATTACTATCGGGAACTGTAGGTGGTGGGCTGTTCCTACATTGACCTCTGGTAGTCTGTGTCTGGAGGGGTCTTTGCGTAGGAATGAGGCTACCACAAAGAGGAAGATTGGGGGAGCTAGTGGGTCCCCTTGGAGAATTGATCGAGAGATTGGGTAATAGTTAGAGAGCAGACCATTGACTTGGACGCACCCTATGGCGTCATTATACAGAATGCGCACCCACTTCCTAAAATTCGGGCCCACTCCCATCTTTTCCATGCTTGCATTGAGAAAGGCCCAATTGACCTGATCATAGATCTTTTCAAAATCGAAAAAAAAATTGTTGTGTTTATCCTTTTTTCTCTGACTTTGTTGGCCATTTCGCTGAGGGTCAGTACGTTGTCCAGGATGTATCAACCAGGGATGAAGCCTGTTTGGTCTATATGAAAGCATTTGTCTGTCAGGTCTAGGATTCAAAAGCCAAAAGCTTCGGCTAGGATCTTGTAGGGAAGTGTTAGAAGCGAGATGGGCCTTTTTTGTACAACAAAGTGACCATGCTGCTGCTCAGTCGGTTTCCCAGTCCCCCCTTGAGCCAGTTGTCGTTGTAGAAGTTCATCAAATCGCCTTCTAGGAGCGGCTAGAACTTTTCCTAGAATTCTTTTGTCATCCCATCGATTTCTGGAGACTTATTGTTGTTCATATTTTGGACAATAAATTGCAGTTCTTCAATGGTGATGGGCTTGTCCAGAGCTTTTGCTTGTTCTTGAGATATCATTTGTTCTAGGTGTTGTAGCATCCTAGTCCGTGCCTCTCTGGTGCTGGGCGGAGTAGGCATAGGGGTCTTCGTGTGATAGAGCTCTTCGTAGAATTCCTTGGCTATGGTCATCATTCCTTCGCTGTCTATCACCGTTTCAGTTGGATTTGAGAGGGTTTTCAGACCTTCAATCGCATTGCCCTTGAGTTTGCTTTGATTCTTGCGAATAAGTGTTTTGTCATTGACTCACTTAGCTCGTATTCATTCAATCTGGCTCTTATTTGTAGTCCCTTTAGTTCCCACAATCTCCACATAGTGAGTTCTTCTCTTGCCTTTTTGAAAATGTTTCCGTAAAGTACAGAGGAGGGGTTATCAATCAGATTAGTCTTTGCAATCCTCAAGGCTGTCTCCAACGCTTGCTTCCTTTGTTTCTTGTCGACAGCTAAAGTCCTTGAGATTCTAGCAACCGTCTGTGGTAATGTGGAGTAGCTATCCTGAAACCACTTCCACCGGTCATGTATGGGTAGGTATGCGCCCCTCAAATTCTGCCAACAGTCCTGAACTCCTACCTGAAAAGTCCGACTTAGTAGGAGGGAGTTATTGAGTTTGTGAAAGTTGGACCCGTTTTTGACATACTGTTTGAAACTGATTATGAGTTCTATGGGTTTGTGGTCCAGACCCTGGTACAGTGCGAGGGACAAGATCTCGACGCTTTTTACTGTCCCCATTAGTGTCACTGAGATCAGAAAATAGTCAATGAAGGAGAAAGCGGTATGGTGGGCATGTTTTAACCAATGTGAAGGTTTTTGTCCCCGGATGCAAGGTTCGGTATGGTTCGACTAGATTGTAGTCCATCATCAACTTTTGGATAGGCACCACCTCCTGTGTGAGCTGACCAGCCGAGGATGTAGATATACGATCTGTGGCGGGGTCTATAGTTGCGTTCCAATCACCGACCAAAATGCAGGCCGATCAGATGACCGATGTTTGTTATAAAAGATGATCTGTCTGAAGAGCCGTTTGGTGAGTAGACATTGATTACTCTGAACTCTTCCTCCTTCCACTTCACATCCATAAGGCACCATCTACCTCCTACTGTGTCTGGCTCTTTGCCCACTATCCACCTGGCCGTGTATAGGCGGGACGATTTGGGTATAAGGATGGTTGTTCCTTTCATGCTTGACGTATCATCTGAGGACCATATTTCATCCTTCATTCCTTCCAGTTTCCTTGATAAGAGTTTTTGAGTTCTGTTGTGTTCTGCTGAGAAGGTGAGGTGAGTTTCTTGCAGCAATATGATATCTGCCAATTTATTTGTGTGAACGGTAAGTCCTTTGATTATGTCATTCACTTTTCTTCTTTGTCGATAATATTTTCGAGACCATTGATATTCCAGCTCCTAATTACTATCCCTTGTGTTTTTCAGTCTACCCGGTCTTCCTTTGCGTTTGCCCCTTTTCTAAAAATCTCCATCATTGAGGTTATGGGGAAGAGGCAGGGGTATGGTCATAGTGTAGACGTCCTAGGCGGGGGCCTGATCGCTCGCATCCATCTCTGTCGAGGCATCACCTGGCGGGTCCTGGTGCCCCGTGGTGAGAGAATCATCTAGCCTATACTCCCCCCCACACTTCCGCTGGTTCCCTGTCCCGGGACAAGGGCCGGTTCTGATCCTACTCCCTCGTCCTCATATTTCCAATCCTCCATATCACTCTTGGAGCAATCGCTTCTGTAATATCTGTCCATATCAATCGCAAACGCCCTTGAGTCTTGATCGTTGTCTCCCTTCAGAATCCCATGAGTCAAGAGGTGTGCCACCGGGACCGCCATAAGTTTCGTTGGAATGTCGGGTCCCCCCAGCACGTTGTATGAAATCGTTGTAATTGTTTTCCATGACCTCCACATCATCCCACTCTTCAGTTTGGTTTCCTCTAACAGTTTTGCTATCAGATGGGAGAAGGCGCGAGGGGAGTGTCTCTCTAGGTCCATATGATAGTCCTGCTGCTCTTCCTGGCCTAATTGGGAGGGTCTGTCCTCCTGACCATCGTCTAGGGCAGTTGTTTCATACTCGCCCAGTGGGTACCCCTCTGTTACCTTTTCTTAAAGAATACTGGGCACATTTTGTCCTTCCTCAATCCTTGGGATTGTGAAGGACACATATGTGGCGATCTGCCATTCTCCCTCTTTCTCGACGTACCTGGCCGCAATCAGCGGGCGAGTGTCCATCAATGCCAGTCGTGATGATTTGGTCGAGGCCACTACATGTGGTGCCTTCCCATTGGCGATGTGCTGAATGGTAGTGAACTCTGGTGTGTACTCTACAATATTCCACTTTATTAATTTTTCTGTTTGGGCCACAACCACAGCCACTTCTTTTTCCAAAAGTGAGCTTGTTGATTCCTGTTCTGCCTCTGTTTGATCTGAATTTGGTTCCTTATTTTTCTGTTTTTTCCCTGTCTTCCACTTCTTTGGGCGCGGATCTTGAAAGTGGTCCTTGGTGTTAAGAACTATCTTGTCCTTGTCTGCCAAACCTTGTTCTCTCGCCTTTTTTTTTCTGCATATTTGAAGGCCGTGTATTCAGAGAATTCCTCTGCCTTCTCTTTCTTTAGCATGTCATACTGATTTTTTGACCTCTCAATGCCAGCGAGTGTCCCATTCTTCCCATTTTTTGGGGATCTCTCAATGTGCTTCAGACAAGCTGCTATGAATTGCCCTCTTCTACTGGACTCTGATGTCAAACGCATGCTCTCTCCCTCTTGGGCCTTTTCAATGTATTCCCTCAGCCACTGAAGAGACCGTTGGGGCTCAGACGCACTATCCCCTGCTGTCCCCCTCTGTCCCTTCACTGTCCTTGCTTGCTTTATTGTCTGCACTGTCGTCGAGGGAATCAAAAACCATATTTTTCCTTCCCTCTTCTGCATGGGTCTGTTCTGTTCCCCTCTCATCCAAGTTCATTGCCTTCCTCTTCTTGAGACCCACCTTTGTCATCCCCCGGAAGTCTACTTCGTCCAGCATGCGTTCACCTTGGATCTTCTCTCTTGGGCCTCTTGTTCCATGAGTCTCATCATTTCTTGAAAAGTTGCTGGTTCTTTGCTATACTCTTGTTCTGCCTGTTCTCGGACTGCGTCCAAGTTGCACAGCAGGTCTTCCTTGGTTTTTTCTTCTCTAACCACATGTGAGTCGATTAATGGGTTGGTGTTTATCTTCGTTGGATTCCCTGTTACTTTGTCTGTTGTTTTCTTCTGCCATCTGCTGTCTGCAGGGGGGAAAATGTTGGTTTTTTTCATTGAACGTTCATGATCAGCGTAGTGCCACACCCAATCTGGGTCATCCAAATTGTCTTCAAACACCCAGCCATCGTAGTTGGAATCTACGATGAACCAGGTGCCTGGGGCATCCTCAACTTCCACGAGCATGTTGGGATGGAGTTTCCGCTCCTTCGACTGTTTCAGAAACTTCGGGCAATTCGGATTTGTTCCCATATGGCCGCGTTCCCTGCATCTAAAACAGATCGGAGAGGTCTTGGTGGAGACCTTAACTTCTAGTGTTTTGTTCTCGATCTGGAATTTCCACGTCGGTGGAAAAACGGGGGGTCATCTTTCTTGACTTCCAGTAAGGCCATCATGGAGCCACAGTGAGGTGCTAAAAAATTTGGAGTCGGCAGGATCCATTTGAGGATTTTATTTGTTGGATACTGTCTCTCTAGTCTATCCACCAACAGGCCATGGAATCCCGGTTGAATGTTGTCGAACTGCACCCAAAAGTTTTCTTGCATCAGTATTTGCTTATATGAAACCGTGAAAGTCGGATTTTGTCTTTGAGCAGTCAGTTTCTTCCGTTTGGTTATCGTACAGATCGATTCGTTGTAGTTCTTGGACTGCATTTCTGTTGCGATCCGTGCGTGATCTTCATTATTGAAGAGCACCATGATGTTGTTACGACCCAAATTCTGCAGAGAAAAGGCTTCCCCAACCTGTTTGAATTTTGCCTTCTTTTTCATTGTTTCTATAATCCACTTTCTCTTCTTTGTCGGCATGAGATCTGCTCCGCTGCGTGTAAAATTGAAAACCACTCTGTGTCTTGCATGGAGATCATCCAGTTCAGGTACTTCCCCATCGGGGTACTTCCATACAATCACTTCTTCTTTCCCTTCTGTTTTTTGCTTTTCTGTGATTGGTTCACCTTTGACTTTTGTTTTTTCAATCAGAAATTTGAGTGCTTCGTTATCTATGATGTTCAATGTTGTCTTGTCCATTTGTGGGTTGCGGTGCATCGAGGTGGCATTCTGAACAGCTTGTTTGAAGGAGGCCGCGTCATGGCCTGTGGTTGGACTGGCCATGAAGATCTGTTGACCCTCCTTGCCACTCTATCTGTCCTACTCACTGCGTTGCAGGGCCAAGCCTTGATGTTGTTGAAAGATGTGAGGAGATGAGATGCGAGTATGTAAGAGGCGTTTGTAATTGAGATACCGATGGTAGGGGAAGGAAGTAGGGGGGTGGGCCAGA
>BFEA01000476.1:179637-191716 GCA_003427395.1 Chara braunii
TGGAGGAGATGGGTATTGGGGCTATGGCGGCTATGTAGGGGGGAAATGGCTAAGGGGGAGTCGGCTAGTGGGATCGTACCAGGACCAGGTGATAAGATGAGTTTCGTAGGACGAGGAGGAGAGATGAGGTTGGCAAAAGGATGGAGAGGAGGGGGGGGGAGAGTGGAGGAGATGGGTATTGGGGCTATGACGGCCATGTAGGGGGAAAATGGCTAAGGGGGAGTCGGCTAGTGGGATCGTACCAGGACCAGGTGATAAGATGAGTTTCGTAGGACGAGGAGGAGAGATGAGGTTGGCAAAGGATGGAGAGGGGGGTGTGGAGAAGTGGGATGGAGGATCAGATCGGGCGGGGCGGTAGATAGTCTGATGATTAGTGGTAGGGGATATGGGTAGTGGAATGTCAGTAAGAGAAGGAAGGACGTAGGTTTTGTCTCACTTGACACAAAGTAACCCGGCTTGTGCCTTCTCTTGGGTAGCTTTGTCGAAGATTTATCCCTGTCCAAAGCAAAACTGAATTTGCCGCCTTCTCAAGTGGGTCCCCCCCCCCCCTGTGTCCTTTGACACGTAGAGGACTTCGCAGGGCCTGTACCGTGCCTTTTCCGTAATTGGAAAGGCGGTTGGGTCCCTCGTAGCTTTTTGCCTTTTTTCCTTTTGATTGTGAGTAGGGCTGAAACTTAGGAGGACCCAACGGGATCTTGCTGTTGCGTAGCTTGTTCGTAGTCTCCTGCCGCCTTCACCTCTCACCTACCATAAACTCGTAGAGGATTATAATCCCCTAAATATGCTATATGGTAGCTACGTACGAAGTTTTTTCTAGCTTCGACTCGTAGAGGAATCAACACCACATGTTGTAATCGCCCCACTCGTGCTGGTGTCAGATCAAGCCGCGTAGGTAGAGCTCCAAACATCCTTGCTCTCCCCTCTCTTTGTCGTCGTTCCCACTCACCTCCTTGGCTCGTAGAGGATTTTAGGGCTGAGGAGATCAGTGTTCCCCTTCTTGCAACGGACTTTCCAATATTTACTTCAGATAGGCGCTACAAAAATCACGTGAACGCAGCTAAACATCTGCGACCTAGGCGCTGGGCAGCGCCACCTGCTACATGGCGTGGCACCTCGCGTTTGCATGCAGAGGGGCGGGCACACGGCGGCGTGGCATGGCACAGCATGACGGCTTGGCGTGAAAATTAGCGCTGCGGGCTTGCGCTAACTGGCGGTGCGCGACGCGAATCAATTATATTTTTCTGACAAACACATTTCTATTTAAGAAGAAAAGAACAAGCAGATTCCTCACAACAGAGAGAGAGAGAGAGAGAGAGAGAGAGAGAGAGAGAGAGAGAGAGAGAGAGAGAGAGAGAGAGAGAGAGAGAGATCCACTTGATCTTCTTTATTTAAAAAGACTACAATGCTAGGTACACCTACTTGTTTAGCTAACAAAATGTGCTCTTTAGTTTGAGGCATAGGTCCATCAGCAGCAGATACTACTAAAATAGCACCATCCATTTGGATTTCTCCTGTCCGGGTCTACAAGAAACGCCAGTGCATGGACCTTCACACGATCTCTAACTTTCTCCATGATGGCCGCCCGCTGCTCCACAGTGAGAACGACATAAGACAATTTCAATTGGCTGCCACATTATCTTCACACAATCTCTAACTTTCTATCAGGTCGTCATTCCGCTGTAGCAACTCTCAGTAGGCGGTGATTGTGGCTCAGGGTACCTGCAGACAGCATCCTCCACCTCCTTTGTCTTTGTAGCAGTGGCCCCCCGTATCGGAATGCCATGCGACTGCCTGTAGTTTTTCAGAAGGTGCTTTGTGTTCTTGTTAGACAGCAGCACCTTCTTCCTAGCGGCCGCGAGCTTGTGTACTATACGGTCGCTACGGGGCCGGTACGGGTGAAGGTGGAAAACGGGGCCCCATCCCCGCCCGCCCGCCCGCCCAAGGGAAAAAAAAAAAGAAGAGCCAGATATGGTGGCTGGTTGTGGAGACAGGACGCCAGACGACGATGATGATGACGACGACGACGAAGAAGAAGAAGAAGAAGAAGAAGAAGAAGAAGAAGAAGATGGGTGTGCGAGAAATGAGCCCTCGCAGGGCCCTTATCAGATATGCGCATGTTCTGGGCAGAGGCCCTCAGCAAGCCCTGTGCCTGCCCGAAGTGACGGCGGGCCTGAATATTCACAAAAGGCTAAAATTTGAGATTTCTCCATATGTGGGTACTCAGGGAGTTGCAGCACGCCAGTTGGTGTCATGGAAATGTGAGCCTCCCTGCTCTTTCCAGGAAACATGTGCTGCGCCGAACAGTTGGACCCTGGTCCGGGTAGTTGCGCCTGGGCACACACAATTCTAGGCAGATACATCATGAAGTGGCCACGGGCGTACGAGAAAGCAGCATTGTCAACTTACCTACCCCAAGGCCTGTGCAAATGCAGTAAACGGCCGAAGTCTGGAAATTTTCGGTGTGCCCAACTGTAAAGGGCCCAGGCCCTCAACTGCAGAGATGGGCCTGGGTGCAGGCACTGGGGCCAACTGGAAGCTACTGGGAGTTTCTCAGCCAGGCCCACATGAAGCCAAACAGAGGCTGCCACTTCCATATAGGAAGGAAGTCAGTCAGGGTCTGGCATTCTGGCCCATGCAGGCAATGCGGACACACTGCTGCGCTTCTATGCAAGTGGCTGCTTGCTGCATTGCGGCCCGGGGCTCATACGGGCGCTTGAGAGGTGAGAGGGTCGCCGCAGTGTGAGCGAGCGGCCATAGCCGGGCTGCAGGGCGCAAGGGGGTAAGGGGCGATCGATGGTCTTCAGGAATGAGGTGAGTGTGGGTGGGCAGGGGGTGATGAGGGGAGATGAGATACTTACCTGGTGCATGAGGGAGGTCGGCTATGGTGTTGACGTCATGTACATTGGTCTCCAAGGTCGAAGGAGCCTATTGCGTGAATGCGGCTGTAGTAGGATAAACTAGGTAGAGTAGGAAGGGCGTTGGGCGCCATACAGTAAGAGCGACATTGGAATACGACGTTGGTGTGGCCTGAGGGCTTGAACATTGGCTCATGACTTCATTGTAACGTGCTTATGTGGATGGAATCTTGGCGCATTTATGCTCTCTCCTTGGTACATGGACTACTTGGACATCTGTGTGATTTTGCAACTTGGCTTTCTGTATATCGTTCTCACTCGTATTCCTTGCAATTTGGTATCGGAGATGGTTCGTGATCGCCATTACCTGGCGCTGTTACTTGGTGCGTTGACGATGCTTCTGTGCAGTGAGGATACTTTGGCGTTGGCTTGTTGATGCGGCACCCGAGTAGAGGGGCGCAACAGGAAGGTTGTGGTGACAGCATGGGAGCTGTGGCGACAACGAATGTGTGTACGATGATGAGAGCATGCTGATCTGGCATTTGGCTGAGGTGGCACTGCATTGTGTTGTGGGTGGTACCGACGCTACGACCGGTCATCAAAATGCACAGTCGGCTCAATTGGTGATAAAACTGTGGTTGGGGGCAGCTATCTCCACGTACGTTATCTTCCCTCTCAATGTCTTCTTACCGTGAGGAAGTGAGTCCAATCTTGAGTGTCCTTTCTTTTGAATAAGGAGTCATGAGCGCTCTACCTTGAGAGTGGACATTCTTCCCGGTGGCGCATCTGGCAGGAGAGGGCGGTGCCCTTGAAGGGCCCTGGTCGAAGCACGGGTCACAGTCACCATGCCAACCCACGGGAATAGTACACGCATGGCATGCTGCTTTGTCCTTTGAAGGCTCTTTGTTGTGATGATAGAAGGGGTGTGCGGACTGACCAGTTCTATGCAGACGCTTACCAGACCGTCTATAAACATCTGGCGCGGTTTTGAACTGTCCACTGGCTGTGTTCGTCGTCCTGTCTGCGACGTTAAATAATTCCTGAGGACCTTGGGGGCTGTCCTTAAACTGCCTCTTGATCAGCGAGATCAGTCAGACGTAAGGCGCGTTGCATGTGAGGATAAAGAAAGGGCGGTTCTGGTCATAAGCATATTCCTTGGGCACAGGGGTGGGCCGTTAATGCACACCTTAGACACTGCTGCTCAATGATGCGTACAGACACGTTGGATACAGGGGGAGGAAGGTTCTAATTGATGCTCAAATTGTACATCACAACCATTTCCATTGTGCATACATTTGCTCACATGATTTATTTTGATTTTGATTAGTTGGTTGACAGACTGTTAACACCTCACAGACAGCCTAGACAATGATTGTAATATTTTCCCATAGTCAGTTCTTTTCGAAGCTGCTGTAAGCGAACTAATCGAGGTAGATTTAGATTAGATTTAGATTGTGTACAACCTGTGTAAATGTTGTTGATACTAGTTGAACAGTAGATTTGCCGGATATTATTTTATTTTTAATTATTTTTAAACTGGTCAGCCGCATGCTAGAGAGAACACTAGTGTAGACAGTGTCTACCTAGCCGATGAGTGGATCAGAAGATGGTGAAGGTACAACTGGCGACAAAAGGCAAACACGGCGTGATACATGTAGGATACCTGTAGTGTTCCAGGTCCTGCTATCGGGAGACGTAAGACGAATCAGGGCCGAAGCAAGGGCCCATTTTCTTGAGACTGTTAGGGAAGCAGCAGTAGCTGCGGAAAGGACATTAGCAGCAGCAGCAGCTAGCGCAGTAGCAATGGCTACCTCTGCAGCAATATTCGCAGCAACTTCGTCTGGTCAGTCGCTCGGTATGCCACTCAGCTCGACCAATTCGCAGTCCATCTCCAGTACGTCAGGAGCTGGTACCAGTCAGATGGCGGGCTCGCAGTTTAGCTGGCCGCCTCCAACCACCAGGGAATGGATAAAACTCGAGCAAGTGGAGTTGATCCGCTTGAGGTTAGGTTAGAGAAGGAACTTAAAGAGGCTATTGAAAGAGAAACGGGAATTAGAAATAGAAGTGTCAAACTTGAGGGTAGAGTGACAAACAAAGTTGCATTAGAGGGGTTAGATGACTCAACACTTGACAATAATCTAAAGATTGTCAAGGCGAGCATATTGTCCATGCCCACTTACGTGGGCAGCAAATTGGACACTATCCATGATACCCTTGACCAGATACTGGATGCCATGCACAGGCCCGGTTTCAGGCCAGCAGTTTTGCCATCGATGTCGTTGTCGGCGATGACAGGGCCGTATCCGCCCCAATCTGGTGCACTACCAGGCGGTACTTCAGCAGCAGCAACACAGACTATTGCTTCTCCATCTTCCGGTCCAGCGGCTGGAGCTGCACCACAACTGCCACCTATCCCACCAGCGGGACAGCAGCAACCTTGGTACCCTAAGAACCCTTTGAAACCACCCTCAACCTTCTCAAGTGATAAGAAGGATGAGGCCCTCGACACTTGGTTGAGAACGGTGCCAGTGTGGGTACGGGCGAAGAGGAGTGTAGTAGAGGACAAGGTGATAACTGCTGCCTCATATCTCGCAGGATCGGCAGCAAGATGGATAGATGGATTGGTAGCTTCAAAAGGGTTCGGTAGGGGAATGACCGATTGGGCAGAGACCCGTACACTAGAAAGTTTCATGCACTTGGTGGAACTGCGTTGGCACAACCCACAACAGGCACAGATTGCCACTGATGCGTTGACCCGGCTTGATACTAAAAAGTACAAGATCGTGCGTGAACTCACCTCGGTTGTTGAGCACTTGATTGTCGTTCCCGGGGTACGCTATGATCCGCAGGTCTTAAACCACATGTACACGGCCCCAACCTTGCAGAAAGGTTTTGTCACCACAAGCAAAACTCGGAGGGGCCGCATGGCGTGGAGCGCCGTTGAAAAAAAAAATCGGCGGCCTCCAAGTGGTGCGGGATTCATGCTGACACCCGCAGGTCGATGTGTGGTGTACTGGTGCTTTAATGACCGTGTTCTTGAGATGTCTTCCCACAAACATCAAGAACTTATTAGCCAGCGAGGCTCGCCTCGAGTATCGAGTATCACACGTTTGAGACCTTTAGCAAGAAGGCTCTAGATTTAGAGGCCACATTAGGAGGTGCTCAACAACCCTCTACGAGCGAAAGAAAGAAGAAGAGTCCACAAGAGTGGAAGAAGAAGGGGAACCGATTGATGATGGTTGATGTTGATAGCACTCAAATGGAGATCGACGACTATTCTGATTTACTGGACGGTTCAAAGTTTGACGGTGAGGATAGTGCTAAAGGTAGCAACCTCGCTGCATTGGTAAAAGTTAAGGCAGGTGGGCGCGGCAAGGGCGGTCAACAAAGGAGTCAAGGGCCAACCCAGAACCCGAACAAGATTGCGGCTTGGGTAAGAGCGGGTTTGGATCAAGATGTGTGGCGAGACCGTGACATGCGGGGTGCTTGCATTAACTACGGCGAGTATGACCATCAGCAGTTTAAATGCAAGAACACAAAGGTTTCGCAAAAGATACCTCCCAAAGGTGGGGTTCCTTCTTCTTCCTAGAGTGGGGCCTCTACGAGCTCCAGCTCGGGAAAGCCAGTAGAAGTTGTAGCTGGTTCTACTCGTGTTGAAGCGGGTGATGTACCCTCCCAATTTCAAGAGTTGGCCGAAGCTATTGACTCCTTAATCACCCCGCAGACGCATCCTGACCCAACGATACTCTGTTCGCTGGATGTGCCTGATGCCTTAGAGGACCTACAAAGCGAGTGGTCGGCAAGGGACCCTCGTGAGTCCTGGGTGGCATTAAGTCGGGGTCCTAGAGGGGAGCACTTCATTGTGGAAGTTGGTGTGGGTGGCCGCAAGTGCGGTGCCTTCGTAGACATCGGCTCGACGTGAAACTTTATAAGTCATGACTGCGTTGACAAACTGTGCCTACAGGATCGGGCGTAGCGCCTTAGTAGACCGGCAGCATCTACTTTGGCCAACAAAGAGCGCATGCTGGTGGAGGACTACGTCAAGGACGTGGTCTATGTTTTCTCCTATGCAGGAGGGGAACTTGATCATAAGATTTCGTCCCTGGTTAGCGACGACTTATCGTTTGACATGTTGTTAGGTATGTACTACCTTGACGTTGCCAAGCCCCAATTTGATTGAGACAAGAAAATGCTAAAGCATGAGTTGCCTAATGGGAGAACCGTTAGACTGGCTAAGTATAAAGCTAGTAGGTTAATTGACTCCTACGAGTGCTTGTGCACACCAGCATTCTACAACTATTATAAATAGAACCAAGATGAAGGTATGCACCTGGTTTTTGTCTTTGAGAAAGGGGAGGCCGTTAAAACATCCCCAGAGATAAAAAATGTCGTTGCTAAGTATCATGATCTGTTTGAGGAGCCTACAAGAGTCGTAGACAGGGAGGAGGATACCAAAAGGCAGGATCTGTAGGATGGCTCCGGCAGAGTTGGACGAGCTTCGACGGCACCTGAAAGAGCTCACAGAGAAGGGTTGGATACAACCTACTATCTCCTCCTTCGGCGCACCCGTTCTATTCGTACCGAAGAAGGGGGGATCACTAAGGATGTGCATTGATTATAGAGGCCTCAATGCCATCACCGTTAAGAACGTAGCGCCTCTACCGCGCATCGACGACCTATTGGATAGGGTGCAAGGATGCAAGTACTTCACCAAGATAGACTTGAAATCCGGCTACCATCAGATTGCCATTAGGTCGGAAGACCAACACAAAACCGCATTTCAGACTAGGTGCGGTTTGTACGAGTTTGTGGTGATACATTTCGGCCTTTGCAATTCGCCGGGTACATTCCAACACACCATAAATAGGATCTTTCACGATTGCTTAGATAAGTTTATCGTCGTGTACCTCGACGACATCCTTATCTTTAGTAAGACTGTCGAGGAACATGCTCAGCGTGTAGACAAAGTACTTTCTCTCCTCCGACAACACATGTATAAGATAAACCTAGAGAAATGCGAGTTCGGTCGACTAGAATCTTGTACTTTGGTCATGAAGTTTCCACGGAGCAATGAAGTTTCCATGAAAGGGATTAGGCTCGAATATGCGAAGGTGGTTAGCATTCGAGACTGGCCACGACCTCAGTCTGTGACCGAGGTCAGATCATTCTTGGGGATGTGTGGTTATTATCGCAATTTTGTAAAGAATTATAGTAGGATTGCCTCCCCCTTTACTGATCTAATGCGCCTCGACACTCCATGGGAATGGATAGACGGATGTGAGGCTGCTTTCAAGAGATTGAAGTATGGACTCGCACATCATGAGATTCTCATGGTCCCCGATCCTGAAAGGCCATTTGTTGTAACCACTGCCACAAGCCAATATGGCATTGGCGCAGTGCTGGCTCAACAGGAAGGGGAAAAGTTGAGGCCAATTGAATACATGAGCAAGAAGATGCCATCAAAGAAGTTGGTGAGGGGAACTCTACGCCTTCTATAAGGCACTTGTCCACTGGAGGCACTATTTGTTGGGAAGGTTCTTCTATCTGAGAACTGACCATCAGACACTCAAGTGGATCAAGACACAACCTGTTCTCTCTGGTGCACTCAAACGCTGGATTGAAGTCATAGATCAGTACGACTTCAAACTTGACTATGTGAAAGGAGAGTATAACAAGGTTGCCGATGCGCTGTCACGTAGGGCAAACTACCTAGGTGCGCTGATTACCGAGTTTGGCTTATCTGACAATGTAACTCGATCCTTGGAGGAAGCCTACAAGGAAGACCCTGTCACAATGGACATCATGCATAAAGTAACGGCCCAAGACAAGGCCACATCTGATGAGTTTGTGATGGTGAATGACTTGCTCTTTTGTTGAGAAGGCAAGATTTAAGAGATTAGTTGTTCCAAAGAAATTTTGCGTAGTTTATTTTTAGGAGATTGTCATGACGCAACGGTTCATTTTGGCTACAAGAAGACTTCTGCTAACTTAGTACTGCCTAACATGTTTGACGATGCAAAGAAGTATGTACAACCTTGCCAAGTCTATCAGCGGGACAAGCCGCGAACTCAAGCTCCACTTGGGTTACTCAATCCCCTTCCCATTCCTGCTGGTCTGGGACAGAGTGTTTCCATGGACTTCATGGACACCCTCGTGACCAGTAGGAGTGGCAAGCGACAAACCTTCATCATAGTTGATAGGTTCACTACGTACGCTAGACTAATCGCCATGGCGGAGACAACAAGGACTGAGCACGTCATCAAGTTGTTTATGGATAACTGGGTGCGTGATTTTGGGCTACCTAAAACGGTTGTTAGTGACAGGGATGTTAGGTTCACCAGCAAGATGTGGAAAAAAGATGTTGAACAGATGGGCAGTCAACTCCAGATGACTTCAGGGAATCATCCCGAAGCCAACGGGCAGGCTGAACAGATGAACCGTGTGTTGCAGCATCTGCTGAGGCATTACATTAACCCTAGTCAGGATGACTGGGATAAAAAGTTACCTCTCATCTCCAGTTTGTATAACAATGTTGTACACAACACCACCAACGTCAGTCCAAATCAGCTCCATTTGGGGTGGAAGTCTAGTGGAAGCCTAGATCTACTCTAGACTTCCTCCTGTGTGAAAATCGACCTGCTGCAACTCCTGAAACCATTGAATTTGGTGTCCAATATGAGAAGTTGTTGCAGCAGGCTGTCGAACACATCAAGAAGTCTCAAGAAGCAATGATTGCTTCTAAGAACAAGCATTGGCGACAGTCCACATTTTAGGTAGGGGAACGTGTTTGGGTAAAGGCCGGTAAGTTAGGATAGGAATTCGGCATCTCTAGGAAGCTATTGCCTCAGTATTTCGGTCCTTGGGAAGTCTTAGATATTGTAGGTAGTGATTTGGATCGTCCCTCATACGTGATTAGAATCCCTAGTCATGTGCGCACTTACCCTGTGTTTCATGCTTCAAAGCTTGCACCTTTTGCCGAGACACAACAATTCCCATCAAGGAGATCAATGCCTCCCCCAACCATGGATGGCCATGTGGACATTGACGATATTCTGGAACACAGAGACATGCCTGTTCCCAAGCCACCTGGCCGAGGAAGACCGCCTAAACCTATGAGAGAATATTGGGTTCGGTCCAGGCATCATACGGATCCTAAGGAAGATCATTGGTTCACAAGAGAGGAACTCGTCAAGACAGCTCCTCAGATCGTGGCTAAGTACGAACGAAGACTGAAGGAGAAGGCACATGCATGAACCATCTTAGCGGACTTTCAAAGCTAAGGGGGATGGAATGCGAGGAATAAGCCCTCGTGGGGCCCTTATCAGACATGCACATGTTCTGGGCAAAGGCCCTCAGTAAGCCCTATGCCCGCCCTAAGTGAAGGCGGGCCTGAATATTCACAAAAGGCCAAAATTTGACATTTCTCCATATATGGGTGCCCAACTGCTACTGGGAGTTTCTCAGCCAGGCCCACATGAAGCCAAACAAAGGCTGCCACTTCCATATAGGAAGGAAGGCAGTCAGGGTCTGACATTCTAGCCAACGCAGCCAATGCGGACACGCTACTGCGTTGCTTTGCAAATGGCTGCTTGTTGCATTGCGGCCAGGGGCGCATACGGGCGCTTGAGAGGTGAGAGGGGCGCTGCAGGGCAGCGGTGCGCGAGCGACCATAGCTAGGCTGCAGGGCACAAGGGTGTAAAGGGCGATTGATGGTCTTTAGGAAAGAGGGGAGTGTGGGTGGTCAGGGGGTGATGAGGGGAGACGAGATACGTACCTGGTGCACGAGGGAGGTCGACTATGGTGTTGACGTCATGTACATTGGTCTTCAAGGTCGAAGGAGCCTGTTGCGTGAATGTGGCTGTAGTAGGATAGGCTAGGTAGAGTAGGAAGGGCGCTGGGCGCCATACAGTAAGAGCTACATTGGAATACTGCGTTGGTTTGGCCTGAGGGCTTGAACATTGGCTCATGAGTTCATTGTAACGCTCTTATGTGGATGGAATCTTGGCGCAACTCTCTGCTTGGTAGATGATTACTTGGACATCTGTGTGATTTTGCAACTTGGCTTTCTGTATATCATTCTCACTCATATTCCTTAAATATGGCAGGCAGGGGGTACAAAACAGTGGGCAAGAAGAAGAAGAAGAAGAAGAAGAGGAATATGGGTGGTCGGAGATGGCTGGCAGGGGAGTTGCTACGGCCCAAGGAAGAAAAAAAGAAAAGAAGAAAGGCCAGATATGGTGACCGCTTGTGGAAGACAGGACGAAGAAGAAGAAGGAAAAAAAGAAGACCGGAGGAGGAGGAAGAAGAAGAAGAAAAAAAAGAAGACCGGAGGAGGAGGAGGAGGAAGAAGAAAAAAAAAGAAAACCGAAGGAGGAGGAAGAAGAAGAAGATGGGTGGTGGGAAAACGTGCAGGGGGTTGCTACGGCAGAAAGGGGAAACAATCGCTACAGGGTCGCTGTTGGGGAAGGTGATGAACATGGCGCTATGGGGTCATGGGGGGGAGGAGGAGGGGGGGGGCCAATGAGTCACTATGTAGGGAATGGGGAAAAACTCTCCCCTGCTCCCTCTCTCCCTCTCTCCCTCTCTCTCTCTCACTCACACACACAGACACACGCACATACTCTTACCGAATCACAAGCTGGCGATGGGGACGTGGCATCATGGTGGAGTAGGCGCAACTATGGTACAGCTTGGGGTTCAGTGGAGGGGCGTAGGGAAGTCGATGAAGTCGATGAACGCATTCCATTTGTGAATTGAAGGCTGCCATTTGTGCAAGGTTTGAAAGTTCGAACATAACGGCGGCAAGGGGGAAACGGTCGGTACGGGGTCGGTACGGGGGAAGGTGGGAAATGGGGCTGTGCCCTTGCCCGCCCAAGGAAAAAAAAAGAAAGGAGAAAGGACGGATATGGTGATTGTTTGTGGAGGACAGGACAAAGAAGAAGAAGAAGAAGGAGGAAGAAGACGAGGAAGAAAAAAACGAAGAAGATGAGTGGTGGGAGATAACGCGAAGGGGTTGCTACGTTCGAAGGGGAAAATAGTCGCTATGGGGTCGTTGTGGGGGAAGGTGGGAAACATGGCACTATGAGGTCGCTAGGGAGGGAGGCGCGAATGAGTCGCTATGGAGGGAATAGGGGAAGACTCTCTCTCTCTCTCTCTCTCTCTCTCTCTCTCTCTCTCTCTCTCTCTCTCTCTCTCTCTCTCTCTCTCTCTCTCTCTCTCTCTCT